>PYXC01000045.1:5067500-5432500 GCA_015244755.2 Tenualosa ilisha
CCACAAAAATCAGTGTTAGCAGTCGCTAAAAACATAACACAATTAGCCCGGGCCCTCGACTGTCAGGGGCAGGGGCACGCAAGCACGTCTGTGACGCAGAGAGGACGGATTACAAGGATTATGTGTGACAGGAGGCAGTATGTGAGACAGGGAGAGAGAGATAGAGGGAGAGAGAGAGAGAGGAGAGAGAGAGAGAGAAACTGAGTGAGAGCGAAACAGAGAGATATGAAAATGGGAAGAGTGAGAGAGACAGAGACAGAGAGAGACGGAGAGAGAGAAAGAGATGACGACAGAGAGTGGGTTATTGAAAGCACTAGAGAGAAAGACAATAAAACTTTTGCATCGATAATCATTTATCAAATGACTCTTCTGTGTGTGAGCGTGTGTGTGTACGTGCGTTGTGATATCTCTGTGTTGTGTTGTGATATCTCCTTCGGTCCTCTTCCATACCAGGGAAGGCAGAGGCAGGCCTCACTCTGCCCTCTCCCCCAGGAGCTAAGCTTAGTGAGCCGTTCTCAAAGTGTGGCACCATGAAATCCAATTAGCTCGACAATATGTACTGTGACTTTATGAACCAAAATGAAAAGTGGATAGCGGCAGCTCCTTCCAAGGAAGAGATTTGCAATTCCACGCTGAAAAAAAAGAGAGAAAACGGCGCAGTCACGGAAAACTCACCTTCTCACCCTTGCCGCCCTTCAGTCCGCGCACGCCATCTGCACCCTAGAAGAGAGACAGATGACCAGTCATTTCACAGAGGCTGAGCAAACAAAACAACAAATAAACAAACAAACAAACGATAACTGCCAATAAAAGGAGGCCAGAAGAGACTCGTGGGAGGAGCAGAACAGATGAGGAGGGTAATGGCACAACCCACCTTGACACCACGGGGTCCAGGATAGCCAATGGGACCCTGAGGACCATGCTGCCCCTAAAAAAGAAAAACGAGAGAGGATGGAGACAGTCAGGCAGCAGCTCGGAGGAACCCAAAAGTAAACCTCAAGAGCAGACGTGGAAAAGTATGGCTTCAAAACAGTAAAAGGACCATCACATACAGCACAGTATTGTTTCAGACCGCAGACATAAGCTGAGTCTAATTAGCATTACTCTTCAGTCAGGTAGACAGGCTAATTAGTATGCTCACTTGTATTAAGTGCATAGATAGAACAAAAATTAGAAAAACGTAAGGTCTGCACACTTAATCCTATTCTCTATTTCAATTAGTTTCCCATGTAAAAGAGTGCTGTTCTGAGCCGCAGCTCTTCATCTTAGACATCTATGACTCGAAATGTCACTGTGTCTGGACCATCCGTTTTTTTAAATATGTCTTTTTGGGTCCAGCACCGTAACTTATGGATGTGCGTAGAGGCTGACTTTTCTGATCACAGATAGAACCAACACATGGCAAGGCTTTACCTTTCTGAAGCCAGACTTTCCCAGCTCTGCTAATCGAGTGTGTTTCAGGACAAGGGCAAGTGAAATGAGCCCATCTGAGGACACTTACCAAGGCTCCCTTCTCTCCTGGAGGACCCTCCTTGCCAGGGTGACCCTGTGGGGGAGAGAATAGTCAGCCAACAGGCAGTCAGAGAGAGGCACCCAGTCATGGCTCTTTGAAGCACGGTATGTGGCTCTCAGTGGATATATGTAATTACACCATCTATACTTAAACCTCCTTTGCATCCTCGCACACTTGTTTCTGAGCACAGCTGGGCACATTATGGAGGAGATATTTCCAGCAGTGCTGAATTTGAATATGACCTCTTGGAGACTGTGATTATAGTAGCATGACACTTGTAATAAAGTCTGCATTTATTATCTCGGGCAATCAGATGGTGTCGATTGGAGCACAGTCCTCCTACGCTGCACGGGTCAATGGCACCTTTCAAAAAAGGCAGTTTTTCTAAAATACTCTGTGCTTCATACATAATCTTGTAATGTTCTAGAAAGTTCTTTGGGTTTGGCATGGTCCTGGAGGCTCGCCTGAGGAGGGGCAGTTTTTCAGCTCTCACACAGGGAACAACCATGACTACAGGCAATATGCTTGAGCGTGTGTGTATATGGTTGTGTATGTGGCGGTGTGCATGGGCGTGTGTGTGTGTGTGTGTGTGTGTGTGTGTGTGCGTGTGTGTGTGCGCGCATGGATGCACTTCATGTGCGAGGGGGAGTGATTCCTTTCACCTGCACACCTGGTAGCTCAATTAAAAGTGTAAGTGCTGTCTATCCAAGCGGGTTGTAAATCACAGGTACTGATGAACACAGCCAAGAGCTGCCATCCCTCTGCAAAGCACTGCAGAGCAGAGCAGAGCATAGAGAAGCAAGGCAGCAACAACAGCAGCAGCAGCAGTAGCCGGTAGCTACACCCCTCTCCCGCTGGGACACAACGAGGAGAGTACAAAGTAACACACGCACACACACACACACACACACACATGCATGCACACACCTATGTGCATAAATACATACACACACACACGTGCACACAGACACAAAGACACAATCACACACACACAGGTGCCCTGAGAAAGAGCACTGTGCAATTTTGATGTTAAATTATACTGCGGCTGCTGCTAAGGCTCTGAGTGCTGGGATGGGTTGTGTGTGTGTGTGTGTGTGTGTGTGTGTGTGTGTGTGCAAGTGTGTGTGTGTGTGTGTGTATGTTCACTTGTAGTATTGGAAAAGGGCACAGGCGGAAACGACTTTCAAGGGGGGGGGTCTCTGACATTTGCATGTTCAGACTCTGGAGGACACAAAAAAAGAGTCCACGAACTTTGTGACCTTCTGGGGACTTGCTCTCACAACCAATTCAATCTACGTCATGCCCTTTTAATGAGGCCTTTGTATAGAGGCTACGTCGGGAATTTGCACGGTTTGAGAGTTGCCGGTGACTTTGGTTTGTTGAGGTGAAAGGGGGTCTAGGAATGGATTTGACAGTATGGGGCCTATGGGGGCAGGCCTAGACGTGAGTTCTATCAGTAGAGGTGAGTGGGTGGGGCGGTCTACTCACCGGGGGTCCGTCAGAACCAGGCAAACCAGGCAGGCCTGACCGACCTTGGGGTCCCTGCATACAGAGAAGAGGGGAGAAGACACGCAGAGAGAGGGAGAGAGAAAAGAAAGACACAGAGAAGTGGGAGAAGAGAGAGAGAAGACAGACAGCTCAGGTGATGGGTCACGCCAAAGAAAAACAAATGAGCACAGAAACACAACAAAAGACAAATAGAGTAAAACAACACTGTGGAGGGAAATAGCTAAACATTGTTTCAGTGTAAGAGTCAGCAGGGTCGGGTGCCTTCTGAAATACATAAATATCACTCTGATGCAAGAGAAATGCAAGGTCTATGAGCATGTCAAGTGTTTCTGTGTAAGAGAGTTAGAAAGAGACAGAGAGAGAGAGAGAGAGAGAGAGGGGAAAGAATTGAGAAAATGTAGAAAGGGTGTAGTATATTTATGAGCTGTCTGTCACTTTAAGTTGTGTGCTTCTGATTATATTATATTAGCCGACTGTACTCCTGTCTCTCTCTTGCCCACACACACGCACACACACACACACACACACACACACACACACACACACACACACACACACACACACACACACAGACACACTCTCACACAATCCTTTTCCCAAAAATATCTCCCATGGACTGACTCTGCTTTGAGCTGGCCTCTTTGAGTTATGCTGAACTGCCGTGGCCAGGCAGACTGGCTTGGGAGAGTGAATGCCCAAAAGGGGGAAAAAAGAAGAAGAAGAAGAAAAAATGGAGGGCATGGAGGAAAGCTGCGGCACAACTCACTTTTTCTCCTGGTGGTCCAATGGGCCCCTGCGGTCCTGGAAGACCCTGTGAGACAGAAACACACACACATGGGTTTGGGTTACTAGCAGGGCAGCTGCCGGCCACTGGGTGGTGTGCGGAAGGTGGAGGGTGGAGGGGGGGGGGTGTAGGGTACTGGGGAGCAATGTGGTTTTGAGGCATGTGTTAGACAGACTATGGTCCCCAGCTAACTTAGACTATTAATGAGGTAGTGTGTGTGTGTGTGTGTGTGTGTGTGTGTGTGTGTGTTTGTGAATGTGGCAGTGCTGCTGTATTTGGCATATTTGGTGTGTGTGTGTCAAGTACAGTGCATACAGTCTGCGCCAGTTTAAAATGAATCTGTCTATGTAGCTGTGTAAATGTACTGTATGTAGTTGTGTGAGTATGTGACTGTTTCGGTATGACTGCACGTGTAGAGTATCTACGTAAACCTGTGCTTGCGAGGGTCAGTGGTTAACTCGGCACACACACACACACACACACACACACACACAGAAACCCGAGTCTGTCCAGCCCCCCGTCCCTTTTGCAGGTGTATCTCCTGCTGCTGGAATGCCAAGGCCATGAATGAGATGCTTTCAGTCCCCCTGTCTGCTCCAAACCTAATACAAATTTGGGGAAAATATTCCAGCAGTACTTTTTCATTCGCTGCCCTCCACGCCTCAGGGGATAGGCGGATGGTGGTGAGGGTGGAGGTGAGAGTGGAGAAGTGGATAATACATCTCCAGGAAGCAGAGAGCCTCTAGCACACCAATCAGTAGCGGCTCTCCCAGTCACCCACAGTATGCACAGATGCAACACTGGTCAAATTATTTACGCATACAAATGCATAAACATCATGAATATTTAACAGTGGTTTTAAAATGAAAATGGCCCGCTATTCATGAAACCCAGCTAATAGGCAACAGAAATATATTCATCACTATAGGTTTCTTGTGTGTGTGTGTGTGTGTGTGTGTGTGTGTGTGTGTGTGTGTGCTCATTTGCAGGGCTGGCTGCGTTTTGGTTGTACTGGAGAGAGCATGTGTCTGCGGGGGAGGTGTACTCACTTGAGTCCCTGGGATGCCCTGCTGTCCGGGAGGTCCTGGTTCTCCTTGAGGTCCCTAGGAGGGGAGCAAACACATCAAAAAGTCAGGCATGGCTGTGTGTGGCTGTATCAGTTCCAACATCAGCGGTCCACTCTCCTCCTCCTCTTCCTCTCATCCAGCCTCCTGCCCTCTCTTCTCTCCTATCTATATATATCCCATGTCCAGACAGCCAACCCAGACAAGGATGCAGTATATACAGATTCTGTCTACTTAATGGCAGACTAGATGTAAGAGTTGTTATTTCAAGCAAGTCTCAGTTTTGTCTTAAATGGTCAGGTTTCGTGACAAACATGTAGCTGACGGTCACCATCTCTGTCTATTGCTACAGCAGCCAGCTGGTTTATATCACCAGAAACATCTATCAGTCCTAACTACCATTTAATGTCATGTTATGGTAGAGTATTTTTCATTCTGTTTAAGGAAGAACCTTGTACTATCTCAACAGTATACACATAGTGAGGATGTGGCTTGCAGAATATAACTAGGCTAAAGCTCAGATGGACAGATCTGGGAGTTAAGGGTGTGGAGTCTCTTTAGTGGTTGCTTGGGCTAAATCGTCTTGGGCGGCCATCTTGAAATAAGCACAATTGTAGAAAGCCCAGGCCACAAGAATTAAACTCAGAGAAACAAATGATTTCTGAACCTCACAACTGAAAGCTTTTTACAAACAGACTGTTGAACTGTGACAGAAATGTACAGGAGAATGTGGAAAAAGTCCACAAAACGGCATCAAGGATGTCTAACTAAAAGGAAGTGTTTCTTGTGTACTTACCATATTTCCTTTAGAGCCCTGTGGACCATCAACACCAGCAACACCCTATAGGGACACAAAATGTATAGTTAAAACCTGGGCTACAGTCATGTGGCTGAGTCCATTAAAGTTGTTGTATGCATATGTACTGTAGCTGAATTGGAAGCAAAAGTACTCACAGGTTGTCCAGGTGGTCCTGGTGGGCCTCTTGGTCCGAGAAGACCTCGTGGACCCTAAATGAAAGCAGAAATTAATTAGGAGTCCAAGTTTAAATCAATATTACCAGAAGAAAAAAAAGTCAAATGACAGTACTGTCCTATACCATTATGGACTTGCACAACACTGCCATCTAGTGGAAGTTTGACTACATCACAACAAAGTCACTTAGCTGAGCGGACAAATACTTACGGCCTCGCCAGCCAACCCCCTTGGCCCGATCTCTCCATCCTCTCCCTGAAGATTTAAAAATAAATAAATAAAGCACACTTCAGTCTTTTGACTCACAAACACAGTGGAGACAAAGGGCTTTTGGCCACAGCTTTTTTTTGTTTGCTTGTTTTTTTTTTTTTTTCCCAGTTAAACTTACCCTCTGTCCGTCCTCTCCAGGAGCTCCAGGAGGTCCGGGAGGTCCAAACTCTCCCTGTCAGAGGAAGACAGAAGAGAGATAGAGAGAGAGAGAGAAAGAGAGAGAGAGAGGCATGCTGAGGTTAAGGAGGGCAGATTAATAGATGTGTATTATTATCATTGGTGGGTTGCTGGTATTATTGAGGTTTATAACCTCTATTTATAGGTGACTGGTGTTCCCCTGTACAGTCCTGTAATTAGCAGGCTTGGATCTAGAAGCCCACCTCAGAGACAAGAGTCTGCAAATAACCTGTCTGTGATCTAGTCCTCACTTCCTCCATAGTGTTATGTGTTACTGGGAACAGGGCTGTATTTTTGTAAGTCTGCTGGATTCACACGATGGTTTATAAAACAAGTGGTTTTCATCAAAATCAAAACTCTTTCTCTGTCTGGATCCGTGCCGCTTTTAGTTACTCGCAAACACACGTTACTTTTCACAAACAAACACAAAAGACAAAGACAAACACAAACACAAACACAAACACACACACAAACAACGGAAGCAACTGAGTAGCCTACACAGTACCATTACAATGCCATTGAGCACTAGGCCTTGATTAACAGGGCCTCCTCAGGAGTCCCTAAACCTTTATGAGGCCATCACTATAATGAAGGGCCTCATAAGATGTATTGGAAACAGAGGTTAAAAGCACAAGACCTCCTCAGACTGATACTCTTTCAAATAACTGCTGAGTACTAACATGTCAGTTTAGTGTTTAGTTTGTGTTTAGCTATTAAATCCTCCCAAACATCATTTGATCTGAATTTCATTTCCTTACTAATAAAATCACTCAGGCTTAATCTGTCCAATTAATTCCAGACCTAATTCCCTAATTTCACTCGGGATTATCTCATAACAAAGGTCAGTGAGTTCATAAGTAGGGAAAAAAGAGAGGGAGAGAGGGAGAGAAATGAGAAGACAGAAGCGATCATCCTTTCAGAATCTGAAGGCAGTTCAAAATCTAATCACACTCACATTTTGTTGAAGGCGAATTTGGCCAAGAGTGCTTTGAGTATTCGCCCATAAATGCGATCATTCTCTTTGGCTTTTTTGAAGCATAATACTCCATTGTTTGCTGAAACAGTTCTGAGAAGCTTTTTAATAAAGCTTGTTATGTCTCATTGTCTCACAGTCATCTCTCAGCGCTGCTACATGGACAGATAAAACTGACAACATATGGCGCAAATTTACAGAAGCTGTACTGTA
Source organism: Tenualosa ilisha (assembly GCA_015244755.2). Lineage (NCBI taxonomy): Eukaryota > Metazoa > Chordata > Actinopteri > Clupeiformes > Clupeidae > Tenualosa > Tenualosa ilisha. The sequence continues at coordinate 5,074,977 of PYXC01000045.1, forward strand.
GTACAGTACTGTACAGTACTGACTTGGTTATGACCCAGTTCAGAACAGACTAACAGACTACAAATACCTGAGATCCAAATCTCACCATTCCATTGTTAAGAGAAAGGGATAAAGCATATGGTGGAGAGTGATGGAGAGATTAAAAAAAAAAAAGTGTAAGAGAAGGAAAAATAGAGGAACACAGAGTGAGTGAGTGAATGAGAGAGAGGGGGGAGGAGAAAAGCTGGGTTGATAGCAAGTTAAAAGAGATGGAAAACCTACATTATCTTTTCCTATGGTTATCTCTGTTGCTCTCTCTCTCTCTCTATCCTACCAGCTCCACTCGTCAGGGTTCTCTCTGAGACTCAGTGACCATTTTGAAGGGATTTCCATGTCCAAACTGAATTAAAAGTGAGCTCCTGCCTCTCTGCCTCCCAATCTCATTTCGTCTCTGTGTGTGCGTGTCTGGCCAGTGGGCCTTGTCTCTATATCTGCACAGCTGTGGGGTACTTGAAGTGTTCTGTCTCCTCCCCTCCACTCACCCTGTGTCCCTTCTCTCCTGGCAGGCCGGGGAGTCCATCGAAGCCACGGTCACCCTGTGGGAGAGACGCAAACACACCCTCTGGTTACACACTCAAATTGCAATGATGTGGGATAATGTTAAGTGGCTCGTTCGGGAGAGACAAAAAAACACTGATGGTTAGAGAAGCCAGCTTGTCTACAAGGTTATACTATGTTTATGGGATGATTCTGAATGGGTCTCAAAGGACATGGAGAGAGAGAGAGAGAGAGAGAGAGAGAGAGAGTGTAACACAGGAGTTTATTTGTAGATGTTCACAGTGGTAGATGGGCCTCTCACCTTGGCACCCGACTCTCCTGGCATTCCTCTGGCACCGTCAGCTCCAGCCCGACCCTAAAAGACACAAACAAAGCTTTAGTTGGTACTGCTGAGCGCAAACGCATAAACACCTCAGAGAGAGAGATGGTGTGCCGTCAAAAAAGAGATGGGAAAACGGTAGATTTGCAAACATTATTTTAATGCACTTTATGCATCACGGCTCTGCTACACAACTCTTCCTCCCTTCCACTGAAATATAAGTAAATAACAATAAAATAGCCTAAACCATAGATGCAAACAAAAGATGGCATTTCACAAAATGGCATTTCACAATTACTAAACATCCAGTAACTTCCCGAATATAAGCAGCACCATGTATAAACCTCAGGTCAGTGTTTTATACAAACTAAAAAACAAAATCCATCACCCTTCTATTAACCCCACCAATGTATTAATCCGAATTTACTAAACACTACCTACTGAATCACAAGATCAAATCATCATGAGTTCATGATGTAGTAAAATGATGCCAAAAGCATTTCCATGTATAGTCCTCACCCATGTATCAGCCTCATAGATGAAGACATTTTGCAAAATCAATGATATTTAACCTTACAGCATTTTTTTCACAACAAAGCTACATACATACATACAAAAGCTACACACATTTACAATGTCTAAAGCCTGCCTGATTTGTTCTCAATAGACACTTGGCAGAGCCTATGGCTATTCTCTCTCTCTCTCTCTCTCTCTCTTTCTACATAGTTGACTGATTGATTGCAAATGCTAGAGAACTGGTTATTTGTATTCATCCCTGGCCGTTCAAGCAGTCATATCGTTCTGGAATCATTGGAAGTAATTTGTCTGGTTCTGGAGTTCCCACACAGAGAATGGGCCCAAATGTTGTTTCTTCTCTCTCAAACCACTGCTGTTATTTTTGCCTGGGAGCTGTTTATGTTTTTTGAGCTTACTTTATCATCTTTGTCCAAGTGGACAAGTTTACCTCCATCACTTTTGAACCACTCATGCATTGACAAACACAGATACACGCACACGCACGCACGCACACACACACACACACACACACAACTACACATTTACATACATGTACACACACACTCACACACACACACACACACACACACACACACACACACACACACACACACACACACACACACACACAAACACACCATGAGATCCTGTAAACACCACTCACCCTTTTGCCTGGTTTTCCCAGAGGACCACTGGGGCCTTGGATACCACGGGGACCCTGTGTGCATACAGGAAGACAGACAGACAGACAGACAGACAGATGAGCCACTGTGCACCACACAATAAAGAGGCCCATGAACATGCTTGCACTTTGTGCTAGAGGGCGCCGTGGAGTCTTACCTGAGGACCTGGGTCTCCAGACTCTCCCTTAAGTCCAGAGGCTCCAGGAAGACCCTGAGATAGACAGAGAGAGAGAAAGAGAGAGAGAGAGAGAGAGAGAGAGAGAGAGAGGAGTTAAAACAAGTCAAGCCTGCCGAGGAAGGAGTGATATTCTGACAATGAAGTGTGATACATGTAAGCAGACAGCAGATGGCAATGTTAAACAGTCATCTAAAGACAAGAAAGGGGAAAAAGACAGGGGAAGAGAGAAGAGTTGGCAAAGAAAGTAGGAAAGGGGAGGGTGAGAAGGGCTGGAAAAAAGAGTAAAAAAAAGGGAGGAGAAAGGAAGAAAGAGAGAGACAGAGAGAGAGAAAGAAAGAGAGAAGGTGGTGTGACTTGCAGCAATGCACCAAGTAAATGATGCATTCAAACCCAGATAACTTAATTGAGTGTTTGGCTTAAAGTGCATTTAAGTTTAAAATTGTCCCACGGAATAGCAGGTTTCAAAAAAAGCCCTGCGTAAGACATGAAGTGTCTAATCCATGTGCCTTTTGAATAACGCTTAAATGGACTAGCAGCTAGTTATTTAGCAATTACTGCCATGCATCTTCAGTGCACAAATGGCACAAATTAGACAAACCGTGGCAGCAGAAAACCAGTTTTATACCGTCCTTCCCATAAAGAAGAGAGGTAGTTAGACACACACAAAAATGCACCCTTAGTAGGCAAAGAGTGCAGCTGCAGTAACTTTCTTATCTCCCTCAGATTTTTTTTTCTATAATTTCTATCTATAATTTTTTTTCTCCAGAGGGCACATTTTAGAGCTTTTTCCTTCATGTTACTTTGGCTCCTGCTCATAAAAGGCACAAGCTTGTGGGATAATTCCTGTTGCACTGCCTGTAGTGGCTAAGCCTCCAGTCAAATGGAGAATCATGTGTCAACAAGCCCCAGACGGCCAAAAAAAAAAAAAAAACTTGAGAAGCCAGCTGACAGAGAATGACTGAGAACTTTTTTTCTCTTGGTAGTTCAAGGGGGCAGATAGATCAAGGCTGATAGGGTGGCCATTAGGATCTGGACTAACTTCGCCTGCAAGGCTTCTTGGAGATGTTTCATGTGAGAAATAATGCCAATCAGTGCTTTTCAAATATCACAAGAATGTGACTGAGAGGGACAGACATAAACAGAGAGAGAGAGATAAATAAAATGAGTGTGCATGTGAGAGTAAGAGAGTGAGAGAGGGGTGGGGTGAAAGACAAGTATAAAGGAGATCTCAAAACTAATAGAGAGAAGGTCTAGCTGACTGGTCAGGTCACTGCTGAGGCTCTGGTCATTCCTGAGTCTGACGCAGTAGCAAGAGCAGTAACAACAGCAGCTCTGAAGATAAGCCTGTGTGACGTGCGTCTGATAGAGGACTGTGGAGATCCAGGTGCGGCGCAAGCAGCACACACACCGTTTTGCTCCTTCGAGGAATGTTAATGAGCTGTGTCTCTCAGCAGCAGCAGCAGCAGCTCTGTGTATGCGTGTGTGTGTATATGTGTGTGTGTGTTTGCCAGTGTATGTGTGTGTGTGTTTGCCAGTGTGTGTGTGTCTGTGTGTGTGTGTGTAAGAGAGAGAGAGAGAGAGATGGAGGGATGTTGGGACGTTGGGATGGGGGAGGTTGAGAGGACTTACCACTGGGCCAGAGCGTCCAGTGAGACCCATCGGACCAGGGGGGCCCCTCATGGCGAGCTGTGGGAGGTCATATCACACACACAAATACACACACACACACACAAATATAGACATCCATTAGGATGACATGACATGCTGGACAGGGCAATGTCACATAACACTCTGTCATATTGTTTCAAGTTACTACGTGTAACACATCACCATATTATCCTTATTCACTTGTAAAGTATTGTCACCTAACTGATTCATGATATCAGTGTCTACAGATTTGATAATTAAACTAACTCTTTACATGATTAACAGCAGCTAATGACCTTTCATCTCTCTAATTTAGTGAAAATAATATTGCTAAACATTATACTAATAATAAGATTCCACTGATAACAAGATACTAACCATACTAATAGCTCAACTATGTTGTCAGTTTGGACTGCAGTATCCTGGCTAACAGTAGTTGCTGAGGCTTTGCTGTGGCCAACTGACCTGGCCACTCGTGAAACCTGATGACTCAGTGGTCAGTGCTCACACCCCTCCTCTCAAGGCCAAAGCCCGGAGCCTCCCTCTAGCCCTCTGACACCTGTTGGGCAGGCAGGCCCACCCGCAGGCTAACGCAGACCTAACTCTGGTATTTTTAACAACCTTTGGCGCATCTGTCTAAACAGGCTGCACTGCACACTTTTCCTGGGCCGGACTCTTTGACTGCCTCTCATTTTAGCACCACCACCCGCCCCAACCACTCCAGGGTGGAGCTGTGGAGGTCTTGTTTGGGCCTCCTGGGCTATTTCTCTGGGCTGCTGCCCTGCTCACTCACCCGAGCCTGGGAGAGGATGGCCTGAGCCTGGGCCTCCTGTGCAGACACCACTGGGCCCTTCTGGCCATCGCCTCCAAAACGGAACTAAACAAAAGCACATGAGCAGAAGGGTTAAGTCCTGTGGAGTCCATGTGGCAGCTTGGTGGTTTTGTTTTAGGAAAATGTGAGTATAGTTGACTGGTGTTAGCTTTGAAAACCTTTCAGTAGAGTAGCGCAACTTTTGCTATATTTTGACATATTTTCATTTGGAACACTCATCCAGTCATTTAATGGTCATTTCCTCAGTCTTAGTGGCATAATTAAACTGTAGATTTGTACTACACCCTGCCTCTACTGTAAAGCCCCTTTTACACACACATACACCTACTGTTATTATACATAATATTAACAGCAGAAATCTGTCAGATCTGTCAGATCAGTTCTCACATATAGGAGCTAGATGTGAAAGACAAACAGGATCTTTGTGAACTGAGCATTGTCAGTGTTTGAATGCTAGTAGGTTATGGCTAGTTGAGAACATTCCAGCATATTTAGAAGCTCTTACTGGCAGCATCAGCATGGTACCAGGGGGTCCTGGCAAACCGTCAGCACCTGGGAGACCAGGACGCCCAGCGGGGCCCTGGGAAAGAGGAAGAGAAAGAGAGATGGAGACAGAGAGAGAGAAAGAGAGGGGAATAGAGGGATAAAGAAACAAAGACACATTAATAAGTGACTTTAGACAGACCCCATCCAAGTAATAGGAATTGAAACCCATGAAACCATACATAAGTTACATGGAACAACTGAAATACACAGCGAGAGAGAGAGAGAGAGTGGGAACTCAACATGGCGCCACAGTGATGGATTGAACATTGGAAAAATCTCCCATCACCCAGACTTAAACCCAGCAGCTTTGGGTCAGTGGGCCTCCCTCTCTCCATTTCCATGTTTCGAGACACAGAGCCCACGCTTCAGACATGTAATTACATTTCCATACCGCTCTCACTCGCTCTTATGAGACGCCGAGTGCCCATCTGTTTTTCTAGTCTGCTTCACGTGAGCCATTTCCCCGAGTGTTAAAGACCGAGGGGCTTTCTAAGGCCCTGTCCTGCTGTTTCTCAAGCCTGGGTACTTTGTTATGATCAGGACATGGGAAGGAAATGGATTCTGCACATGGGCACCTGAAGAGCTGTTTAATATTCTCGGTCACCCCCTCCCCCTCCCACCACCACAAAGGGCAAGGGAGGACTTCAAACCGGCAGAGTCTGGGTCCCCAGCCTTGAGGATGACTGTGGGATGATGCAACTGCATGCTGGGAATTGCTGTGGGTGGCGGTGAGGTGGGGTTTGTGGGTCGCTGCCACCAGGAAGCACTGATGCATCAGAACGGCTTTTGTGTGTTTTATTGAGGGGTAGGAGTAGACTGTGTGTGGTGTGTGTGGAGGATAAGATAACGTTCCATGGAAATATACTTACTCACCAACTGACTTTCATACACTCACGCACCCCAAACACGCACACACACACACACACACATATATATACATACGCATACACAACCACTAACTCACTCACTTATACACTCTATTCCACACACACTCTATTAGTCTCTCACTTCTGGGCATTGCATCACTCTACCATTCCTTCCATATTTCTGTCTTTCATGGCTAAAAGTGGGAATTCATTTGTTTCAGTGACTCTGTGGTGTTGACTGTTCGCATCATTTACATGCTGGATACACACCCTAAACAAAATAAATCCAAACAGGGTGCAATGCTGCCCCTCATCCGACACACACACATACACACACACACACACAAACTTTGTCTTTGATCTCAATGTTTTTCAGTGATGCTGAGCAATCGATTGTGCACACTTCAAGGAAAACTCACAATCAGTATTATTTCTGGCTCACATTCACACACTTACTTACTTGCTGACTCTAATTGTTTGCTAATGGTCTATGGCAACCTGGAAACAAAATGTTACCACACATCTGGCCAAACTATTTTTGTCCAAGGTGGCGCTGACACCAAACTTTTGTGAGCGTGACAAAAGTGCTTGAGGTTTCTGTGTTTAAAAAGTCTGATTCCCTTGCTTCTCTTCTCTTCGCTCTTTTGAAAAAAAGGTCTGTTGTCTCGCTCGGATGGGTTCCATGTGTTTCCCTCAGTCAGGTTGCGCTGGGAGTCTGGGACGCGGACACACCGCAGAGATAGGAGTCGTGCCATCGGGGACACGTGTTTGACAGAACCGAGAGACGGATGATCACAGCACATCTCGCTGCCGCCTGAGCTTGCGGAGTGCTGTATGGGCCTCAGCTCAGTGAGGTGTGATTAGATTACATGAAAGCGGCATATGGGCTGCCACAGGCCCAAATCAGATGGCTTAATGAGGACCGGGTGTCTATTGCAGCAGCGGTTTCTTATTGTGGTGTTGTGCGCTGGATGAAGGACAGTTATCTAGACATTCTAGCGTGTACTGTTTAAGGGAAAAAAAGGTTATTATGCCACTTTGTGCGAGGAACAGGGTGATATCCATCTCTCTCTGACACACACGCACACACACACACACATACACAACTGCTGCTGCTTTTTCCTTTTTCTAAACTGCTGTGGGAAAGTTTAGTTCCTCCACTGAACTTCTATTCAAGATGCGTTCAAAAAACAAACGTCCAAATCCACGTGTGTTTTCTGAGTAGCTTGTGGAACACCTATCCATTATTCAATGCCACTGGTTCACTCTCACAATAAGAGGACTCCCTGCTTTGTCCATGGGAAGAGTCTTCTTTTCCTTCATGGCTAGAGCAATTCTACAGATATCCCCGAGGCCTGGACCAATAAAGACCTAGCTCCACTCACCCACTTCGCAGCGATTGTAAAATGGCGGAAGAAACCATTTGAGTAACATTAGTATTCCATCCAGAGGAAGCCGTGATTGCACTAATGAAAACAACGTTTACTAGGAGCCTTTGCCTGCCTCCACACACACACACACACACACACACACACACACACACACACACACACACTCCTACCCCTCCTTCCACAGACACACACTCATCTCCCAGGGCTATTGCTTCATCCACTCCTCTGTCGCTCTCCTTTGCTCTTTATGCAGCTGGATGCTGTCTTCCTTTATGACATCCCTGGCATTTCCTAATGAGAAAGCTTTGCACTGTCTTCTGAGCGGAACCATAAACAACAGCAAAAGGCCTATTGTTCATCTTGTCCTTGGCTCAACTGTACCTCCACTATGCTTCCAGCTATAGCTAATTAGAATTTGCATAGTGCAAACCAAGGTGGATGGCTATGTGTGTGTGTGTGTGTGTGTCTAGGGAAGGGGGGTGTAACCTTTTTCCATTCCTGTGTGGTCTTTTGAAACATGGAAGATGTGAAGGGGACTGAGAAGGCTTGGGTCTGGGAAAAATGGGCTTTTTTTCTTGGACTTAGATGATGTTCAAAAGAGATGCATCAAGGCAATGTTGTCTCTGCGCCCCGATTCTATTTCAGATCGACACATTTTTGAAGTGCACTAAAAGCCTGAATTTCACAGGCATTTTTCCAATGTTTCACAGGCTCCATGTCACGTTCAGGTCAGGAACGGCTGATTGAGGAGAGGATCTGTGGGGAATTCTACATAATGCGAACCCCCCTAACCAGAATCACTGCTTTAGACACACAGTGACAGAGGTCGTCTAGAGGAACCAAGGCGCTTTCTTTTGTTCTTCCCACCCCCGCTCTTCAACTTTGCCTCCCTTCCAAATCTCTTCTCTCTCTCTCTTGGTCTGTCTGTCTCAGTGGAGGTCAAAGGTCTACTCTCCTGACGGAGCCATGTGCTCAGGAACAGGAATAGACACTCACCCTGTCACCAGGATCTCCTGATGAGCCGGGAGGACCTTGAAGACCCGGTGGGCCGGGAAGACCCTAAACACAACAGAGACATACTGTGAGGACTCATGCTCTGGGCACTCTAAACATTCCCATGGCTTAAGGCACGGCTACATTACACACACACTATATCTTTCTTTTGCTTATTTATGGTACATGATAAACGTCATATTTGTTAGAAGAAATATCTAGAAAATTCTACTTACGGAAGGGCCAGGTGGTCCAGGGGGTCCCTCAATGAGCATTCCCTGTGACAGACAGTGGGGTTTTTTATTAACAAAAAAAGCAACAAAGAGTCAAATGAGGGCTTTGAACTTATTCTTTAACTTTTCCTGAAGCCAAAATTGCTACAGTATAAACACAGGGGTAATTACAATGTCGTGAGTCTGTAATACAGCACACAATCATTAGCACGTCTTTAAATTTAGCTAAACAGATCTAATGGCACTACGGCTATTTCTGGGAGTCATTTAAAGCTCATTTTCCTTCTCTTTCCTGTGGTGGCTGTGAGGCTATTGAGTTTACACTTACGGGCTCAATGACTGCAGGCTCGCCCTTCTCTCCCTTCTGGCCCAGGTAGCCGGTTTCACCCCCAACCTAAAGACAAGGATGGGCGGAGGATAAGCCTCAACCCCGAACACCTTCAACTCACTAGTCCATGAAGAGATAAACGAAAAAAACCTACTAGTGCTAATCGTCATTGTTGATTCCACATTTGTGTAAGAAGATGATTTGATGCAATGGCAATGAAGCAGAATGAGTGACGTTTAGTTCATTTGATGTACAAACAAACATAGTTCTGTTTTGGATCCTGGTATTAGCAAGTTTTTACATTATCTTCAGTTTACACAGAATGAAGGCATGTATACATCATATTCTTACACATAGTGAGATACTTAAACTAAAACTATGTTACAATGAGACTCAGCTACTTCAGAATACTCTACTATAGAAGAAACAGTCAGAGGGAAAGTTGAGGTTCCACATGCTTTTCCATGTTAGTGTCGATACTGGATGCATAACCTACATGCTTGGATAGTGGGACCATCGCTGTGACAGAAAGGCTGTGCTGTCCTCAGCTAAATGGACCAAGTCAATGTAAACAAACACAATGTGCACTGGAGTGAAGGCAGGTTTAAGGAAGGAAAGATACCATTCTCCTGCATCGAGGAATATAGCCTGGTCATTGATAGTTTTCAGTGGGTATGGAGTATGATTAAAAAAAAAAGACAAAAAAAGAAAAGAAAGAAAATGAAAAAACAAGAAAAGAAGAGAAGAAAAACTGTAGTTTAGATGGCAGTGTGAAAGAGCTGATTTTGTTGTGAAGGCATATGCATGAGGTGTGAGTATGTAGTGTGAAAGACGAGACAACTGTTGTTCTTGTTGTAAAGCTTCAGAGATAGCTGGATAGCTGCTCCCCTGAAAGAATAACAAATCTATGTGGGGATGCAGGACACTGCTGAGGACTCAATGTTTATTTCACTTGAGTGACACAAGGGGATGATGACATTACTCATGCCAATGGATGTATACTGCAAGAGTGTCTGCCTGTGGTCTACAAATCCAGAGCTGGAAATGTTCCATAAGCAATAGCTTTGTGAGTATTTCTCACAGACATTACAATTTTGTATTGCGAGTGTCTGTGTGTGTGTGTGTGTGTGTGTGTGTATGTGTGTGTCTGTGTGTCTACAGTCAATATGTATACATGTGTGTAAATGTTTGTGTGTAAATTGTGTGTGTGTGTGTGTTTGTGTGTGTGTATGTGTCTGTGTGTGTGTGTGTGCGTGTGTGTGTGTGTGTGCCTTTGTGTGTGTGTTAACATTCTCATAGCCATCTCAGCAAGATCTTAAGGGCTGCCAGAGTAAGCACACACACACTGGCCTAAGACAACAAGACCTCAGGCCTTAAACACACACACACACACACGCACACACACACACACACACACACACACACATACAAATCAGCACATCTGACTGTCTGATTTCCTGTCCCACATCCACTCTCTCTCTCCACAAGAAAGAAATCAGAACAGACATCTGACAGGAAGAGACCAAACACACATACACACACATCTCTCCTTAGTTTACTTTTTGTGTCATGGATCAGTGTTAGCCAATAACTTTAGAAGATTCATTCTCCATCTGCTGCTGGCCTAATGTTAAAGGACTGACATGTACTGTATCCTTGTGGCTCTGGACCGGAGTCTGTGAGTGAAGTGACTGCTTTGATTGGTGCGAGTTAAAAAGGGGCTAAATGATGTGAGGCCAAAGGGCAAAAGGGCGCGGTTGTCCAGACAGCTGGGGTCTGAGGGATGAGGCAATGGTGGTGGCCTCGGAGCAATCCATCCTGATAGGACAGGAAGCTGAAGCAAGGCTGAAGAGAGTCATCAAGGGGTAAGGGTGGTGTTTGTGTGTGTGTGTGTGTGTGTGTGTGTGTGTGTGTGTGTGTGGCGGGGGTGGGGGGGTCGCTGGAATGGAGGGTGCAGGGTTATTTCTCAAAGGAGGGTGGACCATATGGGAATCGTTACTGACTGCAACCTCCTAGTGTGCGTGTGTGTGTGTGTGTGTGTGTGTGTGTGTGTGTGTGGGCAATGCTTGGGAGACATAGAGAAACAATGGGAAAAAGAAAAAGACCCACAGACAAATAAGAGAAGTCAGCACATGCTGTGATAAAGTAACAAAGGAGAAATGAGAAAACAAATGAAAGTGGGAGGATTGGGAGAATGATAGAAACAGACAGAGGAAAAAGATGTGTGTATGAAAGAGCAAAGAGAGAGGGGGAGAGTGAGGGAAAGAGACACCATTGACCGTATTTATATGAGATCAAAGTAAAGGTAAAGGCAGATAGGTAAGACCGTGTTTCAGGATCCGGACTGGCAAGGACTCCATGGCAGGCTCCAAAGACGCACACAAACATACAAACACAAACTCGCACGTAACAACAACAAACAAAGATACCGCATGCCAAGCCGTGACTTGCAGGTGGACCACATACCCAGTGTGCATGTTAGACATTCGGTTCTGACACGGAACGGAGGAGCTACAAAGCGGACAAAAACACCACCCCACTCCTTTAGCACCCACCCTCCTCCCAGCAGCACTCTCTAGACGAACCCACAACTCACACCACTGCTCATGCTGCCACACTGGTTCACAGTCGTGGCGGGTTGCAGCCGGCGTGGGGGGAGTGTGTGGGTGTCATACTTACGCTGGCTTCAGAGACATCTGTTTCGGCCGGCTTGCCCAGTCCGATCTCATCGTCATACGCCATGGCGGTCGGGGCTGGCCCCGCCGTACCCAGATCATCGTACGCCCCATAGTCATAGGTCCCACCGAGCTCATTAACGTCATACTCCTTAAGGTCATACTCCTTAAAGTCATACGCGTTGCCTTCAGGGGCCACCGGAGCCACATCCGTGGGCTGCACCGCATCCGTGCCAACGGTGGGGTCAGGACCGGCTTCGGCCGTTCCAGGGACATATTCCTCAACAATTTCCTCTTCCACAGCCTCACATTACCCAAGCAAATGCAGTGAAGGAGGGGATGGGCAAGGGGTTGGAGGGAACATGGATGTTAGTCAAGCAGTTAACAGCACAGACTAGTGTATATATGCATCTCCTACAGCTCAGCAGGTCAACATGAAATCAGCATGATACACAGTTAAAATCTGAGTTGCCAACATGGTAACACCTCATACTGGTCTCTTCATATGGACAATAAATTGTTGATTTCGATTAATAGCATGCAGTAGCCTCTATCATCGACCAGAGCAGTAGCTACAATGGCATTTGCTCTCACTTTGAACATTCATAATTTAATTGGGTTGTATCTTCAGTCTTGCAGTCAAAAATGACTTTCACTGAGGACTGAATGAAATATGAATGTAAGTTTATAGAGAAATGCTATTAAGCTCTGTTATGGGTAAAAATATTGAAAATGATTTGCCTACAGTAATTTCTGCATGTCATCAATAGTTAGGCTAAAGCTTTGACCACAAGCAGACCTCAGTCTTGGGACTAAATTGTATGTCATTTGCAAAGAATTGACTTTTGTCATTTTTGTCTTGTATTTCGCAGAGACCACATGAAGTGTTACCTTGATTTGTAAGAGCATGAAAATTTCTACACAAAAATCCAAGTAGCCTAAATAATACAAGTCTATGACAGACTTTAAATTATTCCAGTCTTTTTTCAGAAGCATTGAACCCATGATTAGAGTAGAATTATGCATGAGGATGAAAAAAGACCAAAATAGCTGAAGTAAGTCTGAAATGACACTAAAAGTATGTTTCATTAAAACATGACTCCAGCTAGTTCTCCAGCAGTTATCCAAACTGCAGAGCTGAGATGGCTATAGGCTAAGAAATTTCACACTAGTGGAAATCATTGTGTAAAATTGTCCTATCTCTTAACATAAAACAGAACTTTGCTCTGCATTTGGGAACAAAACTGCACACTGTTTTGACGACATTATATCTCCATGAATGCTAATGCTAACTTTTGGAATTTAGTTTTGACAGTGCTGACACTGCTAGATGCAATGACACAAATTCATCTGGACATGTCAAGCTAGGACAAATGCACTTACGTTCGCTTTTATAAAAACTGGACACTTGGCTGCATCATTTGCTTTATATTTTCCAAATTGAATTAGTCTTTGTCATTGCATCTGTGTGGCACATGTTGGCTAATACCAGCTTAAGCTAACTCTGGCTGTGAAAGTGGGGGGAGTTCTGCACAGCGTTGAAGGTAGTCTGGAACACTGAGCCTGTGCCAGAACTATTCATTCAAAGCTGTTGCAGACTTCAGGCTTGGGGGGACAGTGGGGGAGGAAGAGATGCAATTGCTGTGGTCCTCTATCTCACTGGAGGAGGTAGGGTTGCTCCACATTAAGCTTGGTGTAAATGTGGTGACATTTGAAAATGAGCCCTTGTTTTTGTCTCTGTTCTGCTGATTGAGAAGGGGGGTTTGGAGGGCTTTATTTTTCTCCAGAGAACTTTGCCCAGCGCTAGTTGGACATGCGAGTGTGTCGATCGTGGCCAAGGCTGCACCATTGCCGATGGCTTTTAAAAGAGGCTTCACCCTTTTATGCATCTTATCAATCAGCACAGTTGCAGGCTAGCTGTTTGAGTTTAGCAAATCCCTCCTCAGTGGGTTCTAGAGTTTCTTGTGTCTCATACAAACAAGCAAAGGAAACGTAGACAAAGCCTCTCTGTTGGAAGTGCGTCCTGTGAGGTTGATACTTGGCAGTCGGCATTAACAGACATGCTGATTCTCTTTTACCTCTGTGTGTTTCTCCTTACAGTCACAGCTATTGGCTTTTTAACTTTATTTGCCCGCATGCAAAAACATTAACACACCAGATTTCAAAGACTGCAATCTCTGATGAGAATCAGCTATGCAGACTCTGCCTAATGTCAAATTGAATTAACAGTCAAGTCTTAATCCATTTGGTTTGGGGTTATTAGGTTTCCATCCATAATAGTTTATATGCTCATTTACGCACAACAGTTTAGGATAATAACAAACTGGATCATTAGACTATTTTGAATGGTGCAGCCTTTACCACAAATGACCCAAACAACAAAAAGCTATAAAACTGATGGTATAGCAATCCACTGAATGCTAAAATCATTATATAAGATCTGCAACACATCGACTGACAATGGACAACATGCGCCATTTTGAGTGGATTGACTACTCATAGGTCATGACATGTTCCTTCTGAGCTTTATGTTGTTTTGTACCCGCCTCTGTTCAAGAGTTCTGCTGTTGAGCTAACCCAGTGGCTCACAAATTAAAAAAAAAAAAAAAAAACAGAGCAATTCCTTTGAATTGTTCTGTTTTCTGTCATTTCATACCATGTACTTCCTTGTCATTTGTCTTCCCGGATCTATGCCTTTTATCTTTGGAGGCACTTTTCTGTCACATCTTTTTTTGTCTTTGTAAGGCAAATGAAGCAATAGAGAAAATGCACATATTTACCTCGTTGGCTCCGGTTGTGGCAATGGGAGACTGAGTTTGAGTAGCATCTACTGTTCCGTAGTCAGTATAGTACTCTCCATCTACATTGTTTATCTGAGGTTGTGTCACATTGACAGGACACAGGACAGGAGAAAGAAGAGAAGAGAGCGAAGAGTTAACACAGGCAGAGGACGTCACAGGTGTTATCCACTGGGCCTCTAGACCATCTCCGTCAAGTCTAGAAGAGCCTTGGGGGGAAAGAGGACAGTAAAGGTCGGGGGCAGGGAGAGTTAGGTAGCATCCAGACTAGCATCAGAGATTTTCCTTTGGTTACAGAGGAAATATCTTGATGGGTTCGGACTGGGTCTACAGGCACTTTTACCCCTAGATAGGCTTTGGCTTTCACGGGTGCTGTGGCCTGGTAGCCATGCCGCTTCTTCTTAGCGGCTAACTTTTTAGCGGCTGACTGTTTGGCTGACAGGAACTTATAGGACTTGGCCTTAGGCTTGACGGACTTTGCCGTCCTCTTCGTGTAGGCACTACGCCTCCTTCTCTGGAATGGGGTTAATGTGACAGAGAACAACAAGAGGACAAACATACAAAACATAAGCACACAGACAAAGGTGAAGGTATTTTTTTTTTCAAAAGAAAGTGATACGTTCCATGTAGTCAGGCATACTTTTCAGCCTAGAAAGAGGACAACACATGTAAAGATCTTTACATTCATATCAGACAGAGAGAAACAAGCACAAACAACCATGGAAACAAGACTCAGCAGCAAAAGAGGAACGAGACAAGGACACCCATGATGACGTACAACAAGACACCACATGACAAACACATAGAGTGCTTTTTTTCTGTTTACCTGAGGCTCAGAGTATTCATCTGTTTCTTTTGCTGTCTCTCCATCATAGTACTCATATAACTCTCCATAATCTGTACCAGTAGCATACTGAATTGGGAGAGGGAGAAAGGGCAGGCAAAGGCAGGTTAGTATTACAACAGCATATTGGAAAACAATACTGCTGCCACACACAAATGATGTAGCATGTCCTTTGGACATATTACACATTGATTTATTTGGTTAACTCTTAGATGTTATGTAGAGCAAAATAAACTGACAATGTCAAAAAGTGCTGAGGTGAAATGTTGGACATGTTGCAATCTGATGGCAAAGATTGCAGTTCATTCCAATTTAATGGCTTCTTGGATCAAGGAAGCACAGCATAGAACAACACTTTTTCAAGACATTGCTGCAATTTCAGCAGACTATAAAATTATTATCAGTGTTGAGGCATTTGAACAGTTTTGATGCACATAACTAGTTGGGGATTTCCAACATGTTAGGTTAATTGCTGCCAAAAAGACCATGTGGAGAGCATGGTGGTATTCTCAGGTGGGTGTTAAGGCTCTAATAAAACATCACAGCAGGTCAGGGAAACCATGAGAAAAATACCACATGCCATATGTCTGGAACCTTCCGTCATGGAACTTTTTCATTCGCCCTCGTGTAAATTACATGGTGTCATACATCTAAGGTTGACAAGATTGAGGGTTTGTATTTATGGAAAGTCTATCATCCTACCGGTCGTTTTCTCTTTCCACCCTACATACTGCTTTCATTGTTAAGTGAGCTGAACTTGACTGTGAATGTGACTGGTACTTCAATTTTGTTCAATAAAATGTATTCCAGTTGAAAAACTGGGCACTATTTCTAGGAGGATGGAAATTTCATTAGTTAAAGTAAGAAAGTGAAAAATCAAACAATGCCGTTATTAAATTAAGGGGGGTATGAAATTCAACTCCAATACCAGCTAAAATCAGTTATTGCATTAAGCAAAAGATGAATGAATTGGATGTAGAAGAGAGAAGTTATTGCTATTATTATCATTCATCAATCATAAGTCATCTAAATCTAAAGTACCTCCACCTTTTGGTCTTCTCTGCACTCTTTTATTTTAAAATTTCTCGTTTCGAGAGCAGTACATCAGCTAAGAAGTGGATGGCGTTCCAGAACCTGGACTGAAACAGGCCATCCATCACATGCACAAGGAAACAGTTAGAGACACGGTTAGTCAGTTGCCCATACAGCTGTGGAGCTCGCCGGAGCACTACCAAGCTGATGAGCTGGCTGCCTTCCATGAGCCCTTTGTGGGGAGACCTCATGGAGGGGGGCCTATTACTACTGCCCTGCCCCCTACTCTCCACCTAAGACTCCAGGGCTCAGCCAATCCAGTCTGCTCTGTAGCCAGGTGAAGTCTAGCTGAGGGAGGGAGAGAGGGACACGGGGGGAGGGGGCAATGGATAGACTAGTGCCAGGCACCAGTGTCTCACTAAAGCCTCCAGGGCCTGTAGGCTGCCTGTCTGTTTCCCAATCTCTTACTCATATCCTCATGTGGTGCTTGTTCCATGGAGCATCATGAGGGGACGTGAATGGCAAGAGGCCAACCAAGTGGGTCCCCCCGGAGAGACGTCTGTCAATGTTTGTGCACGTAAGGAAGTAATACCCTATACTCTGGAGTGTGTTTGTGTTTTGGTGTTTTCATTAAAACACACTGTTTGCTATCTCTGTTAATAAGAGGTGCCAGTTGAACTGAAATGTTTGATTGTATTAATTTAGCTTATATTTGTGGGCATCATATTCATTCTAGGATACACAATCCTATAATTTTCTTATAGCCGCCAACGGGGAGAGGTCTTAAAATAGGCTAAGACAATAATTCCAGGAGCCAATGATGTTCTATCCGCATGTTCCAGAGTTTTCCCTACTGTAATGTATGCTCCTGTAAAACACTGTTCTTTTTCCTTCTCTGTGTCATTGGAGGATCTGCTAAAGCCATAAGTGGAATGAATCCCAGACTTCTGCCGAGAGCACCTAGACGTCATGGCACGTTAAGAAATTCCGAAATTCCATCGTGATCCAAGCTGCTCAGGAGCGGTGGAAAAAAAAAAACAAGCTCTGCCTGCCTTGACGAAACACTAATGGCAGAGGTACAAGTACAAGGAGACCACGTGGGTCCTGCTGACAATAACCCATTAATCCTCTATGGGCCACTAAGGGCTTATTAAATCTCCAAACCACCTGTTTGTTTACGGCCAACTTTTTCTCCCTCCTACACTAAATAAAAGAAATAATGACCTCTGAGGGAGGATTGCCTCCAGGTTTACTGACCCCTAGCAGATTTTAGTGGTGTGCACGTGTGCATCTGTGTGTGTGTGTGTGTGTGTGTGTGTGTGTGTGTGTGTGTGTGTGTGTGTGTCAGACCTCATCCTCTGGCTGTTGGGCCTGCGGGGTGTCGCGGTGGGGTGTGTCACAGTCGGGGCTATAGTGTTCACAGTAGTCGAAGGCTGCCTTAGGATCAGCGACGATCAACAGCTGCTGGATATCGCCCTGTGAACGAGAGACAGACAGAGAGAAAAAAAGAGAGACAGAGAAAAAGAGAGAGAGTTGTGAGTGTACTGCTGATTCAGAGTAGCACGCTCTCAAGTGGGATATTAAGAAAGAGAGCCCTCTGAGTGCAGACATTAAAGGCTTGCTTAGTAATATTAATCATCAAAGACATTACAGGAAGCGACACAGGCTACAGTAGCCAGAGCCAAGAACCCAAGCTGATAACATCTCTTGGAGTGTTATTATTACGTTTTTTTAAAGTATGCTCAGTGATAAGCATGCCCAAGCAAATACCACACACAAACACACACACACACACACACACACACAACATACACACACAAAAACATACCCGGCACGCACATAAACTCAAGTTTACACAGACACACACACACTGCAGAAATGTAACATCTCCCACAGTTTGAACAGGACATAGTATATCAGACTACTTCCAACCCCACAGCCTGCATTAGCTTGAGACAATCCAGTACACACATGTTTCCATCCACTACATCTGGCGCCTAGGAAAAATCAGAGAAAATTGTCTCCTGTGGACTACTCAGGTAAATGATCAGCCAAGCAATGGTATCACAACAGATGTGGTTCTCTCTGCTATGATGTTTGGAATATCTGAAAAATAACTGCTGGAAGCAGCCAACATGCTGAACTTATTTGAATCCTAACAAGGAGGGCCTTTGCTGAATCCCCCGATGGAGAACAGAGTTCTGCCGTTGGGAAGAGCCGCATAAACCACTTGATTATTTGGAACATCTGGGGAACATTTCTAAGCTTTTTTGGCTCCAATGAAGGGAAGGACAGGGCATTTAAAATGGATATTTTGAAGCAATCAGATGCTCCATGGTGTCTGTTAGGACTAAAGCCACAGGCTCCCTTTGGGGGATGGGAAGATGACTAGAGACCGCAAGATACTTGGGGGCAACCTGGGCCTCACAAGGAAGTGCTTGAGGGTCTGTGTGTGTCACTGGCATGATAATTTCGCATGAGTCATACAAGTTACCCGCGAGTGGGACACTCTTGGTGGCATGTGTCTTCAGGCAACAGCCAAAAAGCGTTGGACGTCCCAAAACGAAACACTGCCCTTCCATGCCTCGCCCCAAGGCTGTAAGAATAGAACACGTAATAACACCCGGGTCGCTCAAATCGAGGAGAGCGCTCAAGAGCTGCGGTTTCACTTTCTCGGTCCGGGCCTCGGGATGTGACCAAAAACACCACAAGCCCAATCACTGGTTTGCACGTCAGGCAGGGTCATCCTTTTCCCTTCACAACGGCGGTCTGTACGTTTTACAGAGCGTTTCTCTGCACTCGAGGACCGTAGTTCCTGCCAAAGGTTTCACTAAAGTAGTCAATGCAGGCCACTTGTTGGCTTCTAAGATAGAATGGTTCTCCAAGAAGGACCCTTTAAAGTTTTATTTACTTTTTTTGAAGTGTGCGTGTATGTGTGTGTGGTGTGTGTGCGTGTGTGTGGGGGGGTGGTCGAATTCTTCTGAGAAACAAAGAATGCCACAAGGCCTGTGGCCGAGGTAGAGAAGAGTTGACTGATCGCCTGGGCTTTTAACTGGCAGCACAGGAGCTTGGCAAATGCACCAGGGATGTGTGAATCAGCAGGCTCAAACTCGTCTGGGTCTCTGAGCGTGTGTGTGTGTGTGTGTGTGTGTGTGTATGTGAGAGAGAGACAGAAAGGGGGGGGGGGGGGTGGAGAGAGAGTGTATGTGTGTGTGTCAGAGAGAGAGAGAAAGAAAAAGACATGAAGACAGAGAGAGTTGAACCATAGTGCTGAAAGATGAAAGATAAACAAACTGATGCCCAGAAAAGCCTCAAGCAATATATACAAAAGTAAACTACATGTTTTAAAGAAACAGGCTGCTCGCTGCAAGCTACATATTATTAACTAGCTCCGTGAAAAATATTCGGTGCCCAGGCAGGGAAACTCCCTGTCCTCTGACAATAAAAAAAAAAAAAACCCTAAACAGCCTGAAAAACAAAAACTGCTGACGGCCAACAAAAAATGGCACCCATTAGAAATAATCATCCAGAGTCTGCTCCCCTATTATTTTAAGCCACAATAGAAAATATCACCTGTGACTGCTGTTATACCACGCAGTCTAGCAGACCATAAAAGCCAGGGTTTGGCTCCAGAAAAAGCGGCCTGTTGTACTGAGGGCCTGTGCCGGAGTCTTGTGGGGCGGGGAAGTGGGGGGTGGACAGCAAGATCAAGCTCAAGCCTGACTGGAGCTGACGGATCTTACGTCATGGTTCACCTGTGAGCGTCTCCTTCCACCTCAACCATGACATTGGGTGGGTGGGTGGGTATTTGGGGGCAGCTTGGGCATGCTTGTCAGTCAGCCAGCCCACACAAAAAAAAAGACACCCGGGGTGCTGCAGCATGATCGACTGCCAAGTCGGAGTAATTAGCCGCCTGTTTTATTCCCACAAAAGGCAGTGTCCTACGGCTACAGCCCAGTGGCAGCAAGTACTGCAGGCATAGAGTTGAGGTTGCATGGATACACATTGCGACTCCGACTGTGATGCTATGTGTCATCAGCAGATGCATGCAGGACTTCCTCTTTGGCTCTTTTGAGGCCCGGACAGACGGAAGGGTGATGGCACCAGAGAAAGGCAGGTGGGGAGGAGATGAGAGACAAGAAGAAGACCTGAGGGAGTGTGATAGTGTGTGACAGACAGGGAATGAGAGAGGAGTGAAATGAGAATTCAAAGGAGGAAGTGGGAGAGAGACAGATGAGGAGGAGAATGAGAGAGAGAGAGATAGACAGAAAAACCAACGTTAGATGTAGAGAGAAACAGAGAGAGAGCAAGAGAGAGAGAGAAAGAGGGGTAGTTAAAGAGGAAAATAGCTGGGAGCAGCTGGAGCTTCTAAGAGGCTGTTTGGCTTCTGGCACACACCTGTGTAACATTAGCCCTCATGACTTGGCTCTAAAGGCTGGGGAGGTGAGAGCCTTCAGATGGCCTCACCTGGTCCCCTTTGAGGCCTCATAATCTAAATACACACACACTGACACACTCACAAACACGCACACACACATATACACACACCTTTGGGCAAAAAAGCCATCATGCCACTTATGGTGCAGGTAACTGCACTTGACAGTTTAATGACACACAGGGCAGGGGTCAAGCAGCTCAAGGTCAGGACCTTGCAGATCAGATCAGAAACAGAGACCCTTCTAATAGTTATCTCTTTAATTTTGTACAGAAAGAGGAAAAGGATAGAGAGAGAGAGAGAGAGAGAAAGAATGAGAGATTGTGTGTGAATACACAGGGGGACAGAAATAATTGGGTCTAGTTTGGGACAAAAACAGAGAGAAAGGCAGGGGAGAAAGAGAGAGAGAGAGAGAGAGAGAGAGAGAGAGCATTTGAGCATTTATGTTAATTTTCTCAAGATGATTTAAGCTTGCCAGTGACCCCAGCATGACTGCGGCACTCACAGAGGTAAAAATACACAGGTCAAAGGTCGAAGGTAAGAAGAGAGTGCATTAGCACCGCAGGAAGAAGACACAGGAAACTGTTTTTGGCAGGCCCGTAGAGAGCCTAATAACACTGCAGTGAGGCTTTGTGCTCAGTCTTGGATACTTCTTACAGCTTCATCCTCCTTAAAACCTCTTTTTTTTACAAGGGCAGAATGCTTGAAATGCAACTTAAGAATATACTCTGAATGCTCCAAGTGGCACAATAAATGAAAACCTAGCCCTGTCATTGAGGCGGTTTCAGGGCTCGCCTCAGAGAGACGCACCAAATCTCGTCCTTTGTTCATTAAGATGTTCGGGCGAGCTTAATTACAGAGCGGCTCAAGGGACAACAATCAGGGCAGTGGGAGGGATGACCTTTGATGTACCTCTGCCCTGGGCCGCATGCCCGTCACTTTGAGGACACACCCACACTCCTCCATTAAACCCGCCTCTACTCTCCTGTCTGCTCCACTCCCACCTACCAGAGATACGCCCACAGCAAACTGGCTAACTCAGCCCAAATGCTCAAAAAAAAAGGTTGGCTGCCACACAGATGGGTCTTCAGACAGAAGGCTGGGCTTTCCAGACTTCAATCAAACGCAGCTTTCGCCGGCAGACTCTCATGAACCGGGATAACTGTAAACGCTGACAGATGCAGCCCCCGCAGACGCTTTTTAGCCGAAGAGAGGAGAGAGCGGGGGGGTGGGGGGGGGTGTCCTCTCTTCCCAGAATGCTTTGCACAAGAAAGGCACTTGGGTATCTCCTTCAGCTCCTGAATGTAATCAAATTAACTTTCCCTCCCCCTTTAATCTTCCCAAACAACTCTTAATATCCAAAAACATCCCTTCTGGCCTTACCCTTGCATACAACTCAAACACGGTCTACAGTGGCTCCATCCAGACAAGGAGGACAAATAACAAATGTCTAGAAGACTCCACTCAGTCTCTACTTCCATATCCATTGTAAAAGACTCGAAGAAGACTGTAGAAGCCCCCACTCTGTCTCTACTTCCATATCAACTGCAGAGGATGGGAGTGAGTGGAAACAGCAGTGGTCCTGGTGACGGTGGTGGTGGTATGTGCGAGGGAGAAAAATCTGACAGGTAGTGTCAAACCAGGATGAATAGTGTGCCTTACAGGCGAGGAGCAGTAGGGGTAGGAGGGGAGGGACGGGAGGTGGGCAAGGAAGAGGAGCAGGGGTTCAGAAGGGGAGAGTGGAGGAGAAAGCCCCTGAGGAGCTGTGAAAGAGGCTCTTTCATGACGAGCCCTCTCGCCGGAGCAGCTATCTGTGAACCGTCAGATTTTACACCGCCAACAGAAAGTGTCCTTGCTCTCGTCTCCAGCTGACAACTATGCAGCCGCCACGCTACTTGGCATTTGGAAAACAGTTCAGACGACCGATCACAGTAATGACAAAATAATGACACGTTCCCCGAAGAAATTTTTTCCACAAGGAGCCTAACTTGGATCTGAGGCTGGGTTATGGCACGGAGACATGCCATATATAGAGTATAAAGGGTTCATATATTTTCTGTTTTATAGAACCATGTGTTTCCACCAATTCACTGAAGTACTCAGGGGATATAGGCTAGCCATGGCAGGAGCACACAACTGAACCATACATTCATGAGAAATCATTTCTTCGAGCGACCTCTTGAGCACAATCTGCTATTCTGTGCTCGAAATCTTGTCATTTTGAGGTTGGCTAATCACAGCAGGCTTTAAAAACAACACATCACAGAGCTGTGATTCATCTGAGCTGCGAATTCATAAGGGAGTGAGGTTCCTCAAAGCTAGGTCAGGTATTTCCTTCACGTGTCCCAAAGTATACTTCTGTGGTGGCCTTGTAGGGGGAACAGACCAGGGCCCTGTTCTGAAATGATACACTGAACTTACTGTTACCCATGCCACGGGGCCTCATTCTAGACAGTTTACCAATGCCGATTTTGACCTGATTAGATGTCTCTTCTGCAGAAATCCAAATAATCTTACAATGTAGCTCATTTTGTCTAAACACAATTTAGCTGAAATTTAGTCAGAAAATCAGCAATTCTACTTAGCAATTCTAAGCAAGATTTTAAGTCTTACAGTATGTTTTAAAACCATATGAGGTAGTGGGGAAATAGAGCTCCTTGCTTTGACCACTCCTTACTTTGGTATGCGACTCAAACTCACATCTGGCAACCCCCTGACAAGCTCTGTCTGCAACTCAAAAACCTGCCACTGATATTCGGAGGAGGGGGATGTCAATTCTTTTGTTTAAGTTTGTCTCAGTGAAAACACAAAGATGGCAGACTGTTCAGTCTGGTACATAATATAAAAATTCTCAACACAAAAAGTAATTATTTGAGAAAGTCACCAGCAAATAGTAATGCCCTACACAAATGCCCTACACAATTCAAAAGCTGACACACACACATGCATACAACACACCAGACTGCCCCTACCCGTCAAACACAACCATCACCATGACGATGGCATGACCCCCAGTGAGCAATGGGTTTGAGGCAAAAGACAAGGCAACATAAGCTACCAATCAAACCCACACAATCCCAGTAGCGGGGGTCTCATATACCCGGTCCATCCCCCCTGCCCATAAACAAACTTTCTCTTTCGCAGGCAAACAGGCCCTCCTGTGGCCTACATGGCCTTTCCCTCACCCTGACACCCCACGTATTTCACTCACACACCACAATTAGTCATTGTCTGACTTTATTTACATCCAGAGCCATTTAGACCTCCTGGCACCACCCCTCCTCCACCTCAACCCTACACAGTCCCACATCAGGATCATCTGTACACACACATACACACACAAAACACACACACACACAAACACAAGAGAGCAAATACACACACACACACAACACTCACAAACATCACCTAGTGAGACTTGAGCAAAGACAGCCATAAGCAACGTGAACAAAAGGCTTCAAGCATTTTATGCATGAAAATTCAACTGAGAAGAAGGCAGAAACCCTTACAAATCTTATGAGTTTAGACCAGCTGAATGCAAAAAAAAATCTTGAGCAGACAGACCAAAAAGAAAGGCAACAGCTATTGGCAGCAACGCATGAGGACACAAGTGAAAATCTCAGAGTAATTACCATTAATTAAACCCCAAGGCATTTGAAATGCCTCTCTCTCTCTCTCTCTCTTGCGCTCCCTCTTTCTTGCACTCCCTCTTTCCCTCTTTCTTGCTCTATCTTGCTCTTTCTCGAATGGTACTGTGATTTCTTTGCCTCAACGCAGAATGCAGAACAGATGTGTTCCGAAGGAGTGCTAATTGATAATCATCGCCACGCTTACATCTGTCAAAGACTGGGCCCTCGGCGCCAACTCCATTCCATCCTCTCTGGTGATCAGTAGGAATGGACCGCCAGTGTCCTTGGCATCTCTGCCATCCTTCCCTGCATGGAAAGCAGGACTGGCCCAGACCAGGTCTACACCAGGAGTACTGCCCCTCAAGCTTGCTCACTCTGATGAGAAGCAGACCTCTTAGTTTACCCTGTCAGGTCCCATTCAGTTCTATTGTCATTTTTCCCTCTTTAATTTCTCACTTTGGCAAGAGCGTGACATATTCATGGAGTCCCAGGGAATACAAAGGAACATTTTTTGTGACAAAATATTTTGAAAATTCAGCTTTCCCTCTGTCCAAAATCTTGTGCCCCAGTTAATACATAACTGATGTGTTATTACCATGTTATAAACACAAGGCAGAATGACGAAGCAGCTGTATTAAAAACAGCCACAGCCTGATGGATAAACCAAGGCAGTGCCTAATTCTTTGCCATAATAAAGTGTGGCCAATAAACCCCTCATCCCAGAAGCAGCGCCCTGGCTAAATGTAGTCTTGCTGCAAAGAGAGGTTCCTCGAGCCTTAAGTGACTTTAATTACAAGGGAAAAGAGGCCCTCTTGACAGGAAGAGATGGAAAGCTAAGCTTTTTTAAGCAAACAGCATCAATACAAGGACAGCCTTGTGCTATCTTGACAACCTTGGAAACCTTCTTATTCTTCTCATCACCCTCAAACCAACTAATCTCTCTCCCTCTCTATCGCTCATTGTCATCCTTCCTATTAACAAATAATATACTCTACTACACTAATTAGCCATGTAGTAAGTTTACAAGTTGCTTTGGACAAAAGTAGCTGCCAACTACAAAAAGACAAACATAAACATACTTTTCCACCACAGTCTGGCAGTCAGACATCTGACACACATGAAGGGCTACATGGAGAGCCATCACCAACTAGAGCCTTCTGCTAAAGACAGCGCTGATCCCATAGCACACCGCCAGCAGACTGTTTTCATTAACTGACATTCCTTCATTTGACATCAAAGAGAGAATACAGCCCATTCTCAGAAACTATATCAACTGCTTCTGTTCACAGCCAACATTTCTGGCACTAAGACAACTATCAATGAATTGTAGCTAATGCCAAAGCACCCATAAAAGTAGAATAGAGGAATCCACATCCTGTGATTCTGTAGTTATGTTTTTGGGTTCAAGAATTTACATTATAGTGGGATGAGGTTATGTTTGCAATCAGGCTGAGCAGGTAAGCACATGCTAGAGACAGCCCAGTTGGAAGCCTCTTGCTCAGGAGCTAAGCCTGTATCATCCCAGTCTCTCCTGGCAGGACATTCACCTCTTTCAACTCCGTAACTCAATCACCCCCCCACCCCCTTTCATAAACACACCTCCCCCCTGTCCCTCTCATCTGCACTGGGCCACTGAGGTGAAAAGTAGGCCATCTTACATTTCCTTTCACATACAAGGCTGCTCTGCCTATGGTACATTTTATTGCAGTAGTGTGCTTCAAACAGAAAAGAACTTGCTAGAGGCAACAGGGATGCATCCATGAATCTGCTCTTTTTGACAGAAATTTAAAATGTCTGGAGAGCAAATGGAAACCTCCCTGAGCCTTCAAACTCTCTCTGTCTCCCCTGTGGAAGTCAGCGTGTGGTTTTAAAAATGTTTTCATTCATCGCTGACAAGATGTATTAGTCGCGGGGGCGGCAAGACAAAATGGCTCTTGACTGAAGCCGCACTGCCCCCAAATCAGCTAAAGTTTCTGCTGATGGTAGAGAATGATGAAACACTTCTGTTGCGTCATGGATTCAGTGCCTTTTGCTAGTCTTTTTGTTTCATTTATGTGCCAATAAAAGTCCCGCCCCATGTCGGTTTATTTTTCCGTTGCAAAATAAACATATAAATAAATAAATAATGGTAACTACAGTATGGAAGGGCCTACAGGGTTCCCTCGAATCTACACCGACTGTAAATTACTGGGAACTCTGGGAGTATATGCTTTCAGACTGAGTCTCCTTTGTTCTAATCTCTCCGCCCATAAAAGAGGTCTAGTCTCCATTCCTCCTTGATGAGTGCTCAGCACATGCCAAAACAACCAGAACGCTGCCTGACAGAACCTAATTCCACACAGAATCATAGCTCAACACTGTAATTGCACAATTACACCAAGATGTCTGAGATCTCTGGGAAAAACGCAAAACTAACTGACATAGCCAGGCTGATGACAAAATAAAAAAAAAACAAAAAAAAAAACCAACCTATATGGACTGAAACTTCCTGCAAATGCCAGCCTGTGTAAAGAAATCAGTTAGTATTCAGAAGCCTTACTTCAAACACTTCCTCATCCAGGATTCTGGCTCCAAAGACAGTGATTCCATTGGTGTTGACAACAGCACGCTCGCTCCTGCCCAGGGGCTTGGTGACTTTTTCTTGCAGTCAACGATGATGGTCACAGTCTTCTTCTCCACACTGATGGCAATGCGGTGCCACCTGGGAGAGGAGAGAGAGATGCAAGGGCGAAGATTAGGAGGAAGGCTGATGAAGTGGCAGAAAAAGGGTTAAATAACTGCACACTGCCACACACGTGAGAGAAGCACCCTCTTCACAAACCCCTCACCCCTCACCTTTAAACCCAAGTCAATTTACCATTGCACTTACAACATCACAGTCCTACCCACCCCCCCCCACACACACACCACCATCACCAACTCTACCCCATCTTTACCCTTATTCCACCCCCCTTCATTTCCCCAATTCTGGCCTTGTTTAACATGGGATTAAACTCATTAAACCCAAAACTAAATCCTCCTTCTGGGTTACTCGGCATGACGGACACGTTGAACATTGTGGAAAGTGTGGATCGGGGAGGTGGGGCAGCCAAACGGAGGCGTACAGTCAAAACATTGTTCTGAAGATGGAAGGAGGAGGGGTTGGGGATTGGGGGAAAGGGGTGGTTGGAAGGAGGGCTAAGGGGCACTTGGCATGGCCTCTGGCGAGGTAGCTGGCTGAGGTGCCTTCAAAACGCTCCCTGGATACAGGTCCTCGTTAGAACACAAAGCACTGTAATCTTTGCAAAAATTGCAAAAACAGCAAGTCTGCATATACGATTGTATATGCACATCTACGTTTTAATAGTCTGATCCTATTAATATTTTCACTCTTTCCAAAAGCAAACCTATTAAAGGGGGCATTTAGTAGCTGGTGGGATAACAGTGCAGCTTATGATATTAAGGGTCACTTGGGATGGTTTAGGGATGACTAGGCATTGCCAAATTGTCTAGCTTAATCAAACTAGAAACAGCCAAGCATAAACCAAATGAACCCGCCAGCAGGCAGCTACACTCAAAACAATAGCATTCTAGACAGTAATATATCCCCCCCCCTCCCAGTAGTTGATGCTTGAGGAATGCTTCAGAGGCCACGTGAAGGCCATTCATCAGCATCAAATCAACTAACCCTCTGCAATAACTCATAGCCACTTAATCAAACACAAATGATAAATAACAATGTTATTGCGCTGAAGCACTGTAACACTTCAGCCAGCACAATCCAGCATGCGCTCTCCACTCAATACACATTCCCATTATGCAAGAGCTCCTTTGTTCCAATAATATATTGATGTTGTTCACCATTGTAAACACATGGCGGCTTAATTGAGAGCACATTTATATTTTTTGTGCCTTAATCGTATTTCTATAACTAAAAACACAAAACGAAAACTGCTTGACAGCTCGTCTCAGTGAGAAAACAAGCCCCCCCCCCCCCCCCCTTAAATAAATAAATAAATAAATACAAGTGTTTGGAAATTAAGACTGGAGTTAAAAACCGAGCGTTTCAATAATTTTTATATGACAATCACAAAATTCTTTTGCCCTAAATGCTGTTGATTAGGAGACATCCATATGCCCGAGCATTACAGACCTCCCAGTGGAGGTCTACTTGGAGAGGCCTTTGAGTCCGGGAGGATTTGGCCCTGCTTTGCCTCTGGCATAGAGCCACCCACATAAGCGCTAAAATCCATCACAGAGAACATTGCTTTTTAGATGGTGGGTCACACACCAAACCACATACTGGACAAAACTATAAAACTTCTCTGGGTGAGAATGGACTTGAAAATCCGATGGGCCTCTAATAGGCCTCTAAAAATCTGTGTTCTGTTTTTATTTTCTATTTAAAAAATCTCTCAATATAAATCATCACACAGATATTAGTTTCATAAATTCCTGGTCATAACTTGAAAGGTTCTTTCTCACATGTTGCTTTTACATCTTTCTACATTGAATCTAAAATACTGTTTGGACCCATGGCTGACTATGACAGAATATAATCAGAAAGTGAAGGCAAGAGTTAAGGATCTTTAGTCCAAACCTGGACACAAAAGACAAAAAGATTAGAAAAATACATTTTCTCAAGGTCACAAGAAGTTTTTCCCTGTCACACTGTTAGAGCAGCTTAGCCACAACTCAGGGACAAAACTCCTGGGTCTTTCAAGCATTGTGGGCTTACTAGGAATCCACTGCCTTGATAGCTGCCTAGGAACGGTCTATCTGATTGGATTAAATAATCTGTGATGTTAATGTTTTGCGGGTGGAAACAAGGTCAGCCAGTGCTCTGCTCAGTCCAGGAGGAGGCTACTGTCAAGTGCTTCATGGCAGTCTCTGATGCATTCCATTCTGAATCTCATATCTTCTGACACATCATGTCTAGCCTTACTGCTTCCAAGTAAGAGTTCACGACACATTTTAGAACAGCGTTCACTGGTACTATACTGAATGTTTTTATGCATCTTTTAAATAGTTATGCATGCTGCACAGCCTTTGAACCTTCAATGTTCATATGAAAAGAAACAAAATGAGGAGATGGAGAGGAGTGATTCCAGAAATTAAGGGCTCAAAGAGAAAACAAACAGTAAGAGAGAGGAAGAGAAGAGAGAGAGTGAGAGAGAGAAAGAGAGAAAAGAGATTAGAGAAAGAGACATGACAGGTAGACTTTGGTTTGTCGTGGCAACAGGGGACAGCATCAACAAAGACTGGGGTGCACAGGATAACCATGTCTGAGCACAGTTTTGGCCAGCTGAGCAACCCAAAGCAGACTTTGAGCCCGCATTGCCTGTCCTCGTCTGACCTCCCCTTGCCCCTCTGTCTGCCTGTCCCATCCCGTCTAGTCCTGTCTCGTCTGGACTGGCTGTCACATCACAAACTTACTTTCCATCAGCCAGGTTGAGAGTGCGGAAGAGAGGGTAATCTTCAGGGGCGGGCTTGCCATGCTGGTCCTCGTACAGGAAGAGAGGGGAGCGGCCCAGCTCCACGCCCAGCTGCTGGATACCCTGCTCACTGTAAATGGACAGGAGGAACGCTTGGATCCCAGCCTTGGCCTTGACAGTGGTGAGGATGGAGAAGTCCTCAGGGAACACACCGCCTGGGGGTCAGTCACACACACACACACACACACACACACACACACACACACACACACAAAGATTAACCATGGAGACAGAACAAGAGTGACAGTACCTTTTATTACTCTTCCCTTCAATATGCATGTTTCACTGTTAAATAGTTAACATTAATTTCTGTTCTGTATATATGGCCTGTGCATATAGAGCAGTATACCGGTCCATTTTACTATAATATTCGACAAATAAAATATTGTGAGGCAAAGTTTATGAAACAAAGTACACAGAACAGCAGTGGTTCTGCAAATGTCAGTGGCTTGTTACATTCCTCACTGTGAGACTGCCATTGTTTTCCTCTGCTCTCTGTCCAAATTGGAGGACAATCAATGCACGTTGAATGAGGGGGTAGGGGAAAAAAACCTTTACCAAGATTGTTAAAGTTTGCAGATTGTTTTTATTACGTTATCTGGAGGACACCAATTTATCTATTTATTTACTGTTATTCCTAAGCCTAAGGGGAACCTTTCAATTCTCCTGCTAAGCATCAATAATATAAATCATGAAAAAAATCTGTGTGGAAATGACTAAGGCACAAACAATGATGAATAGATAGACAGCCATTTCACACTTTATTAAAAAGCTACAACATCCCTGTACTCATAAATGATGGAACATTACCCTTGTCCAAGGCCAAAAATATAAAACTTTATTAGCACCTTAGGGGTTTTTAATTTTCAAACTACTATTTGAAAGAAAGTATTTCAATTTGACTATTCTGAGCCTGGACTCTTTTACGAGCTTGTATACTCCATAGGAATCTGGACGGTCTGCGACATCTGAATAGCGAGATCTCTCTTAGTTATGAGGCATTCCATCGTCCTTAGAAAATGTCACAGCCTAGTCACTTTGCCCCCAATCTGGATTGCAGTTTGGGACATTTCTGCCAAGCTTGCTTGCCGGGGCACAAAGGCCTGCTTGGGTGAAACACGGTCCTGCACAATCAGGAGGGATGGCATCTGTTGTCAAAAGCCTTGGCAACGCTAACAAAGCAGGGCATTTACAAAAAAGCATCTGAAGCCTTCTGGCAGGAAGTGAGGCAAGCGCCCGGTTCCACTTACCTGGGAAGAGCTGCTTGGTCGGTACACTGATCTGGGCCTGTTTCCCAACTCTGTAGGCTGTGTCTGGCTGCGAGGCTCGTCGGTTTGTGCAAAATCCTGATGTTTTCTTTACTCCTTCGGGGGCATTTTGAAAATCTAATAGCTTTAGCACGTCCACTGGTTCAGCTGCAGACAAGGGGGTTAGGTGGGGAGAGAGAGAGAGAGAGAGAGAGAGAGAGAGAAAACGAGAAAACAGAGACGGTGTGCTTTTAATTCAGTGCCAGTGTGAGTTTATTTTTAGAGGCTGGATAGAACATGTCTGAGAGACTTAAGTATAACATAGATTTGGAAAAAAAAATCATAACCACAAAAACAAAACACTCAGAAAATGCCAAGGTGATTACAAGCGAAGGGTCGGAAACGTGATCCAGTAGCGACCACGTCCACATAACGAGGACACTTGTGAAAAAAGTACATGGAACAAGGTGATCTATATTCCAGACTGTGACATGTTTTCACATCAGTTTCCAAGACAGGTGTGATCTGTGTAAAGTATCACGTTCTTTGCACATAAACCATAACCAGAGACAGGGCAGGTAGTTTAGCTTTAAGACCACAACATACCACAATCATATTAGACTGGTGCTTTCTCAAATACCTTTAGAAAGGTCAACATCTAGGTTTTCACTTAACTACATTCACCTAGTCCATCAGCATATATGACGACTTAACTGATTGCTGCATATTCTTTTCTTCTTCTGCTATTACCACATGAATAACAGGATCTGTTTCTCTAAGCTGAACTCCTGCAGTCTCTTGAGAAAATGCCTGGTCTGGGTAGCAGCTTTCACAAGTATGTCTGCTGTCTCGTATGACAGGAAATATCTCCATCTTAGTCAGAAATGAGCAGCATAACAAGCAGAGTAGCCCGGAGAATGGCTAGACCCTCTAGTCACTTTCATGGGTAAGTTTACTTTGATAAGGGTCAAAGAAACACTTTAGTTTTTCTTCCTTTTTTTTCTTAGCGTACCACAAGCCAATTCACCTGGCATAAAGGGCTCTCTGTCCGATCCTGCAGTACAGGCCCTACCTCCCGAGGAGGACCCATGAGAATGTATTAAAAATCCTCCGGCTACCGCATTAACCTCTCAGACTTGGTTCCTCAACAGTGCTACTCATATATGAAATAAATGGGGCTTGGGAGAGAACCGGGAACGTTTCAACGGACGCCACAGAACCACAGTTTCATATCTTGAGGGATTTTTGATGAACCCAAGAGAAGGTTCAGAACCAAATCCTGCTCGTGAGACTACTGATGCGCTACTGACTTACGCACACTACCACAACCCAAATGTGTTTTTCTGGGACAAGAACCAGGATTGCCGACCCAGATTGTCTGAAAGGGTTTACTCTCTAAGATAACTGTTTAGATTGGCACTCCGGGCTAAACCGTTCCAAATTTCATCCACTGCACTCTGTATGTGTGGGGAAAAAAAATGTTTGATTTCCTTCTGAACACACTTTGGCATACATTCCATTTTTTGCTGGGGATAAGCAAACTATAACAAGCCATTTCATTATAGTCACTGGACCTTGAGAAGAAAGTATGCCCTAGCTCAACATGAATCTATTTCAATATCTTCGGCACACATCAGGCCTTACTGGAAATTAATTTTAAGTTAGGGTTCTGGGGGTACATTTCAGAACTGTTTCTAGAGCTCAGATTTAGACTGTGCAATGAGTCCTCTGTATGGCACCCTCTCTTGCATATAATAGTGTGGTCTATAGGGTGCAATGTCTGTCTACTGACTAGGGAATGAGGATGCACCCTGAGTCTGGCTTTGATTTGCAGTTCCCGTTGACTCAGAGAGCCCTGGGGGGAAATTGAAGGGGGACGGGACAGGCTGATGGGAAGTGCTGATCTGTCCATTTTTCCCCATTCTGTCTCTTTATTTTCTGCATCTCCCCCTCTACTTTATCCACTTAATTCACTCTCTCGCACTCTTATTTTCCCCCATCCCCCTCTCTTTCTCCATCCTATATGACCCTAATCCTTTCTCGCTCTCTCTCTTCTCCCTCTCTCTCTCTCTTTAGTTTCTCCTTTTCTTATTTCAGTCTTTATTTTCATCCTTCCTTCATTCCTCTTCCCTTTCTCTCTACCTTCAGTCTGAACTTGTTCCCCCTTTCCTTTACTCTTTCTCCCATCCTCCCTCATTCCCTCTCTCTCTCTCTCATCCTCTCTCTCACTCTCTCTTTCTCTCTCTCTCTCTTTCTTTCTCTCACTTCTTCTCTGGCCCGCATGATGAACACATTAGAGGCAGCGGGCCCCCCAACCCAGACATCTGCAACTCCTACAGAATCTCCTACAGTTGCCCACCAGGGACAGACCACATGTGTCTCAGGAAGAGAAGGAGAACAGGAGGAGCTTTTACACACATATACCACAGAGGGGGAAAAGGAGGGAGGGGGTACGGAAGAGGGGGAGAAGAAAGACGGAAAAGAAAATACGAGGCCTAACTGTAAAACACTAAGACTTCTGCCAGCCTGCACTTTTAGTTAATGGGTAGATTTTGAAGAGGGGGGCACAGGGGCTGAAAGCCCTACTACCCACCCGAATGTGGCTTATGGACCATTCAGAAGTCTCAAAGGAGGTGGTGCGCTGCACCTATTCTTCAGTCTACAAGAAAAGGATCCTCTTTGTGGTAACCAGCACTAAGTGGCCATTCAGTGAGCTATCATCCTTAACCTCATTCAGAGGGAGTCGTTCACATCCTCAACAGACAGAGCAAGTGGTTAAACAGAAAGATGAGATAAAAAAAAAAAAAAAAACAGTCAGTCTAACCAAGAAATAAATAACACAAAAAGAAAAGAAAAATAGTACAATCCTTAAAAGCAGGGGCACAATCTCTGACCACTTGTCTTTGTATACTGTGAGAGTTTCCAGGCCACTGTGATTGTGGAACCTGAAGTGTGTGTCTCTGAGAGGCCACTGTGTCATGGGCCCTCATCCATTCCAGATGTGTGCCTCTCCAGCCAGAGGACGACCTTGTCAGGGAGGTGCTGAAAAAAATAATAGGAGCCCCCCCCCCATACCACTAAAAGGGCCAAATGAATGTGTGCAGTCCTAAGGGGAGCACATCTGATGGACTAGTGTGACTTGGCTCCTTTGGCTACTGCGCAAACAGACAGATAGTGATCAGACGCAGTCTTTCAACCATATGGGCCTGACCAGGTGGGGTGGGGCCGCTTAGGAAGGGAGGGGCCCGAAATTTTTGGAGACAAAATCCATGAGATCATGTGCAGGGCCCCTAGAAAGGGTTTTTGGTAAGAAGGGAAGGTTGGGCTGGTAAGGGGTGGCTACACCCCCTACCCCCCCAATCCTCCCACTCAATAAAATTGCAAACTGATAGGGATGTGGTAGGATGGGGGGGCGGGATGTCAGGATGTTGTCACATTTGCATTAATCCATTCCGTAGGTAGATATGTTCTGATTTAATGCCTGTCATGTTAATAGGCGGGGACGTCATCACGACACATTAAAAGAGGCGAAGGGTTGTCTCAGAGGTCTGTACACGCTCCGACATGTGTGACCACTGACAAGGGCCAGGGAAAGGCATTTCTTTCCCAGACATTTTTTTTTTTTTAAGTGTTCTGTGTGCTCGTCTCCAGAAGGAGAGGCTAACAGCTGTGGAGGCGCACAGAAAAGGACACAGCTCCTGCTCGGCTCCTGTCAGACACTAAATCACTTTTTCCAGAGCTGAGATCAGCTCGGACGGAGAGGCTACCTTTTCACCTGCAGCTCCCTGAGACTCTAATAATGTATTCAGTCAGAATCCCCCTCCTCTCCCTCTCTCACTCCCATCTCTCTCTCCCGCTCTCTCTCTCTCACTTCCATGCAGACTCGCACTCTTCCTCTCTCTCTCTCTCTACCTCTCTCTTGCTCTTTTTTCACGCTGCCTTGCCTCTAAACCCACTCAGTGCTCTGATCTCTCACAGCTTAAACAGACCTGCTTTATGCCAGAGCCACTCTGGAAACTTCACAAGGGAAAATGTTCATGTGTGCAATTTCTGTCCACTATTTTTATTCTATTCTCTCTTTCCCAGGGCCCTAAAACAGAGCCAAGGCACACAACTGTATTTCTTTAGTTTATGTCCAGCTTGGATGTCCATATATGCTACTATTACAAGACCTTACATGCGTATACATCATGTAATTATGGTGGGTCTCATATTGGAA
Organism: Tenualosa ilisha; assembly: GCA_015244755.2. Classification (NCBI taxonomy): domain Eukaryota; kingdom Metazoa; phylum Chordata; class Actinopteri; order Clupeiformes; family Clupeidae; genus Tenualosa; species Tenualosa ilisha. Next base: position 5,110,399 of record PYXC01000045.1, read on the forward strand.
AACTCAAAGAGAGATCCAAAATGACTGCCAAGAAAGCAAACGCTCTATAATTTACAAACAAACACATGTTGTCTAGCTGGGTAGTGTGGCAGGAAGCCACAGTGAACGAGGGAAAAAAAGATGAAAAAAAGGAATGAGTGAAAAAAGTAAAACAAAACTCCATTTTAGAACCTGAGTGGCCTTGCCTTCCTGGCCAAAAAATAGCATGAGATTTGTGAAATGCAAGCATTGTTTAAAGGAATGCGCATCAGTGGAATCTAAGCCCTAGGGGCTAGAAGAACGTGTCTGTACACTGCAGGCCCAAAAGGACAGCTAGCAGAAATGCCTTCATGCGCTATAAAGCCCACCTCATATGTGCAGTAGCTAAAGCACATAGATAAAACATATATCTAAAGCTAAATAAAACATATTGCCAAAGCTAAACTAAAGGAGTATATCAAATTATTCACAAAAGACACATATAGGGTCCTGAGAATTCAATGCAAAGTTCAAAGTTGACAGTGTCTCAATGTCAAATTAACTATAAAATCGCCATCCTTGATGTGCATAAGTAAGTAGAGTTGCTTAATTCAAAATACTAATGATCATTTGATGTGATCATTCTGACCAAAATCAACTACAAATAAAATAAATAAAATGCTCAAAGAAATAATAAATAAAAGAAAGCTTTATAATTCATAAAGTGAGTCTTTGCGTGAGTGAGACACTGCAGAGGGACCAAAGTTAGGCCCCTATGCAGGCCTTTTGAAGACACTAAAATAATAGGGATCAGCAAAGAAGACCGTCCTCAAATAAGAGAACAGCACTTAGAGCGCAAACATTCCCACCAATGAATCGAGGAAAGCCAATGAAGGGGCAACAGTGCATTGTGGAGAAAAAAATCGCTCCGAATTACAGAAGCCCCCTCTTGGGCTTCGGTGTGGACTAGGGCAGTATGGAGATAGGGTGCCTGTGTTGGATGGCAATGCAGTCCACTCACAGACGAAGGGGCGCACTTTTCACAGACCGAGCGGGGCGCTGTAGGCACTAGTGACTTTTACGGGCACCAGAAACTCTTAAAACCAGCAGCTTCAAAGGGTATGGTCAGCGGCCATGAAAATAAGGAAAGAAAATCTTATTTGGCAGTTATAAGCAGGCATGTTACATTATTAAACAAATGTGTACTATATCAATTCACTTGTCAGTAAACACAATTCAATCCAAGTAAGTAAATATGAAATCAATCAATCAATCAATAAATACATGAAAGTCACTGGTCAGCTTTTATTGTAGACTATTCACCTTACATTGTTACACTAGAACATGTTCAATCCAAATAAATTACAAATCGAGTTGCTACACTTCAGTTGTTAGCCTACACAAACTCTAAACTGACTTCTACAAAAACGTACAACAATTCAAAGGCCTAAGCAATTAAGAGATTTTACACAATAATGCCAAAAATAACTTGACGCAAGTTCATATTTGCTCTGTAAATTCACAAAGCATAAATTTCACGAGAACACTGGCTTGAATTAATCAAAATATTTCGTTCCACACAGACATGAATAAACCTGTAAGGCAACTTCCCAAAGGCTGCAGAATTTTTTTTTTACCAACTGTGAGGCAGCGATCTAAAACTGCGGAATTCCACCCTGCTAACCATGTCCACACACACCTAACGGACCACCAGTTCCAACAAAGAGTTTTTTCAGCATAAATCTTAAAAGCCGTCTCTGCGTAACCTCTTGGACACATTCTTTTAAAGTTCCCTCACGACAGCGGAGTGCAACTTAAGAGGCATGAATAGTCTGTCCTAATACAATAAATTAAGTTCAAAGTAACCATTTGGGTAATCCACTGTGAACAGACCCAGTCATGCGTAAAGCCCGTGCGAGCCAATGCTTAATCATTATTTAGTGTGCTTCATATCTGAACCAAAACTTCCATATCCTTGGCAACGACATAGCCTGCGCGCTGCCACTATTAACAAGGTTTGTGAGGGATGTGGTTTGACTGTCTTAGTTTTCATGTACCATCAACTGCTTGTTAGACACTGTGATCCTTTAAGCTCGCCATGGTGGCTTTTAACACTAGGGAATTCCACAGACTGCTGAATTCATCTCTAAAGGGACAGCTGGAGTGTCGGGAGGTCACTCGCATTTACGAGCAAGTGATCCGCGTAAGTTGCTCATACAAATGTTGCCAAAATGAGTCACGTATCCCTCACCATGATCGAGCAGCAAACCATAGTTCCTTCCATCTGGCTGACGGTTTTATGAACAACTTTGTAAACCTGATCTTTTCTTACCTGCTCTGACATTTGCAGCCTGCAGAAGGAGCGATAAAGTGATGAATGCGGTTATAGGGGAATCCAAAAGCCACCTTTTCGTTTTCCACCTTGTGGACCACCTTTGCATCTCCATGGTCGGCGCCCACAAATGTGAACCAAACTGGGCGACTTCAAATTATTTTAAAGTGTGTCCCTTCCACAATCCCAAACGTAACGGGTCAGTTCTACACAGCCATAAGTGAGGGGTATTTTGTTTCTTCGCACTGCCAGTCCAGGCCCCTCCGATCTTCCTTTCCTGAGCCCAGCCTTCAGACTGAAGGTATTTGGGCTTTAATCAAAATGCACTGAGCATTCGATACCCAAGGAGTCACACCGTCAAGGGGCTGGGCAAGCACCACAAACCAGACCCTCGACTTCAGGAAAATGACAAGGGAAAAATCCCGATTAGCAAATCACGGGGCTTGAAATTTGTGTTGGGATCCTCCCATCAGTTTTACAGAGCTAACCAAGTGTTCCCTCCGCGTCCTTCTGCAGAGCGGCGTCAATTTTCTTGAAGTGTCCTGGGAATGAGACGAGTGACAAGAAAGTGAGAGACCAAATAGGCATTTAAGCAATCCACAATGTTTGTCAATCGGCGAAATGAACGCTGCGCATTGTGCCACATACCGATGCATGGTCGGCTTAGGTCATCTAGGTACCCCCTTTTTGTGCCACAATGAAAGGCCGTGTGCAAGTTGTCGGAAAACGCCGGACACTTCACGGATACCTGAACTCGATTCGCACTCCAAACGCAACCTTTTTTCTGGGCGTTTGCAGCTCGGTGCAAAACGGAGTGAAATCAAACAAAGGAGTCTTTATATAGTAGCGTGTTGATCAAACTGAAGTTTTTTCGTCTAGTCGTGCAATAGCGCTTTCGTTTTAAAATAACCCATCTGTTATATTGTTTGTTATTTCTTTTGTTCTTGTATAATGGAAATTGCCCCTGCCCCAACACCCTTTTCTCTGTGGACGCCAATACAGCCATTTTAACTTTAACTATTAAAAAGGTGGCGTGTGTTGGTTCCCCAAGAGGCTATCTCACCTGGTAGCCTGTTTCTGAAGAAGACCTCTCACTAGTAGATCATTCTTCATCACATGTGTGAGCACGCAGGTTAACTGGCCCATATTCACCCATATATCTCTGTCCCCATTACAAAGCAATGTTCAGCTCAGGTGGGACCCTCAGGCATCAATCTGAATCACTAAAATTGTTTCTACATCTGTTTTTACATTACTGCACATTGGCTTCCTACATCACACATAAAAATGACATGGACTTGAACTGAACTGAACTGGTAAGAGGGGTTTCTGATTGCACATTTACCTTACCTGCCCACTGACCCCCATAAACTTCAGAAGTGTGTGTGACTTCAGGCATCCTTACATGTTGAATGGTTCAGCTGTCAATATGAGAAAGCTTTTTTGCATCAAAGAAAAAAAAATTGGCAGGCTGTTTTGGCTTCATTCACCAGTTTGTCTCCTGACACCTGACAAGACCTGGCACTCCTTTGCACAAACATAGATATTGATTATGCCCATTTACATGAATTTGCCTGCCAGATACCATTATACACGTGTGAGGGAAATATAGAACATGATCCAAGCAAGATTCATGAAGGGATCACTTCAAGGCTCTCAGAAGGAAGCTCTAAATGACACAAAACGATTGGTATGATTTTTGGATGTCAAAGCATACACCATCCCAGAGATGACTGAAGCAGTTTGGAATACTGATGAGTGCTACATGTGTAACTTTACAGAATATAACACACTGGAATTTGAGGGAAAATGTCTGTTAAAATGTATGGTATGTATGACAAGATGTAGATGTATGTAAGATGAGTACATTGACAGTGCACCTGCAATAATGTGGTAGGAGATAGATATCATCAGGGATGTAATGGGTTTCGGACATGGGGGTACGGAGTCCCCCCACTTCATGGAACAGAGGCTGTTTCTCACTTTTTGAATATCAGGCAATCATTAACAACATTATATTGCACACCCTTACTAAAAAAATCCCTACTACACCTCTAGACATAATCCACAGTATAAATATTTCAGACAAGTTTTCACATTGGCTGAGGGCCCTTGAATGGACTGCTGAGCTGCCAAAGAGAGCTGGCTATACATCTTGTATGGGAAAAGCCGCATGATCATTCTCACTGGTTACCAGCTTCCTCCTGGACTCGATGCAACTCACTGCAATAAATACAGCACTGATATTGAGCTACTGCTGGCAAAGAGAATGGAACAGTTCTCCAGAAAATTCAAGGCATGTGTAAAGCATAAAACATCTCTTTTTCACAGGGCATGGATTGCGCAATATTTTTCTTCCAGTATGGAGGGATCGTCCCAAGTGAAAATGCAATTATGTGTGAAGTGATGTTTAAGAGCGTATGTGTAAAATATGCAAGTCTTGCAAAATTTGAACCATTACTGAAGAATACTTTTTATTTGCTGTAAGTGATTTACAGCTGTCTTCAGGGAATAAGAAGACAGTTATAATGGAGTTTGCAGCAAATGTGTCATATTTACAGAAATAAATCACAAGTTGTTTTACGTCACAACAAAGTACGCCCACATTTAGGAGCAATTTTATGAAGGCCATAAGCTCTTACTGTGGCACTCTGTGGAGTTCTAAATGCAAGGGATGAACAGAGTATAAAAGAAAAATATAATTCAAGATAAAGTTTCCCAAAAGGATTTCCAGGTTCCCCATTATTAATGTATTACATAATCATAAAGTATGTACATTTGAGCATATTTTTAAGTCATAAGCTCTTTAAATTGACTTTACACACCTAGAGAACAAGAGCTAAAAGAACTAAAATGTTCTTGTACAGTCTCTAAAAGGACTTCAGACCTCCCTAAACATGTATTGACTTCTGGTTGGTTCCTTCAAATGGTCACCACATATAATACCAAGAGACTGTGAGTTTAGGTCAGTGTATGAGTCTAGCATAGTTGACATTCATTCCATTTTATCCTTGTTTTGGTGAGGTCTGCTGTAGAAATGTCGCGTGTGGCCACTTTATGAATGAACGGATTGAGAAGTAAGCCTGCTTTGGAATGTGGCTTGAGCAGCAACAGATTAACTTATATTTACAGTGTGTGTATGTGGGTGGGTGGGTTAGTTGTGTGTGTGTGTGTGTGTGTATGTGTCAGTGAGTATGTTTCAGTATAGTGTGTTTCTGTGAGTCGATCAGGATGTGTTTGTATGGTGTGTGTGTGTGTTGTGTGTCACAAAGAGCCACTGCACACTCTCACCAGGAGAACAAACAATGTTGAAATGGCAAATCTTTTGTTGATTTCTTGCAACATACTGATCTCAACAAATTTATGAGATCAACAACATCCACCTGGTAAAAGCAAAGAGCACCATAACTAACTCCTCATTCTCCACTACTACCATCACCACCCACAAAGAGAACTATGCAACATCACATTATGCCCCATTGTAACACTACATGCTGCTTTTTTATTCCTCTTAATTCCCAGAAATAAGGGAAGAGATGAACAAGCCAATTACTTCAGGTCTGCTGACAATGGCTTCCCTCCAGGTCCCGCTGTGTGGTGGGACCAGAGCCATGGTAATTAGATTCACTTAACCAGCACTTATGGATGCCTAAGGACATGACTTCTCTTCGCCAAGAGCCCATCCCTACTGAGGCTATGGATTAGAAATGAACTGGCCAGGTCAGGAGCTATTGAGATGTGTTTTCATACTTGTGAGCTGTCATTTGGTTCAGAAAAAAAATGGTGATGAATATGAGTATCTAGGTCTATGGGACACGTGCGCAAAGTCAAGTAGTCACTCATCGTTGTGTGTATATATGTCTGCCCAACTATAAGCAAAACATCAATAGAGGGTGACTCTCTGTAATTACAGAACATGTCCCTTTATGGTAGGCATTCTGTACACTTGCTTTTACACTGTGCTGGTATACCAAAGATTTCTTTCGAGAGTTCATCTTCAATTTCATGCAGAAAATACACGTTCTCACAACCATATGATTAAGCAACAAAGCAGTCTGCCAAGTAACTGCTCAGCAGGAAAGTATCATTATTCTATAATTAGTGTCTGGGAGGTTAAGAGGCACAGACCTTTGAAGACAAAATCTTTTATTTTCCAATGAGGTTTAATCTCTGCCCTGATATATTCTTGGTTAACTACATCTTTATTAAATCATTAGGAGAAACTACAAATTGTTAGTTGCTTATGCACGTGTCTGTGTTTGTGTGTGTGTGTGTGTGTGTGTTGCACTTCACACAAATGACATCTTAACCCTCCTGCTGTATTTGCTTCATGGTTACAACTTTGGTGTTCAGAAATGACCGTAGCATTTTTAACTTGACATAATACATATGATTATCATCAAATCTTGTGATAGACCTCTTAATCAACGTATGCTCTCTTGAATATTACAAATTTTAAACTTTTGTGTACTAATTATGGCCTGTAGGCCTAACTGAATGAAGCCTATGTAATTCAGTGAGGGAGAGATTTTATTGGAAGTAGGTTTGTTTTGTGGAGGCTGTCAATGGAAGCAAAAATAGGTAGTGAGGGGTGTGTTAATATTTGTGTAAGTGAACACAAACTAAGACTCTATGTGTCTGAAAATAATTTTTGTCCATTTACTGTGGTCACACCCATCAATTTTCTTACAGTCCAGTCATTTTTGACCGGAACACTACAGGTGAAACAAAGTTGAATAAAACACCCAATATGTTTAAAATGTGTGTTATGTGTTCAGATAGCCCGTATGAAGTCCCATGACCATCCAATTACATTAAATAAGTTTTTGAGGGGTTTGACCACAACACAACAAGAGGGTTACATTTGGTGTGACTAAGAGGCCTCATCGAGAGATGATCTCCACAATATTCCTGATCTCTGAATCCTGAATTCATATTTACAAAATTAAAAGATTTCATGTTCTGAGCATGAATTGGTTGCGTTTGATGCAGCAAGTTGTTATTATCTTGGTTAGTGTAGGTTCTCTGCATAAATCAGCAGCTGGATCAGCAGTGAGCCTGAAACATGTGTTACGTGACCATAAAACATGGCCTGTGTGTGTTTATAAAGCTTTGGTTTGTCCAAGATGACTATATAGGAGTTTGTCATGGTAGTCTAAGCTACTAAGGTTAGTAATTTAATACATGTTTAGGCAATTTGACCTTAAATGAAACAACATCACTGTGAAATATTGCCCAAAAATGTTGTCCATCGTCCTCCTGCGCTGTGCTACGAAGGATTCTTATACTAAACCAGAACACATAAATTCCTTTACAGCTTGTCAATTTACACAAACAAATTTACTTTCAATGAGATAAGCAGCTCAGCAAACTAACTTATTACAATGATCCATGTGAAGCCCAGACTTGTTATTTGGAGGAACAGAGAATCACATTACTCTTTTCTTACCTCTGAAGATGGGGAGGACCCTGTCATCTCTTCAGCTGTTGAGTATTTGACCTTTGACTACAAGTACTAAATCTTGGCTTTTTAAATGACCCCTCCTTTAACAACAGGAGAGAGGATATCACTCATTCTCCAAATTAATTCATTAAATGACTAATGAAATGAGAATGTCATGGTAGAGGTTAAAAATAATGAAGTAGGCATTACAAGTTGTATTAGACATCAGACCATATTAGATAAGATGAAATGAATTGTCTAGTCCATAAAGTCCTTCTCTAACAACTGGGGGTTACACAACACCTTTAAAAACTCTACTGAGTATTAGCCAACTGTCTTTTTTTTCCTCTTGTGTGTGAGTTTGACCTAATGTGGTATCGTAAGAGAAGCACTTTTCACAGGCATACACTAGTTAGCTAGCAGCCACAGTCTGTTAGTGTCTCCACTTCCTCCCCGCTGGAGCATAAAGACCTCTTTCACGTGCAGGAACAGACCCAAAAGAAGTCCACTCGCTGGTCAGAGCTCACCGAGCCTTAATGCTAAGAAACTTATAACGAATGAGTCATTTGAGGCAAAAGATGATAAAATCAACACATAACTTTCCCATTAGCCACTGGGTTCAAGGGAAACTAAGGGAAAAGTTTAGAGACTCTAAACCCCATGTCTGAATAAGGTTGAAAATGGCACACAGGCCAGCCTGTCACTGAGTGCATTCTGACACTGCAAACCCTCTATTTTCATTGTGGTCTACCCATGCTGTGCCCCAGAATTAACATTGGTTAAACGGTGCTTCCATTTTGAGAATGCCAGTACAGGCTTATAATGTGCATGGGACTCTCAGTTGCAGCCAAGGAGTGATTGCTGCTAACTTTATTTAAGTAAATATACATAATTATCATATATATATGCAGAGTGGCTCAACTGAAATAGGAATGTAGAGAGACAGTAAGGCTGTGGATACACAGGTTTTTTGATCAGGCTTTTGTGTACAGTTGCGTATACAGCTGGCTGTGTTGTGAAAGAATTGTCTTTGCATCTTGCCAACGCATCATATACTGTACATTTGAAGAGTGTATAACCAGTGCAATAAACGTAAACCATGCCTATGTGGCTGCCATGTTGAATGCTCATTCGCATTGCTGAAACCATGGCATTGCTAAGATTACTGCCATTTTTTAATTAAATATTGATATTTTTTAAAAAATCTTTTACATTTCGATTCTCAAAATATTCATATGAACCATCCCTGTTTATATTTGAAATGTTTTTAACTGTTTAGCCTGGTCAAATTTCAGTTTATCAGTAATGGACCATTAAACATTTCAGTTTCAACTCCATATTTCATTAGCCTGGTATACCAAACAGTTTCACATTGCAAAGCATCTGGGATCCCTCAACTGGTGTGCGTTTTCTTCCTTGTGGGCAGATACTTTCTGAGAACTTTAAAACTATTGGGCATACCAGAACTCTCTGTTCCCTGATTGGTTAGCCAAAAAAATTGCCAAAGGAAGCCTAAGCCTTTGGAGAGATCCCTGATGCAATGCAATAGCGAAATGTGATATTGAGTGGAAGCACTAGGAGGCGCTAGCCTAGCTAATTTTTTGTGCCTCCTCATGTCAATCGAGAAGAAAGGGGGGAAGAAAGAATGGGAAAATGAAGTTATTAAGCTATTCTCTTTTGTATATATATTGATTGAGTTATAACATCGGAAAATGATAGTCATGGATCAGGACTGCAAGCTGTAGTCATAGTCAAGATTGTTCACAGATTAAAGGGAAATTCTGGAGTCTTTTAATCCATAGCCCTGTTAATTGAGGTCATCAAGTGTTGTTGGTAGAACGACAATAAAATTTCGGTGCCATTAAAGTTCAGTGCTAATAGCTGGATGTTTCCAACAGCACTCTGTGACCTTGAACAGGGCTATGGCCTGACATGAACATGATTCAACAAAATTATACAGGAGGAGAAGAGATGAGACAAATGGCAGAGAAAGGTAGCCTGGTCTTATAAAACCTGCTCACTTTCTAGTGTCTGGAAAAGCTTGGATGGTGAACCAATCACTAAAAAGAAGGGATGACTATGGTGTTGAAATAAAAAGTGCTATTGGCAGAGCCATAGAATGGAATTAAACAACAGGAGCAAAGGAATATATATACACATATACAATAAATTTATGATATATATATTACATCTGACGTAAATCAATTGTTTCTTTGCTACCAAAGCTGTTGTTTATTATCAGTTAGCAAAAGTAAGTGGTGAGTCCAAGCTAAGAGAAAGGAGGCAACAGATGCTGTATAGCACTCCACATGAAGTGATCTTTGGCAGCCTAACTATCAGACAATGCACATCCTTCACAAGAATGATCTGGCAGGCCAGTTATAGAATGGCAATCCTTAGAACCTCTTAGAGTCTCTGCAACGGATCTGATTATAGATCATCAAGTAAGTGTAAGTATACTCAGTATACTCAATACTTAGCAAGCACACTACAGTATATAAGCATAATGCACACACTGTGCATACTATATGTTCAAAGGAGAAAAGGGGAATAACTCAGGCAGCCTGTGTCAGACACACAGTTCTGCTACCCTTCAGACAGGAATGTCATTTTGTCTGGGCAAGCATGCTGTAGCTGAAGGGCTTAGGAGATGGAGCTAAAGCTGCCTTGGCCCTGTTTGGTACAGGAAAGAGCAACAGCCAGCTTATGATTCATGGCTTTTATGACAATCTGAGGCTACCTTTGAAAACTGACACACTATTAATAGGTGGTACAGCCAACACCAAGCTTACAATTTATTAAATGAATGAAGAAAGTAAATCGCAAAGAAATAAAATAAGTTTGATAGATAGTTGCATATATATATATATATATATATATATATAGAGAGAGAGAGAGAGAGATAGATAGATAGATAGATGATTATTAGATAATACCTAATGAATTACCTAATCATAATAGTGAAAAATCAACTGTGCACCATTTTGTTTATTCTGTAAGGCTTTAATAAACTGTGGCTGACAGTGGAGTCATTTTCAACAAAGCCTCTCAACAGTCCTCCATCTTAACTGATGAGGCCACTTGTTTTGGTTGTCAGTGTTTCCTCACCCCATAAAGGCACTGGGGTGTCCGGTTTCAACAGCCCGTAAAGCTTCCTGAGGTCCTGCCTGGCCTCCCCCCTCCTTTACGTCAATCCATAACATGGAGGAGAGATGTCTTGTTAAATTAGCATCTGGGAGGACAGAGACTGCCCAGCCTTCATTTCAAATTTATGAAGAAATGGGTGTAAATGCATAAACAGAGAACATATACCCTTTTGTTAACCAAGCAAAAATACATGTACATGAATCTATGAGTTTAGATAAATGTAATTCACCAGAGTTCAAATGTTACTGTTTGTGTTGATGCTGTGCTGTAGAATCAAACTAACTTTCACTCTCAGCTTTATGGCAACAGTGACAACCTTTCTTTTTCATGATACGCTCATGCAGATAGATTGTATTATACCTGGTGGGCGGCAACTGGTTGGTGCCCTGTGGCTAAAAACTGAGAACAGAGTGCAAAGTTAAAAAAAGGTAATGGCTTAATAAACCTCTGGCCTCTCTTATGTCATGAGCACTTGAGTTATGAGTGCTTTAGTTTTACTCTGGAGTTGATTGAGAGTTTAGTGCTTGAAGAGAAATGGTAGGAGATGGGATGAGATTAAAGCTGTCAGTCCACACCACCTGGTGAAGGCAGACCTGTAATAAAGCTGCAGGAAAAGTCTAGAATACAGCATGCTGCCATCTCTTGGAACAGAGCCTCAGACCAAAAAAAGGTATGGAACTGCCTGAAACCTTCTCTCTCTCTCTCTCTCTCAAAAAAAAAGAAAAAAAAAAAAACAGATGAGAAACATATGCTGTTACCAAGACCTATACACCCTTACTAGGTTTCCATGGCAATGGTTTGGTTGTCTGTCAGCAACATGTCATGCCATGCTGGGCCCTTCCAGTAGGCTGTAAAGTTCATGTCTGAAGGGATCCTGGGATGACGGAGAAAGTGTGGGATGAGAGAAAGAGAGAGACTATAAAGAAGAGGTAGTGTTCCACAGCGGAGGTCACTCCCAAACGATCCCAGATGAATGCGGACAAGCAAGTGAGTGAGGGAGTAAGGGTGGGGAGGGGAAAGTGGAAGGGTAGGAGGGAGAGATGAGGTAAGCTGGGAGCACCCCGGATGGGGTGTGTGTGTGTGTGTCTGTGGGTATGGGGGTGGATAGAGGCTGCCGCTGCTCCCTTGCTGAAGGTGGGTGGCCTTGTCCTCCTTTGGGGAGGTGGTCATGGATCGTCCCTCTGCAACGTGGCGTGATGAGGCAGAGCAGAGGAGACTGCATGTGCGGAGAGTGATATATGAGTGTGCTATGGTTTGGGCCGCATGCCACAGATGCTGGCTTTGGGCCTTAAGATCACATGAGCATCTAATATGTCATGACAATGTAACAAATTTATCTTCCTGGCTGTGACTGAGTTACACCACAATGCTTTTGCTCTCTCTCTCTTTTTCTATGTCTCTCACTCACTCGCTCTCTCTCTATGCCTTGTCTTATCGGTCAGTCACTTGCTTCTTCACACATGCAAACACTTGAGGGAAACAGCTTGTGGCTAGATTAAATGAGTCTCAAGCAGTTAAAGAGACGGAAATGCTGTTGGTTGTCGGTGCAGCTTTATGTATTGTTTTACTGATCCCAGCAGATGAAAGTCAGCCTGTCTCTGAGTGTTTATTGAAATAACTTCCTTCGTAAACATCAGGGGACCACCCATTGCTCACCCATCTGGCTGAGGAGTATGCTAATACTTTTCTGTTACTTAGGACTTCAGACAGACATGCACAAGTAGCTCACAGAAACACAAAAATAAACAGGGAGGCTAAATAATTTGGTCTGAATGTAGATAATTTATTGAAGAGTCAAAACCAACCCTTATCAAAACATGGCGGCTCTCTCATGCTCTATGTACACTGTGATCCCCAAACACACACACTCCCTTTCAGACAGAATGTCATCCAAGAGCTGTGTGGAGGAATTTCAAAGTAACCACCACACATAGTCATGCTGCTGTTCATGGGAGTCTGGAACAATATAAAAAAAAAAATGTTGCTCAGCTGTAATGAGAAATGTGCTGGAAAGATGGAAAATAAATTGCACTGATTAAAAATGCAGAGGGAAACGTAGAATGTTCCGGTTGTCCACAGACTGATAACACATCTATGGCATCCTAATAAAGCACCAAGTGCCAAAGTCACTGTCTATGGTCATCCTATGTCGAGTGGAATCAGTCCACGTCTTCAAAATACCCAGCTTTAGCACTGCCACATCCTCAGCCCTTGGCTCCAGCTCTGACTCTTCCACAGGCCTCCGTGTATGGGTCATATTTCCTCCCTCACCTCAGTGGCACGGGGGAGTCCTCCCTGCTCTAACAGAGCCCCTTTCATTGCGGCCGTGCTGCGCAGCACCCAGGCTTGGAGGAGCCGACGAGACCTCATCCCACGTCAAGGCAGGTCGGGGCGGGGTGGGGGTGGGGGGATGGGGAGCTTATTTGGCTAATGGTGAAGTACAATGGGGGTAATGGTGTTGGGTTGAGTTGTGCGTGGTGGATGGAGATTATACTGTAGTATTGACAATTTTGCTGTTTGGTCATCACTTCAATTAGGCTTTTGTGTCAGCTGTTTTTTTTTTTTTTAGATGGAGTAAATATAGCATTGGTTTGTATTTGGAGAGCTAAAAATGGCACAGATTGTTGAAATAACACCCGTGAATAAGGCTTCACTTTCCCAAGTGGAGGCTAGTACAAAGGTGAGCCATAAGGCAACCCTTGACTTGAAAAACATTCCCCCAGCAGTGACAGAAAAAGTGACTGTCTCTCTACTAGACAAAAATCCAACTGTGTCACGGTTGAGATTTTACACACCCCAAAGAACCACGGAAGGGTTCCTAACTCCATTTTGTCTTTCAGGTCTGAAAAATCCCCAGGTTGACTGAGTCCCCCTGACCAAGTTTAAGGAGTAAACATTCCCTCAACAGGGCCTCTGCTGTGTGGTAGCTTTTCATGGTGAAATGTTTAGTGTTGACTTTAAGTCACATTTTCTTTCCCCAGGAAGGAAGTCAAATATCCAACTTTTAGAACTTTTGTGTCAGACTGGTGAAAATGATTAATAAATTAATAATCAACTAATTAATGGAGTAAAGAAGTAGAAATGAAAAACAAAAATATCTCCGGTATGTTTACATTTTGAGTTAATTTTTGGGTTTTTAAATTCTATTAACCAAGGTTGCTGCTCTCTGACTATGTAAACACCAGCTGTGGATATGTGGATACCCAGTTTCAGTATGGATGGTGTTCTGCTTGCATTTGATGGTGAACTAACACATTTGCCGCATGAAGTCACTTGTTTACTCAACATAAAGCATGGCCCATTGACTTTTAAGCCTGAGAGGAAGGTACTTGGGCAGGGGACCTGTGCAGCTACTGTAGTGTGCCAGTTTTCATGGCCTCTCTTATAATACCATGCCAGTAATATTATGTGAAATACAGAACACATACAGTGAAAGGCAAAGTTGGTCAGGTGCTTAAAATATATAGCAGCTCTTATTGCTTCAGGGCTTCCCTGAGAAGCGGTTCCCTCATCAACAACATTCACTGCCATTCACAGCTTTATCTTGCAGTAGGATCAGCAGGACAGATGCTCGGCCTGACTTTCAGATTACAATGGAGCCTCTGTGCCTCTTCCAAAAACTATCAGAGCCTGACACAAAAAAAGATGACCCTAACGAGATGGCATTTAGTTCAGGTTGTCTTTGGCGTGGCTAAATCAATTTTACAGAAAAAAAGCCCTGCCCAGTACCAGATGATGCAAGGAGAAGATAAATCTTATGTCATACATCAAACTCTGTTTCATATTAATCTGATGAGTAAAGCACAGGGCCCTATATTAATAACCTAGCAGTCTATCTAGTATATCAACAATTTACAACAATCTAAAACACTGTTCACCTTAATATCACTTAATAGAAGTGTTATGCTGCATGTCAGGCTTGGTGTTTTCTGTTATGTGGTAGAGTCTTCTGGAATAAAAAACTGAAATCAGATGGGATTCTGGGTGTAATCAATGGAAAAACACAACAAAAGCCTAAGAGAAACACAACAACAATAACAAAAATACTTTTTCTCCTGACAAGCTTTTTCTCTTCATTCTCCCTTTTCGATTAGCATTTAAAGTGTTTTTTTGAAAAAGACAGCAGAGCTTTGTATTGCCAGTATCAGACTAGAAAAAAGGCTATGATCTTAGGTGATGTTCACAGGATGAGGCAGTCTAACCTACTTTCTCTACACCAGGAAATAGATTACCCACACATCGGCATGAGCACGTGAGGGAAACTTCATCCCTCCCTTCCAGTCTCCCCCAAAGACAAAAAGAAGCATGTGTGTTTACATACATTTTAGACCGGCTCCCTCAGAAACAGGATTGAATCAAAGACTGCCGGGGCCTAAACATTGACTAATCAGTGGCACTATCAGTCAACAGAAACACAGTCTTTGCTAAATGGGTTTCATCTGGTTCAAAGTATCCTCTGGCTTCGCCCCAAAAAGAGGAAGAATAACTGTCAACAATGGAGGGGCAAACCTTTCATAGCGTGCAAACCAAAAACACAAAACAGAGCAAACTGTTCAACAAAGAGGGACACAACATAAATGTAAAAACTGTGTCATAAAGTGCCCAATGACCCTGTATGCATTTTTCAAAAATTACAGTGAAATAAAATGTTTAGTTAACATTTAAGTCTGTGTTAAATAAAAGAAAATATGATGCATTTTCTCAGGGAGTTGAAAAGGAAGTGGATGATGTTTTGTGGACCAAACACTCGCAACGCCCAAACTGTAATTAGGTCACTACAGAACGAAGGCTGTACAGCACCCTGTCACATCTGGGGGCGAGCGACACTTCTCATACGCGGCACTAAAAGTCTGCATGTGTCACGCGTGTGTGTGTGCTAAAGACACATTGAAGGAACGTCAATAGGGTCCTCCAGTCTTCCCGGTGGCAAGCAGGCAGGCCGTCCGAAGAGACCAAAGACACAGCTCTGGCAGGGAGGCTGGAAAAACACATGTGGGAGATTAAGGGCCACGGTAAATCATGTCAGCCCAGATGGACTGGAAATGAATGGCCTATTCACTTCTCTTCTACCTGGCTGTCTGTAGGTCCAGGCTGACACTCACCAAGAACACGCTGGAATCCAGGAGTTGGAAGCCTGTCACCTTACTTTCTTCTGTGTACAATCCCCACAGTGATGATTTTATGGAAATCTTGTCCTGCTACTTTCACTCACATCCCACAGTCACTCATGTAATGCAGAGTGCTTGGTCTTGCAGCCGCGGTCAGCGACATAATAAAGTACAGTGTCTCTCTCTTTTGTAAGGGATTCTTGATGGACACTTCTGTTCTTTTCAGGAATAGGGAGGAAACCCTCAGAAAACTGTGTAATAACACCTTCCAGAGAAGACACTAAAATAAAAACCAAATCTCACACTTTGATAGTCAGTTTAGCTGCAATGGTGGTTTACCAAACCGCTATTCCATCCAAACATTGTTTCTGTGAGTGTGCGCCACAAGCATTTTTTACTTTCCTTTTTGAAATGACAAACTCTGTGGTGAGCACATCCGGTTCAAAGGTGGTGATTTGCTTGTTCAGAGCTACAAACGGTGCAACCACACCGAGATTTAACTGGCTGAAGCTAGCCCTAGGCAATTGTCCATCTTTATGTGATAAAAACACAAGGAGTAGTGGCCCCAAGATCCAAGCCAGGGCCTGGCCAGGGACCTGTTAGTTGTAACTGCTGCACTGTCCTGCAGGATATGATTCCTACTTGTCCCCTTTGTGATGTCCCATCTTTTCCCTGTTTCATTAAGAAAAGCTGCAACGTCCACTACAAAGAATCATAGAACAAGCTATTATGTGAAAAAAGTGTTTTTAAAGTGAATTAAAAAAAAAATCACCATCAGCAACGGTTGGATGAAAAAAATAGCAGAAATGATTTTATGAGAAGCAGGCTTGAGCTTGCCTTTGGTGTCATCTTCACTCTTGAGCACATGCATGATCGCATTTGCCCCTAGTCTAGTTCTTCACTCGGTAGTCACATAGCTCCCTGGTCCCCCTTCCGTCAAATGTGGTTAAATACTCAGACTCTTACATGAGGCAAAAATGTCTACCATCCAGAATTAGAATTCAAATCACATACTCATTTATGCATAAAAAAATTAGGAAAATGGTATTGTGGAGAACCGACTAGAACCAGCAGTCTTGTTACCATGTCCAATAATGAGAGGACGCTCTCTCAAAGAACCTTGTAATTACAGCAAATTTGTATATACCACTTAAGTGGCAATCAAAGACGTCTTTTGAATCTATTAAATGCAGAGCCATTTTACAAGAATGTGGCATGTTACAGCGTAGTCAGTAAATGACCTTTCTATTTTTCTAAATTTGTAACAGAGGGCAATTATAATGTGACATCAAAATGGACAGGTGAGACATTGTTAATGTTATGTTTGCCAATAAAAGAATTATGTTCTAGGCCCAAGCATCATTTACACAAGCCAGGCCCAACCAGGCACAAGCATTATGTACACAAGCCAGACTAGTGAATTTGAGAGTTTGACCTCCTCATCATACCTGTTTGCTGACGCATTCTGCTCTGAAATCCTTTTAGGCATTTCCAACATCACAGATGGGGAAAGATAGGGATGCAGAGAGAAAAGAAGAAAAGGCGAGAGAATGTGAATGAAAACGTGAGCATACAGTGCCAGTCTTTTTAAAGCTTAAATCTTTTTCCATAACATCTGAAAGAAAAGGCTGGTGTGTTAACATGGATTGGAGTGTGAAACTGCTTGCAGCACTCCCTTAGCACCCCTGTACAGTAGAGAAAAATACTCTCTGAAAAGCGCTCATGTCCTGTCAGCACCTCCAAAATAAGGTGTGTGTGTGTGGGGGGGTGCCTCTGAAAATATCATCCCTTAGCCATTTTCAACACCTATTGCAGGCACCCCTGCACACTTTAGGGAGGAGAGTACTGTAGGTGGGACAGACCCCACAGACATTAGAAGCACAAGCTCTTACTTGCCTTCTTCAAGCACTCAGGAAGATAGGCACATGCCTTATATAAACCTATGGCATGTTCTTTTATGGCATTCTAGAAGGTTCTAGGGAGTGTTCCAGTCTGTTTCCATCTGTCTTGATTACTTTGGGTCATTAAGGAGTTCTAATCTAAATGTGGACATGAAGACATCTCTTAGTACTCCTAGTAATTGATAAAAAAAAATGTAGGTAGGGTGTCTGAGGGGAAAACAGCTGCTATGTCATTCAGTTTCCCTGCTTTCAGCAAAATGACTTTTGGCTAACTGTGCTTAATTGGCTGGACCTAGGGAAGTGGGAGGAGATCCAGCCAGTTACAAACAATTGGAATTACGTACTAGAATTAGCATTTTCTAAAAGGAAAGGAATTGCAAAGAATGTCGTTTTTTTGCCATGTAATTTTAGATTTTCAAATTCTATTAATTCCCTCATAAATTAAAACTATTATTTTTATGACTGGATAACTCTTTTATTGGCTTCACCATGCAGCCTGTACATAATCAGCTAGCGGTTTGTGACCCTAGCAGTTACTGGTATTTCAGTTAACAGACTTGACAATTTTTCCCATTGTTAAAATTCAAGCTTGGCCACACTTGTAAAAGCCTTCAGCTCAAACTGAATCCACATGGGGCTACATGGTATACAAAGGTGAAGTTATGTCCTCCTAGGGAGATGAAGATTTTTATTTTCTGATGTTACCCTAAAACAGATTTGTGTGCTTGTGTGTTGGATGTCAAATCAATATGTAGGTGAGATTTGCACTCAGCTGATCAGTCGGCTGCGGCCATCGATCACCCCACTTTTGTTATCCTTCTCCTGTCAAAATGGTCCCTCCAGATGACCCAGTGGCATCAATGCCAAGCCCTGGACGAGGCCTCAACTGTGGTTGTGGTGGAAGGCTCCGTGACTGTGTGGTCTCCCCCTTCCACCATCCCTACCCCCCCATCACCCCAGAAGGGGTGCGGCACCGCCGGGAGGGGAGGGGAGGGGGTAATTGCTAGCTGAGCAAAAGTGCCATGGCAGACGCAGCGGACTTGAAGTGGAGCAGTGGCAGCGTGCAGGAGTGGACGACGTGCAGCCGATGAAAAGGGAGAGCTGGCTAAGGGAGGCGAGTCAGCAAATGCCTGATTACCGGGATTCGGTGGCAGAAATAGAAATGCCACAGGGGAGCATATATATTATGGTCGCTCAGAAGTCTCCTGCTTTTTTCAAAGTGGGGGGTGCAACGGCAGCCGCTTGGATCAGCTGGAATGGTGGCAGTGGTTTTAGGAGAGCACGCCCCACCAAGCTGCCCGGCACGTGAAAAAGATGCTGCAAGGGAAACCTTGGCAGTGCCTACGTTTCTCCGACCTGTGTGCCAGTTTATTTGCCAATCAACTGACTCATTCAGATCATGTACAAACTCCCTTTGAAAGACCAAAGAAAGAAAATAAGCATGGCTTATGAGCTGGCCCTTAAAAAGCTATTACCATGTGCTACAATGTAGATTTTATTTCTCTTGTTTTTATAAAGTCTGAGTTAAAGTGGAAAGGGGGGGGGGGTTAACTCCCTTGCCTGAGGGCACATTTAGACTCATGGCCCATTTGGAGCTCTGGAAACAGGAAGGCCCTACCTCAGCTGGAGGTGAGACGCAGCATTCCTCTTCACACTCCCCAAATAAATGTGTGTGTTTGGTGCAGAACCAGACATGTCCGGGACATTTCAAAATGGATGAATTTAGGACAATGACATTTCAAGTCAATTGAGGTGGAAACTCCTAACATCACACCACTGTGCTGAAATGTAACTCACGTAGTCTTCAAAGGCATAAACCAGGACAGACAAATATCTGCCCTCAAAAAGAAGGTTCTTTTGACAGTAATTGGGTGCATGACGTCACAGAATGTACTACGGAGGAACAGTAATTGATAGGATGAAATTTAAGCTTCACATTTAAGCCCTCTGTGGCTTTGTCAGACTGACCAAAAATATGTACAGCAAGGATATTATGAGAAAGGCAGGCTGACTACAGACTTGAAGTTCGGTTTCTGGCACAGACAGTCATCATTTGACAAGTGCTTGAGTTCCTATTTGAGAGTCCAGCATATGCTTTGATATATGACCTTCACTGCATGTGTGTCTTCCAAAAGATTGCTACTTTCTCATTACGCCTGAGGAGCTCTTGAATCGAGTCTAAAACATAACATAACATATCTATAAAAAAGTTATATACACTATGGGCGGTAAAATATAATGTACGTGTTTACATATATCCTTAGAGAAGACAAAAGACAAAACACACTAACTGAAAAAAAAATTCTGACAATGAAACCATGAACAATCACACAATCTAAAATCTGAGTCTAGAAATCTAGAGTCTATGAGTCTATGTTGGTAACTGGGTATGTCTTGTTTCTTCAGTGGAACTATCGCTCTCTTTCAGATACACACACACACACACACACACACACACACATACACAGGCAGGCAGACGCAGACAGATACACTCACACACACACACACACACACACATACACACACACTCAGTGTCCACACATTCCCAGCCTTCTGCTTAATGCTGGATTCCTGACCTCCCCTCACCCTCGAACAAGTTTTTACCCGAATGAGCAGAGAAGTCGTGACCACCTTCACTCAAACACTCTCTCCCATCTGGCCAGGAAAGGCGGCATATAAACAAACACATAAATTCCCCTCAATATGCCACAATGAAGAGTATCTGACAAAGGAACCTCTCCAGAAATTGTCAAAGCTCTTTCTCCCTCTGTCTCTCATCCTCACATGGAGACAGACAAACACACACACACACACACACACACAGCCGTATGCACATGCACGCACACATGAAGCATGTACACACACACACACACACACACACAGACTCTGGTTTAGTCTAAACAGTCTACCATCTGAGGCCTTCTTTGGACATCCTACCAAGTCAGGCCATATTTAGTGGATGGACTGATTGCAGATCTGGTGTCTCTTGCAGAATTACGACCAGTTGTTTGTGCTTTCTGTCAGATGTATGAGGCCTGTGCCACTTCAATAGGTGTCAGTGTAAATAACTATTCTTGAAAGTGTTTTAATTCTGGCTGATGGAATACATGTTACAAATGTATGATAAAAGCTAAAAAATAGAAGTCTTGAGACTCCTTGGCCCAGGTGACATTTGTCAGACACTGTAAGCCAAAACCTAGACAAGGCTTCCCTACTGTTATACACCCCTGTCTGTCCAGCCCTCATGCATGGCTAAGAACAAAGTCAAGTGTGGAAAAGAAAAATGTTCTCAGGATACATTGTTTCACATTATTCAAGGAGCACATCTGCATGGCACATTGGTGAGGAATGCCATTTAAGTTCACACAGTTTTCAGCTGGGCCTGGCTCTTGTCCGCTCTGGGCCTAATTAAACAATTGATAACAGCTACACACAACTTGCCTTGTTATCGAATGTAATTATTGCTTGGGTGCGATTGCACAAATACCTGCAGAGTTTGTGATGTGGAAAGGACATGTGAGTGGGTGTCAGAAGCCAACACAGCTCAAGTTCAACACTAGTAAAAGTGTCAAGAAAACTTACAGTGATTCTGAATTGATTCAGCTCTTTTGTGGTAAAAAAAGAGCATTAACTTATTAGGAGTCTTTTGAGGCTTAGCCTTTGGACATGAGCGGCAGGGTGAGAGTAGCGGCCCATGTCTGTCATGCCCAGCGTGCCCTTCCTGGCTTTCTGTCATTCTCCACAAAAACACGTCGACTAAAACAGCTGTTGCACTCCAGCCCCTACAGTCAAAGTGATTTAATGGGAGGGCAGAAAGCAAACTGAAGCACTGGTAGAAAAGAAGAAAGAAAAAGACATTTGATCAGCGAAACGTCAAAAGGTCAGGTTCTCACCCAATTACCAGTCAAACTGTGTGTAAGAAACATGTAAATGGCTTGCATACAAATGCCTCAGATGTGGACAGTATGTTGTGGGCCAGATAGGGGACATACTGTAGAGGAAGTGATACATCCTAAACATGACGGCGATGCCTGGCAGAAATGCTCTTGGGGGTGGGGGGGGGGGGTCAGAGAGAGACAGACTGAAAGAGAGAGAGAGAATGTGGACAAGCATTCCACACTCATCTGAGAGGAGCATTATCAAACAGACACACAGCAGACACACACACACACACACACACACACACACACACACACACACACACACACACACACACACACACAGAGGTCTCCACCTTTGACTCACTGCAAGTGTAGCTGAGCCATTGACTCCACACATCCTGATGATTACCAATGGTTAATATTTTTGGAAAAAACTCACCACGTCTGGGAAGTCTGCTATATAGCAACCCACTGACAGCAGCTGGGGGGCTAGAAAACACACACACATTCTAACCAACACATCCTTGCCTCATAGAATGGACAATGAATCCCCATTTAAAAATTGTGGTTTCCATACAGTTCCATTATAAACACATGAGGCCCTTGGAGAGGAATGTTCACTGCTCCACTCAGACTCTCCAGCATGAAAAGGGCTATCTTTAAGACCTGAGTCACAGCCTGACTTTGGTTTACTGTCCGAATTGTTGCTACTGTGAGCATTCATTGCATTTTCATGGGCAAGCTGAACGAGGGAGAAGAATGGACCAAAGCTGAGTCATCTAGACTGAGTAATCTAAAAAACTTCCAACCAGTAGTTCACATCAATGCTGGTGTGATCCAAAAAGCACAGGATGATAAGAAATTCTTATTTACAATTCAAATGCACCTTAATGAGTTGTTAAGCACAAAATATGTACGAAAATGTGCTGTTGTTCACTCTCTGACATAACAGGTCAGGACAAAGAAAATACTTCCTTGCCACTGTCTGTGAAAAATGGACAGCCATGACAGAAGCTGAGTGTTTGGGGGGTGTAGGACTATATAGCCCACAGCAAGGACAGGAGCCTTGTTTTAGAGCTGTCACATAAATAACGACGGGAGGAATGCAGTCACAGCATTTGTGTTGATCCTTCCTTACACTTTTACTGCTGGATGGGTGGTTACGGCCGATATCTGTCCCTCTGCCTCCCCAAATTGATGTTTGTTAATGGCAAACATATCAACCTTGAAAGCTGCCCTGTGGAGAGGAGTGACCCCTTTGCCTGGGACAAACAGGCCTCATGGCTCTTTTGGCATACCAGGCATTTATGAAATGCTTTAAATTGCCAAAGTACTTCTGATTCAAAAAGAAATCAGATTTAAACCATTTTCTTTCTGAAATCCTGTATTCATTTTGAAAGTTTTGTGCTCAGAGAGACATGGCAGCAGATATTTTCATTTCTTCAGAACAGTTTGTGGCACAACAAGGGAGATGTTTTTTTTTTCTGGCAAAATGGCCACTCTCATGGGTTGTCATCAGGACTCAATCAAGACCCATTATGTATCCAAGCTCCGATAACATTTCATTGGCCTTTCAACTGCCAGACTCTCTGCTTTGTTGTGAGGTCCCTGTTGAGCAGCCGTAATAAATGTATTTCAGGGGGAGAGTTTTTACAAAGTGCTGCTGTAACACAAATAAAGTGTCTTCGAGTTGCCGGTGAAAGGAACTTTGATCCGACAGGCCCTTCACTGAGGCCTCCACAGAGAAATATGAGGAGGCCAGCATCAAGCGTTTCCATCTGTTGGGACTGACAGAGCCTTTCAGATGCTAAGAGTGTGGTCAGGAGTGGTCAGTGGCCTGACCTGCGCACTGCAATCCCACAATCCTTTGCACACTGTCTATTTTGGAGAAAGAAAAAGAAGAAGAAGGTAGGCTTCTACTTAGGAGGCTACATTCTTAAAACCTGGAATTTGTGTCCTATTTAAAAGAAATAATCACAAAGCAGAAGACTACACTTCTGATATACATTACGCTCAAAATCAAAGGCCAACCTCTTCCTAGAGGAGGGCTATACACAAAAATGAATCAGGGGTGGAGTGCCTCGTGCCTGGGCTTCTAAATGAGTCCAAATGTGCCTAGTCAACATGGCGACTCAACTGAGTGGCTTTCACATGGGCCCTGCTGACGAGGCATAGGCCCTTTTCCTTTTTGACACATTTCTGCCACTAGTCTGGCCAGCTGACGGGGAGGCCACAGTTAGGCGGCCGTCTGGCCAGCCGGCCAGCCCCCACCTCTCTCTTCTCCTGAGTGTCTTGAACTCTCAGCGAACGAGCGAACGCTCGGGGCCGGGGGAACGGGATCAGATGTCTTCCGTTCCTCCCCTCACCTGTGAAATTTCAGAGCCAGCCACCCTGAAAGGGAGCATTGTTTCCCCATGCAAGGAATGCCCGCACTGTGCGCAAAGAAAAGACTTCATTTGCGCAGGAATTTGGAGGGTCCCTGACAACACAGGGGAGATCTCCAGGGTGAAGCACAGGCTACTATTTCTACTACTTATACGTTAAATGCCTCCTAATGCATGATCAACTTTCCCCCCGTTTGTGTGGTGATCCAGTGGGTGACCAACGAATAGTTAGCAGCATAAATGAAAAAAAAAATCTACCAAGGTCTCAAATCTAAATACACTGGCAGTACTGTTGGCTCTTTGAATGCAAGGTTTTGATTAGAAATTGGAAATGGAAACATATCTTTGATTTGTGAAAATGAAAGTTATCTCGCACTAGGCCAGACACAGACTCATCCTACACTCTAAACACTCTCCCTATGCAGTGGAATCAATCCAAATGCCTGCACATCAAAGATGTCCTCTCTCTATGTATACAGAAGTGACTTGGGAATAGGAGAAGCCAGTATAGTTGGGAATGATACACACTAGGCCAGGATTTGGTTTGGTCAGATGCCAGGTTTACTCGCTTTTCTATGTGAGCCACAGACACTGAGGCCATAGAGAAGGGAGAGAGGCAGACTGTGTGAGTCTGGAGAGGTGTTCACAATATCAGTCAGATTTCTTTCAGGTGTAATAGCCTAAAGTCTGATTTTATTTATTGTCAGAAACCACTGTGATTAATTGACCCATCAAAGGAATTTAGTAGGTCTTCTTTTTTTTTTTGTTAAAATCTTTACCTGTGGATGACCTTTAGCCTATCTACGTTCACGACACAAAGGACTGAACTTTTTTTTTTTTTACCTGAAAGCACCTTGTTTTCCTATTTGTAAAATGTCGAACTGAATTTTCATCCTCGCTGTTTTGTGGGGAATTGTTATGCATTAATAAACACATTTGAAAACCTGAACAGGACGTCACTCCGTTATCTGATAATTTTGTTTGCTGATAGTGACCTCTGTTGGCTAAATAATGAAAAATCCATTCGGTCTTGCCAACACTATCAATGCAAGTCAAATGAGTTTTTGTGACGTCGGATTGACATCTCATCTATTCCAATCGTCGACGTTGTAGGCGGTAGCTATTTGCTACTCATCCAATCAGAAATCGTATTACCCGGAAACAACCACTACTTGCCGGATGCCCCAAATGTGAAGCATTCGAATTCGGGAAATAATCATCACTTCTTGGGTATGTTATAGTTTTATTTATTACATTTACGGTGCAGGTTTAAAGCAAATTGAGGGAGAATGCAGTGGCATAAATGTTTTAATGTATGTACCCTATGACAAACGCTCTGTCTTCTAGTTGCTAAACAGAGCTAACTCCTCCTGCAGTTCACGTTAGCTTGTTTTGGAAGGTATACTGAACACTGGCTTTATTTTTAAAAGATAAATGTTTGTGCATTTTATTGACGCTCTCCTATTGTCTCTTGCATGAAGACATCACATATATTTGACATTTCACTACCCTGCCGTGTTTAAAACTTACCCATCTCCGTGAGAAGCGGTTCTGGGTTAATTAAATATAACTAACGATAAGTTCGTTGTGCTAGTTGCCAACTCGCTTGTGCAGCGTGAGTTAACATACTTCTTTGTCAAGCTGCTAGTTTCAGTATTACCGTACGTAGCAAATGATGTGGTACAACGTAACTTTCAAGTTGCATTCCTTCTGTCGTACTAAACAGAGACGTATTCGTTGTGAATCCTACACGTTACCTTCGAAGATGCAGGATCCAGTAGCAAGCATTCATGGCTTGTTTTGTTCAGTGCACTGATTTGCTGGCCCATAACACTTCAAGACTTAAGTTAGATATGATTGACCAGTGACGTGGAGGTCTCATGAGTCATGACATCTGTATAAGTTACCACCAGTGTCGCAGTAAAAGTCAATAAACGTAACAACTGGTCAAAACAAGTTTAGATTTAAATTTATGTCATATGTATATGTATCATGCCACAGTGTAGTCTACTTCCATTGAAACTGCTTTAGACAATTTGTTGAATTTTGTACTGTTTTGTTTTTGTTCTCTCAAAGAGAGCCATGACAGACCATGGGGACGGGGAAGTGCAGAGCAAAAGGAGTCGGACAGTGATCGTCCGTCACCTGCCCGCTGATCTGACCAGAGAGGAGAAGGAGGACCTTCTCAAGTATTTTGGCGCTGTGGCTGTCCGTGTTATGTCAGAGAGAGGAGTGCTGGTTAGTTAAGTTACAGTTACATGTTGTTCATGGAGCGTTTAGTGTGCATTTCTACAATGAGTGCTCCTTAAAAACACACCATTGTAGGGAGTATAGCTCTCATTGAACTTATCAGGAAAGTTGCTCCAGTTGCACAGCTTTTGTTTTGCCAGCTTAACAAAAATGATGGTGTAGATTTCTTTTGTCTTATCCCAGTCAGCATGAATGTTTTGCCGTCATTGCTCACCATAGTTGTCTGTCTGTGTGTCTTTGATCCCTAGAAACATACAGCGTTTGCAACATTTGACAGTGAGATTTCAGCTGCTAAGGTATGATGGCTTTTTTGTCATTACCAGTTGATGTAGCATCTTTAGCAGACTCCACCATTTCTCTTGTCTCCCTTCACAGGCATTAAACAGACTGCATCAGCTCAAAATCCTTGGCCACACACTGGTTGTTGAATTTGCAAAGGAGCAGGAGAATGTCACTGTTCTGAAAGACCCACCTGTAACCAATGAGTATGTGCAGCACTTTCATGTAGCACACCACCATGTACGCCATACATTTACATTATAATCCCAACATTGTGTAATAATACTGAAAACGTTTGTTATGACAGAAAACTCATAGATTTCAAACTTTGATTTATCACCATAGAATACAAAGCTCAGTTATAATACCTGTTTCTGTAGTACCTGAGAAACCGGCAGTAGCCCTCCCTACATGACTCTCCTGTGCACAGTTCAAGCTAAAGTTTCAGTGGGTAGTACTGAAACTGCCTACCATTCTATTTTACCACTTATCTGTGAAAATGACATACATTCTTTATTATTGTAATCAGCACTTTTTCCATTGTAGCTGTTTCACTTAGCATCTGCCCAGCTCTCAGTAGTCTGCCGAATGAAACGCAACCAAAATACATCCACTCAGAAATGAGAAGTATCGTGAGGTTGAGGACATGCTGTTTATCATGTCAAAGTAAGATTGAATTCTGTCTAGAAGAAACTCCTATCTGATATGAACCGTCTTCTTGATATAAATTGTCTTGTTTCAGTGCTCCTGAGGAGAAGGATGAGAAGGAGAAGAAAAGCAGAAAGCCCCAAAATGTTCCTCTCATAGAGACTGGCATTGCCCCAAAGTTGGGGTGAGTAACTAGCCTTTGTTTTGCATGCTTGTAAAATATTTCTCCAATTTCACACTTTTTATGTATACCCCTGTCGCCCCTACCTTTCACAGTTCTCCGTTGTGTGTCTGTGTACAGTGTAGCAGCAACACACACCACCTGACACTGCTTGGAGTCACACTAGTCTACCCACATACCAGTACAATGCTTGAAAAAGCGTT
The DNA here is from genome assembly GCA_015244755.2 of Tenualosa ilisha. Lineage (NCBI taxonomy): Eukaryota > Metazoa > Chordata > Actinopteri > Clupeiformes > Clupeidae > Tenualosa > Tenualosa ilisha. The sequence goes on from PYXC01000045.1 coordinate 5,138,114, forward strand.
TGGCTTTGTCTTGCTATCATTTTGTGAACATTTCTGATAGAGTCAGCACCTCTCAATGGCCAAGTTATTTTTGAGCAAAGTTCTACCAGCCAATTCTCCTGTTAGCATGTAAACTTCTCACATACTTGCCTACAAAGTACTGCCTGCTGATTAAGAGCTGATTTCAAAATCTTTGTTGAAATACAGGCACAGGACAAATCTAGGTGAAAAGCAAATAATGGGCCAATCAGATGCTTGCTCTGTCTGTAGGGTCTCCATCATTTCGAAAGATAGTTAAAAAATTAGGGAGGTCTCAGTCACCTGTCGAAGAGAGTGGGTTTGCAAAGCGGAGAGCACTGTCTGCACATTGAAGCATGTAGAGAAGAATAAATTAAGCTTAAGGCTAAGTTAATGTGCCTATGTACTGTTCCATACCTGTGTCCTCATGCATGTATTTGCAAGATCTAGATTTTGACTTGCTCAAAAGAGTGTGGTGCTTGTGCTGACACCTCTGAGGCTTTATGGCCCCTTTCTTCTCATTCTGTCATTTATACAAATGCACACCACACACACACACACACACACACACACACACACACGCACACACACACACACACACACACTGGTGCGCATGGCAGGCCCTCGCTCAGATGGAGGTGTCAGCGTTGGCCCGTGTCGTCCTGGGGGCCCTGGCGCTGCCCTGGGCTGATGGAGAGCTGATGAGAGGCTGTTTCAGGCAGTCTCATGTCCAATTACGTGGCCCCCGTCTGGCTGGCATGCCGCTCGCGTCTGACAGGGCTGCCTGCCTCCACCGCCATGCGCCGGCGCCAGGTGGCCTTTGATAAAGACGCTCAGGGCCATGATATAATTCGCCATGAGTGCTAGTCACCTCACCAACACCTTATTTTCTCTCGCTACCCTTTGTTTCATTTCTTTTCTTTCTTGCTCTTTTTTTTTTTATGCTGGCCATTTCTTAGTCATGCTAAAGAAAAGCGTATGACAAGCATCTTTTATGACTTTGTCAAAGACAACAAATTAGTTAATTTGCTGTTGATTTATTTGACAGTGTATGTTACTGAGTTATATTTATGAGTCCCTAACATGCCCATGATTTGTAGGAGTATTGGATAGGAATGAGCGTGCTCGCCTGCCAGTCTGTGCGGCAACCTGTTCCATGTCCCAGGGCCTGATATTTTGGCATCTCTCAGAGTTGGTCATCTGTTGTCTCTGCCGACTCAAACAGGACTCGGTTGTGTTGCAGGCACACCAAAAAGCAAATTTTGGCACGAAGTACATCAGGGCTATGATCACACACTGCATTACTTGTTCTGTTGCTATTTCAGTGTGAATTGTCAAGGAGCCATCAATCATATTGTTACCCCGACTTCCACTATGGCAATTCTGCTGTACCTTTGTATACCGCAGGCTCCATCCCCTGGAAATAGTTGAGCTGGGTCTTATAGTTTGTGTCAGACATGGAGGCTGCCCTTAACACCATAGGCAGGAGGCCTGTGCCATGTCCCCCACTTTGTTCCCTCAGAGGCAAGTGTAGACATCTGTTGAAAAGGGTTTGATTCAGCCTCCCTTGTGTGCAGTGCGGGCCTGTCGAAAAGCGCTCGTGTAGAGGCTGAATAGAACGGCGGGATTGCATGGCGGCTCCCCCCCACTGTGCCTGAATGGAGCCAGGCTATTGAGTTCCTCTCGGGCAAACCACAGATTGACATTTTCCCTTAAAAAGAGAAACGAAACGAAAACAAAACCAGACAGCCGAAGCCCTCAGAGCCAGCCTCTTGCGGGTTCTTGCATCACTGTTACTTAGGTGCCCTGTTGTCATAGAGCAACACATTTCTTTGTATTCTTTTCAGAGGCCACTGAGGTTGCCTTTGTGTCAGCAAAGGTCTTCATGTATGTTTGCCTCCTAATGTTGAAGCCATGCCTCTTCCCTTTCCACAGGTTGAAATTCCAAGCCAACCCGACGCTGAAGTATTTATACCCTCCCCCCAGTAGTGGCGTCGTGACAAACATCACACACGCGCTATTGAGCGTGCCCAAGTTTTACGTTCAGGTGAGTACACTGCGAGGAGCAGTTCGTCTTCCGCTGTCTCTCTCCACTGTTTAGCAGTCGACGCGCAGAGACGCCATGCCAAGCACGTGCAGTTTATTTCAAGTTCATGGGTCTTTTGTTTTTCTTTTGTTGACGTCTGTTACCTTGTCTCAGGAGACCATAATCGACTCTCTCTCTCAAAGCCAAAGCGAGCCCCAACAGTAATTTGAATAAAAACTATAAAGGGAAACAAACATGGAGCTTTTAATTGGCACTTGGCAATTTTGAAACGCATCCAATCACACACCACCACCCTCTTTGCTTGCCTCTCTTCCCTTCTTTTTTTCTTAAAAAGATCAAATAGCAAATATTTGCATTTAAATTTTCAGGAGGGAAAAGCATTAATAATGAACCTAAGTGGTGGGAATGATTTATAGGCTTAACATTTTCTCCCTTCAGCCACGAGCTGCCTCTTCCCTCTCCTCTCCTCTCGTGTTTCTCTCCACTCTCCTTTTGCCCGTGAATTATGAACGGGCAGCGCCGTTTCACCCTCTGGGTGGCGCTGTTGTGTTGTAGGTGCCACTGCATTTCGGGCAGTGGTGAGCGCAGGTGAGGCTGGCTGAGCCTCATTCAGTCAGTCACAGCCCTAAACGCTGCAATCTGGATTACATATGGAGGCGAGGTCACATTTACTCCTAGTCAACGTGGTGCACAACAGCTGGAGCAGAAAGTTCAGTATGAGAAAGTGAGGGGGAGATACACCTACGTGCACACATTTGCCCATTTTTCTACACACACACATATACACACACACACAACAGCAGTCGTGTGCTGTGCCTTAGACTTCATAATACAGTCTGGATTCGACGGTTATAATAAGCATCACTCTATGGTAGAAGGTTATGACTCTCAGTGGCTCTTTCTCTCCCTTCATCTCTCTATTGCTTTCTCCTCTCCCTTCAATCTTTTTTTTCATGTGTGGCTTTGATGTTCATCTCTTTTTTTTTTTTCCCCTCTCTCTTTCTCTCTTTTTTTTTTCTGTGCGCTTGCCTGTGGCTCTCTTACAGGTCCTCCACCTGATGAACAAGATGAACCTGCCTTGTCCGTTCGGCCCCCTGACACCTAGACCTCCCATGGTGAGGCTACGATGCAGCAGTGCTAGCAAAGGCTGTGCAGTACCTATTGCCCCTGGCAGACCCTAACCCTATTAAATTAAATGTTCAGTGTTTAGATGGGAGCGTGTTCCTGTAGCCTGCTCCAATCATTTAGACTATATTGTTTTGTGCACATTGAAGTCTTTGGTTTTTTTTTTGTTGTTGTTGTCGTACCTCTCTCCAGTTTGAGTGGTACCACCTATCTGCGGGTCCCATGGGCCCCGTGCCTCCACCGTTCCCGCCGGAGAACCCCCCTCTGCCGGCAGAGGGCGCGGGCAGCAGCGAGGAGGAGTCAGAGTACGAGAGCGAGGGCGACGAGGAAGAGAAGGAGAGGTACCTATTGAAAAAGACAACCATTTCCCCCTTTGCCTCCTGCGGCCATTTCCACCTTCGTTTAGCCGGGGTGGATCTCCGCCTCCAGGTTAAATCTGCTCGCACATGTCAGATGCACTAACAACCAGCATACTGCCTGACAGCTATGCACAAATCATTCACAGTAGTCAAGTTAACTCTTCCACCTTGACTACAAATCGAGTGGGGCCCTTAGGCAGTTGTATCAGCATCAGAGCTGGGAAAGAGAAGCAGAGTGGTGAATTAGTAAAGCTCAGACTTCTCGAAGAGCATCTCATGCTGTCCCATCACCTTCATGATGCTAGACGCACTTTCCATCTCTGTCTCATCTTTATTGACAGGTGAAGACCTGAAAGATTAACCGAATCTCTTCCTTTTTGACGCTTTACATTGCGTTTTTGTCCCGCTCAGGATGGCGAGACTGATGGGCCTGGTCAACCAGCCGTGCAAGAGGCCCGCTCGGACGAAAGCGCCAGCCGCGCGGAAGAAGCCCAAGCTGAAGGACCTGCTCTATGTGCCCAAGCCGGAAGCAAACAGGTGCCTCCGCATGCATCCCAGTCCCACTCCAGGGCTTAGAGCAGGGTTTGGAGTCCTCTGTCTGTCCGTGTGCTCATAGCACAAGTCAAAGATGAGCTCTTGTCATATCCCCTATTGGTCTGATGCTAATGGCAATAGCACATAGAAGCTATATGCAGTCACTACTACGCATGAGGGATTAGAAAATTACTTTTAAGTAAGTAGTTCCAAAAGCACTATGTGTAATCACAAGGTTATTATATATATATATATATATAATTTCCAGTGGTGCTATTATAGTTGTCTTATTGATACGTTTGCCTGGACTAGATTGAATTGATTCCGGATTCATATCATGGCTAATTGTGTCATTCTAGAGTATTTGACTATGCTAATTATAATGATCTGCTATGTACATCATTTGTAGATCAGATGGTATTTTATGGTTGCACACACAAGCAAACATGGATTCACTGCCAGAAATCAACAGTTCAAAATTGTTCATCAAGTTACTGCAGATATTGTCAAAGACTGCACAATGTCATTCATACTGGCTGCAAAGTTGGTCTCTCGCTACAGTGCTATGGAGAAAATATGAATTGAAAACATTTAATTTTTTAGCAGTCTGCACTCAAACACCTCTGTAACAGTCTCAATCCACAGCAGCTTGGAAATATTCGGTGCTCAAGAGCTCTAACTTTTGGTTCCCTCTTGTTCTATGCTGTGCCGTGTTGTTCTGTTCTGTTCCACAGTGCTGTCGCCCCGGTTCTCCAAGCATCGGATGTGTTTGAGCAGCCTCAGGCCCTGGGCCCCAAAAAGATCGAGTTCCACATCCCTGCTGAGGTGTCCTCCGTCTTGGAAGCACCAGATCAGACTCTCAAGGAGGAGAGTAAGGATGGCCCAGGTAATACCTACACATTCACTCACACACACACACCCTACTCCCCATCCTCCAGTGCAAGCCAGGCACCGGTGTTACCTGGAGACTGGAGTTTTAATTAACATACCAGTTAGCCCTGTGAATTGGGGCTCAGTGGGTGTGCAGAGAGAATTAGAGAGGCTGTCTTGTCCTCTCCCTTACCCGCCCCTCCCTCCATCTTCCCTTCCTATCCCCCTTCTCTCTCTCTTTCTCTCTCCACCTCTCCTTGTTGCCCTCCCTCCATCCTCTCCCACCCCTCCCTCTCTTTCTTCTCTGCTGTCTGACTACGTGTCCATCTCTCCAATTTCTCTCATTTTCTTCCCCTGTTTTCCTCTTTTTTCTCTCTCTCGCCCCTCCTTTGCTCGCTGCACCAAAATGCAGAGCCAGTGAACTAAAGCCCTAACAGGTGGCTGTGACACACAGCAGTGTTGACTGACACAGATATGTGTGTTCATACACCGTCTCCACCCAGCCTTTATTGGTGGTGTGGGGGGACAAGACCAATGATATAAGAAACAATGCCTTAAAAAATCTGCTCACAGTTCAACCCACTTTGCCCGTTCATGTTTGGTGCCAGAGAGGGCGGCCTCGTGGTTTTTTTTTTTGTTTTGTTTTCTTTATATATTGGCCATGTCACTATTTGCATAAGTCTGAAAAAAGGAATATCAAATAGCACAATAACATCATATGATGGGATGAAGGAAGGGTTGTCTGAAAGCAGCACAGGCGTTTTAAAACTCTTCTCATATCTGGTTCCGTGCTGGTGGAATGACCTCCCAAGTGCTACCAGATCAACTGATACCCTCTCCACCTTTAAGAAACTGGTGAGGACTCGGCTCTTCCAAGAATATCTCCTGGCGTAAATTTTGAGAATGCACTTAATAATTTAATTTCTCTACACTGTGTTACACTATTGCACTTTCAATTTAAAATAGTGCAGATTCTATGTTAGCAATATGCACTCCTTGTTAGTTCTTTCATTGTGTTGTAGCTTGAATGTTATCCTCTTTTGTAAGTCGCTTTGGATAAAAGCGTCTGCTAAATGCCTAAATGTAAATGTAAAACTGAACAGTCAAGATGATGCACTGCAACTCCAGGAAAACTCGTCATTCCTTCCCAACATCTGAAATTTTGCCTCCTTAGAGATGCAGTAATGTACAGTGCGTAGCTCCGCATTGGTGTTTCACAGAGTATGAGGCATGTTCTCCTTTGTGAGCCCGTGTCTATATTTATGTGTTTACATGGTTCTCATAAGCTTCTCCTTTTCTCAGTTTTTCTTCCATTTTGTTTGTTTTGTACTTTTTCACCCACACAAAAGAGAAAGAAGAAGAAAAAAAACTAACTGCACCAGTGGATAAATATGAAAGGCTCTTCTCTTTCTCGGCTTGCCTGAGACCAGCTTGACGAGGCTCCCCAACCCCCCCCCCCCCCCTTCTCCCTCCATCTCGTTTTGGGCAGATAAACAATGCAATTCAACGCAGGAAGGGGAGCGCAAGCCACATGATAAGGTTTTGGATAATTCAGATTAAAGGAGGGGGAAAAAGACTCAGAGAGAGGAAAAAAAATTATCCGAGTTCTCACAGGCGAATTTATCAGAGCCTGGCTTTCTGCTCTGATACACATGCACACACACACACACCACACACACACACACACAACCACACATGCCATCACTCGGGTGTGCCCGTTCAGATCTGAACAACAAGGCTGCAGCGGATTTGCGCCCGCCTGCCGCTCTATCCCAAACACACACACACACCGCTCTCACTCTTTCCTGTTTTATTCTCCTGCACGCATCTCCTCGTCTTGTTTGGTGCCCATGTGCCAGATGCCAGTCCTGCCCTGCTTTGGCCTCCCTGTCGAGGGGCTCAGACAGGAGAAAGGCACGGTTGAATGTGATCTGCTCTGTTGTGTTAGGTCTGGGGAGGGGGGGATTTGGTGCTGCGGATTTAGTAATGAGGGGTTGTGCTTGGATGGACGTGACCTTAGGTCTGTGTGTGCTTTAATGATTATAATGTATTTATGTATGTGCGGGTGTGTTGAGTTGTGAGAGGTATGTATATATATGTGTGTGTGTGTGTGTGTATGTATGTGTATATATATCATCATATATATCATTGTATATCATATTCATTGTTCACTTCCCTAAGACAGGTGTATTCATACACACAAACAAGATTTGTGTGTGTGTGTGGTTGGATGTATAAGAAATCATAACCCACAATATTACAACCTTTACCCTTACAGTCGCTAAAACATAGAAGTTGTGATTGGTCTGACCATTCATTAAATACCCTCTTTTATTCTCTTTCTTTATTTTCATCTCTTTCATCTCTCTCTCTCTCGCCGTCCAGTAGAGATGGATGAGCAGCAGGTTCCCGCAGACGAGGCGGCAGACGGCTTTGGGAAGATCTACCCAGCCTCCCAGGCCCCCCAGGTGCAGGAGGAGGACAGCGAGGAGGACGAGGACATCCCCTCTGAGTTCATCCCTAGGAAAGAGCTGGAGAGAGGACGTCTCTCCAGGGAGGGTAAGGGACACTCCGTGCCACGCTGCCTATCTTTTTTTTTTTATATATAACACTCTCACACACACACTGAATAAACCACTCCACATCAAACGGCATCAAATATACTAGATATGTGGCACATTGAGGCTTCATAGAAGAGCCCCGTCGTCTGATTAATAATGTATATATTTTTAAAATTCTGGAGTGCTTGGTGTCTGTTATCGTGTATTGCAGTCTTTCCTTGAATGGATCGCACCCCACTAGGGGTGCGTTAAGTTGCCTCTGTGCTGGTGTGGCACAGAAGGATTTGCACACCACAATTAGAATGCACACCTCATGTTTTGTTTGTAACCCGTCTTATACACCACAATGTGTTGTTATTTTTTTTTTGTGGGCGTTTGATGCTGTGTTTGTGTATCAATAAGTCGACTGCTGACTTTTTCAAGTCTCGTGTCTTGCTGACTTTGTTCTCCTCCTGAGTCTCTTGCCAGCTTTCAACATCCTCCTCTCTCACCCTTCTAAAACAGAGATGAAAAGGATGTCTGTGTTTAAAAATTATGAGCCCGGTGAAGTGACCTGCAGGTTGTACGTGAAGAACATCGCCAAGCAAGTGGAGGAAAAAGTAAGTATCTCCACCGTGGGAAGACTTCCCACCGACGCAGTCAGTGGCAGACCGAAGTGTAGAAGTTCATCGATTAAAGCATAATTGAATCAGTATTCACCATCGCCGCTTGTCATCTTTTAGGACTTGAAGTACATCTACGGCAGGTACATCGACATCACGTCAGAGGCGGAGAGAAACATGTAAGTGCCATTTCCTCTTAAAAATCACAAAATTTAAAAAGAAAATGACTTCAATCCGTTGTGTTGATGCCGCCAGACAGCTACATGAACATCTTTGTATAATGAGCCAGGGTATCGGGGCCCGTGAGGTTTTCTGTACCCATTGCTCCTGTGTCTCCCGTTCCTCCCCGCAGGTTTGATATAGTTTTAATGAAAGAGGGGAGAATGAAAGGTCAAGCTTTCATCGGGCTGCCCAGTGAGAAAAGTGCAGAAAGGGCCTTGAGGGACACCAATGGATATGTGCTCAACGACAAGCCGCTGGTGGTAGTATCCTTTACACTGACACATATTCCGTTTTTCAGGATGAACGTGAATGGTCTAATGTGATTTTTGTTTTAAGACAGTTTTAAGTTAGTGTCTGAATTCCAGTGATGTGCATGAAAAGAACGCGTTCACTGAACACGCTCATTTTTCTGTGAAATTTGAACTGAACGCAACACATTTGTAAATTAAGAACTTGAACGTGAATTTGCTCATTTTTTAAAGACATGAATGACGAACGTGAGGATGAATAAAATATGAACATCTACTCATACTCGCAAGATATTTGTTACATTCTACTTCCCGATTACTTCGCCAGAGACCGGCTCTGCCGCGTCTGTGTGCAAATGCATCATGGGTAACGTAGTGTGTTGTCACATGGAGATAGTGTGGCAACACACACTCTTTACTCTTTGATACTACGTTACCCATGTTGTTCACACAGCAGAGCCGAGTAGGCGAAACCCGCTGTCCTAGCAACACAGGATGCTAGATCAGCATGAGAGAGCCCGCACCAACTTGAAATGGCCAGTAAAAGCTCACGTGAAAGTAGTGTGTGTGTTGGGGGGCCTTTGAACCATTTGTTGAATAAGATATGTGGAACGGTATCCTTTATACATTTCTTCCATCGTTCTGTTACAATTTCAGGGTTAAAACGTATTCATACTGTTTCTGGATTTTGAGTTCAGTGTCAAATCATTTTAGAAATTTCATCATTGTGTGCAAAGTAAACACATTTGTTTACTGAAGAATAAGGTCGGATGTTTTTCTGTTTTGAATTTTGAGAGTAAAAAAGACCTTGAATGAGAGCATGCATCTCTCTGTGTGATCAATCATTTGCACAATGCTGTTACATTACATTTACACTTAGGTGATACTTTTTACATTTATAAGGAAGTTTAGAGGTATTTACATGTCCTTTTTTAGAAGCTACCATTAGTTGAATCTGAAAGCATTTGTGTGAAGTCATGTGTGACGCAGTGGTTGAGTCACTGAATAAACCATAATCAAAATTATTTTTGTCCTTCTTCATATATGTACAATGTATATAATATATACAATATATACAGTGAACAGAGCTAGAGGGTTGCATAGTGATTTTAGGTCAGTCTGAGAAAAAAAACTATTTTAATATCCCGCCTAAAAGTAAAATGAACTGAACTTTGAACTAGTTCAAAATTAAAACTGTGAACTATGAACATGAACAGTTCAAAAAAAGTGTGAACTTGCACAACACTGCTGAATTCCAATGTACCTCCTCAGCTCTAAGCCATGAACCCTTAAAGACGTATGTGGAATGAATCAGCCAGTCACTGGCCACTGGTCAATTCAGTCTTGTTAAGGCTTTGAGGGTTTAGGGCGTACGTTATTTCATTACTTGTATTGTGAGTCCTTGACCCAGAGCACAGCAATTTGCCCGATCAGCAAGACCCAAACAAGATGCTGGAGATGCAAAGAAACCCCAAAAAAGATCTTAAAAGGGTAAGTTGTGGTACTCTTTCCTCTGATATTTTCTAAGTGAATTCTAACATGTCTATCTGCCATTACAAATGTTTAGCACTAAACCAAACCTAAAAAATGGGTCAAGCCTATTACCGTTACTAAAATTAAGCAAATAATTGATTATTTGTCAGTTAAAAAAAAATCTGCTTAGAATTCCGATTTCAAGTTAGAATTCTGATTTCAGCTAATATTAGTGAAATGACATTTAACTGAATGTCTTTTGTAGGGTGTGTAGGCTAACATTCTGTTAATCAGGAAAGCAATTGAAAGATTAACTGACTACAAATGTAAAAGGTTTATTTTTACAGTACTTAATCATATATGAAATCAGAAGGCAGTTTATTAATCTGGTGAAATATTTCATTTGTTTAAGATGTTGATGGCAAAAAAACATCCCTTTGTTTGGATCAGTGGGAAGTGTTGTATCCTTCTAATTCTGGCATATCCTTTAAGACATTGATTTTAATAAGAATGTTCAACTTGTAGTTCACTGAAACATCAAATTATGACATGTTTTGCTCTTGATAGACCCATTATGTAATGTGATCATTTAAATAGAAGTCAGAACTTGTTTTCAGTTTATGGAATTCACACTACTTGGGTCTGACATTTAGTCGCAGATTTCTCACTTTTCCTGCATCTCCTCATTTCCTCCATCACCCTTGCTTAGCCCTAATTGCATTTACAGCTCCAAGTTTGTTTCCCCTGACATGTCTGAAAAAAGATGTGTGTGATAGTGTGTGCTGTCCCCATTTTTAAACCCTTTCTTGCCCTTGGTAACAGTGTCTTAAATATCTGCTCTCTCTCTGTCTTTTTCCCCCTCTGTAATTCTGTCTTTTCAGACCACACATTTTGACCTGGCCACCCCTCAGCGAAGACCTTGGTTTGAAATAAAAAAAAATATTTTATAATAAAATCTAAAAGACTGACTGCTGTCTCATTATTTTATGACGTACATGCCTGTTTTTGGATGGTTAGTCATTCTGTTTCATCAGAGATCTTTTCATTGTCGTCTGTGATTGTGTATCATTGTCACCCATGTTTGTGGTGGTGATGGGAGCATTGTCTGACAAGAGATATGAAATTCAGTTGACGCAGGCTATCCAAAATCCGTTGCAGTTTTTGGGCGCTAAGCAACAGATGGTGGTGTCAGCGACGTGAGACTGGTGATGACTGGCAGAGAGGGGAAAACAAACACGCAAACAAACAAAGAAAGGCGACGTCTGTGTCTGTGTGTGTGTGTGTGTGTGTGTGTGTGTGTGTGTGTGTGTGTTTAGAAGGCAGCCCTGGATGAATAACTGGCCTTGATCTAGCGAAACAGAAGCTGCAGTCTGTACTTTGCTCTGTGGAGAGCTCCTCTACTCCCCCCTCCCCCAGGCTCATCACCAGCCCCTTTGTGGACTGCATGGAGAAGCCTGCTAATGAGACACAGGCTCCAACCACCCAGAACATTTTAAATATCTTATTCAGTGAGAGCAGCACCTTCTGAACACAGATTGACACTAATCTGTCCTATAAGGCTGCTCCTTTCTTTCTTTCCCTGTGGGAAAATAAGGTATTAAGAATCTCTGAGCTGTCTGTTATGTTTCTTTTCAAGCTTTTTAGAGGTAAGTACAAGGAAAATATAACCATGCATATTACAAATGCATGGGACGAATTTGCCTCAGTGCTGCAAATGCAGCTGTGTTGACTGTAAGGGTAGCAGGGAACATTAGCAGTTAGCATGACTTCCTGCTTAAGATGAGTCAGCCCAGGGCCTGTGTTTGAGTCTCTCCCCCTCAAGCTGATTGGTCTGTGGCTGTGAGAGCTGGCACAGCCCCCTGCTTTATGGCCTTCTCCCAGAGCAGCCCCACTGAAGAGTAGGGAGTGCTGCGGTAGCCTGCTGCCTGCTCCTGCACTTTAACATAACAGGGCAACGTCACTGTCCAGGTGAAACTGCATTGTTGGATTTTGAAAATGAAGGTATGTTTATGGTGCTGGCAATATGTTTAGAAAGAGGCAAGTCTGCTGCAATGTGACTTCAGTCACCATGTTTGCATTCATGTATAGCAAAGCCATTTTGTACCTTTCGTTTAAAAAGGAGGCATAGCTTTTAAATCAGTGAATTATGGCAGGCGTGGTATTATATTTCCACATGAAAGAAAGCCAATAATAGGCTAATGTAGGCCAATAATGTTGACAGTTTCCATTTTGAAGACCTTACAGGGAAGTGAGGTTAAACCAGCCACATGTGTGCTATTTCTCTACTGATCAGGTGAAGGCCAGGTGGTGCTTGTTGGCACTGGGTCTTGGCCTTGGCCTCTCTCACTACCGCTGTAGCACCAGATGTGGTGGAACATCAATTGTCCATCTGTTTGAATGGCGCTGGACAGACATAGCGAGGAATGTGAGAATTATCTTGCCCCCAATGGCTTTGATGCTGTGCAGGTGTGTATGCAGGAGTGTTACTTTCTTGTGAAGAGCCCACTTTTTAAGTTATTTCTCAAGTTCTCTCAAAGTTGAGTGTGTGTGTGTGTACTGAGATGCCTGTTGTCTCACAATGCATTCACTTTCTGTGGCATTTCTATGTAAAAGATCTACTTGGTAATCAAAGCCCACTAAATGTGAACATGATCAATGCCATTGCATCAGATTTCGCCTCCCAGTGAGAACATCGTGGTGACCCAGCCATGGAGACCTTGGTGGGAGAGGTACCAACCAATCAGCTACAAGCTCTGCTCCAGATCGGGGACAGAACAGGAGCTACAGGACATGATCTGCAGATGCAACAAAGTTGGGGTGAAGTCAGCTTCCCACATTGTATTAGAAGCTTAGACCCACTTGATATTATTGTCTATCTTTGAAAAACTGAAAATATTCAGTGAGATACAATATCAGGGCACACCATTTTGTATAGGAAAAACTTCACAGCTAACTTCTCTCAGCTGTCCAATGTACTTGAAAGCCTGGATGTGTCAACATGTGATATGAATTCAGTGGGCAGAAGATATCTGTCTGTCAGGGAGCTTGGCTGTCTCCTGGCCATAAGCGATGTTTATAGACATGCCCCTTGACATGCACACCTTTTCTTTCCTTCTCTGCCTCGGTGGATGTCTGCAAGGCAATGTGCGGTTATGGTAATGATCCAGCACATGTCTTGAGCAGGTGAAGATCTACGTAGACGTGGTCATCAATCATATGTGCTCGGCGAGCGCGGGGGAAGGCAGGCACTCGACCTGTGGATCATACTTCAATGCCAGCAAAGAGGAGTTCCCATCTGTGCCCTACTCAGCTTCCCACTTCAACGATGACAAATGCACCACCGCAAGTGGAAATATTGAGAATTACCAAGACATTTATCAGGTACGATTTTGGATGGTGTGGGGTGGGTGGGGAGTCTGCGCATGAAAAGATGAAAGATCCCCAGTTACGAATAACATCGGATACAGATGGGAATGGAGATGTTTCCGTTTTTGACACCAAGAAAGGTGACTTTTTTCCCTAATGAAATTTCAGACATGATTTGTACATCATTTAGGCAAGATGTTTTTTGTGTGTGTGCATTGGTGGCGTAATAAAAAAAGAGAGAGCAACACCTGGCCTTGCCGTATACCTCATAACGGAGTGTTGTACAGGTGCGTGACTGCCGTCTGGTGAGCCTTCTGGACCTGGCCCACCGTAAGGAGCATGTGCGGGAGAGGGTGGCTAGTTACATGAACACCCTGGTGGACATGGGGGTGGCTGGTTTCAGAGTGGACGCCTGCAAACATATGTGGCCCCAGGACCTGAAGGCAATTTATAGCGACTGCACAACCTCAACACTAAGTGGTTTCCAGAAGGTTCTAGACCTTTCATTTACCAGGAGGTGAGTTTTTAGTCATATAATGCTTTTTAAAGTTTGTGTAAGAATGGAATATGGAATGAAATGTTGGAATATTGAAAAAAAGAAAACAAACTTTACTGCTGAAACTTTTGGGCACTGTGAAAATAGCCAGTAGCACAATTTTTGTCAGACCCACACCAAATACATCTTTTCTTTTAGGTCATCGACCTTGGTGAGGAGCCCATAAAGGCAAGTGAATACTCCGGGCTTGGGCATGTAACTGAGTTCAAATATGGAGCTAAGCTTGGATCTGTCATTCGCAGATGGAACGGAGACAAGCTCGCTGACCTTAAGTAAGCCATGCCCTGGGGACACCGACAGACAGGGCCTCAGTGATGAGGAGATGCCGCGTTTCATGTGACTTTTCTTGAAAGGGCTCAGCAGCTTATTGAGAGGAAATTTCTGCCATATTTGATTTCCAGGACCTTTGAAGAAAGCTGGGGACTGCTGCCTTCCAACCAAGCCCTGGTGTTTGTGGATAACCATGACAACCAGAGAGGGCATGGAGCGGGAGGGGCATCTATTCTGACATTCTGGGAGCCAAGGTGCAGAAAAGGCTGGCCTTTCTGTCTCTGCGCTACAGTTTAATAATGATTACATTGCTCGGCTGGCACTGGCCCCCGTGGCATGTTGTTTGTCTGAGAGCTGACAAGCGGTTGAAGAGAAGGCACAAATTACAGGGTCCTCTTCATCCAGGGACTCTTAATTTGATAGGATTTTCCTTTCCTTGAATTTTTGCCTGACATAACATGAACTTTATAGAACAGTTATGTGGCTCTGCCATTTCTGAAATCTGAAATCTTTCATAAATGTGCTTGAATTCATTCTTTTTTGCCAACATAGAAGACTGAAAGTGGCAGAGCGCTAATGAACTCTGCTGCCCTCCTTTCTCTTCTCTTTCTCTCTTTCAGAATGTACAAAATGGCCGTGGCCTTCATGCTGGCTCATCCTTACGGCGTGACCAGACTGATGTCGAGCTACCGCTGGGACCGGCGTCTGCTGGACGGGAAGGTGGGTGGCTCCTGTCAGGTGTGTCCTCTGCGGGGCCTTGCTAGGTCAGGATGTGTCAGACAGATAAATAAATAAACACTGCAGAGCTGCGGACGCTTCCTGCCCAGAGGCCCCGGGGCATGTCCCCCACCCCACCCCCACCCCATCCCACCCTCACCCTTCACCGTCAGTGCGAATTGAAGCCTTAGTCTCAGCACTTTCGCAGGCACTCTGTCCCCTCACACCTCTCCCCCCCCCTCCCTTTTTTCACCAGTCCGATTTCTGCTTTGTTTTCGCAAGAGCAGGCTCTCTTAACGTTCCCTCATGGGCACCCTTTCCCCCTTTTTGGTCTGTTCTGTCTGTCCTTTTGTTGTTTCATTCATCTTTCTTTTCTCTGAACCCTCCTCCACACCTCCCCCTCTCTTTCCTCTTTTTAGCTCTCCCATTCTCTCTCTTTTTTTTCAGGATCAGAACGACTGGATGGGCCCTCCCAGCTACCCGGACGGCTCCACCAAGCCCGTCCCCATCAACCCCGACGGCAGCTGTGGAGGGGGCTGGGTGTGTGAACACAGATGGCATCAGATCAGGTGACTGAGTCGACGCGTCCGTTTGTCCAGCCCTCCCTCCAGCCGCCTATTCTCATTCATTACTTTCATTTGTTTTACGCCGGCTAAATATTTGGGTTGACCTTGCAGGGGCGGAACTGGACGGTGTGATTGCTCTGAGATGATGACTGCCAGTTTCTCTCCATTTGCTTTCATACGAATGGAGATAAACAAACCACTTTTTTTGCCAAGTGAAAGAAATTGAATGTTGAAATGTAAATGCTATATTTTTCATACACCCGTCTGAATGAAGGAATATGGCCACCTTCCGGAATGTGGCCCATGGGCAGCCTTTATCGAACTGGTGGGACAACGGTGAGAACCAGATTGCTTTTGGACGAGGAGATCGCGGATTCATAGTCATCAACAATGCTGATTGGTAAGCACAGCAGGCGAGCGACTATTCCAGACTGGAGCACACAGTTAGAAAGCCACCACAAACCGATTGTCCATGTCTGATCATGTGTGCCACATCAGCCTTGAAAGCTCCATTACACCCACTAGCCATGATAACATTGCACGTTCCTTTGCACAAAGCCCAATTGAGAAGGGTATGTTTTCATGGTACATTGCCATCCAAGCGGCACATCTCCACTCACACTTACCTTTTTTTTGAGCTAGTCTCATTAGGCTAACACCTGTGACTAATCTTTTTTCATTATTAGCACTCTGGATGCCTCGCTGCAGACAGGCCTGCCTGCCGGGAACTACTGCGATGTGATCTCTGGCCAGAGGGACGCCGCTGGCACAGGCTGCACAGGGAAGCGGATCACTGTAGGGAAAGATGGAAGAGCCCATTTTACCATCAAGGCCTGTGAAGCGGACCCTTTCATTGCCATCCATGCAGGCTCAAAGTTGTGATCAAATGGAAAACTCCAGGCCTGGGACAAGAAAGCCATGGCTCAGTATCAGTGGGAAAGAGAACAGTGAAACCAGACTGTGAGTTGCAGGTTATTTCAGGTAATATTCATGAATGTGTATCATTGCAGTTCAGACATGCCAGTACCCATTGCAGTTCAGACATGCCAGTACCCTTTAATCCCAGTGACTGGTTTACAAGAGAGAACTTGTTAGAATCAGCTCAAAACAGTGAGCATAAGAAAATATGTGTACTTCCTGGTGTGTAAATCTACATGAACATGCACTGAAGCTTTGTGTCCTCCCATTTGGTATAAATAAATTATAGTCTGTGAATCATAGAGAATGCTTTTTCATTAGTTTGATACAAAACATAATGCATAATCTCCTTAAACATTAGATGCCAATGCTAATTGCAGCTAAGCTCCAGAATAAAAGATTGTAATAGGAGTGCAGAATGACTTTAAAGATTTATTCAACTGCAGTTTTGATGTAATGTTACTTAATATTACGGTATGATGTGCTCATCATGTAAAATAGGACAAAATGTTCTTGGTGAGAGCAACACATCAGACACTGTACAGTGTCCCTTGTCACATAACTGTCAGTCCCGGAGGCCCCTTCCTCTCTCCTTTAAGTAAATGAGTCAATTCCAAGGTGTGCTTATTCATTATAGAGGAAGTGATGGCATTGCCATTCATATTTCATGCGTTCAAACCTTGCAAATTTCATGAAGTTGTCCAAATGAGTAACATTTAAAACCTGGAGTGAAGTCATTTATTTAAATATTTCATGGGTAATGTCTTTGATAAGAATTACTACCAAGGTCATCAGTTTGTTTTCACAAAAAAGCAACCTTCGATCGCCATGTTTCTCCAAAAGGAAAGTGCTTATGCTGTAAAAAAAGTAGATCATCCAAGGTGGTCCCCCTGGCCCTGTGGAGGAAAAAAAGCAGCCTTAACATCTGAAAGTTCAAAGAAAAACACCTGATGTCAGCAGAAGAGGTGGAAGCGGTAAAATATTGTCACTCACACAGGCAAATGCGGACTCGGAAGTAATAGATCGGAAAACGAAAACAGCTCTTGGAAACTCACTAGACGCCCCGTCAGGACATGAATTAGTAACAAGTGTCTGATGTTGTGTCTGTGTTGTAGTAAGTGACTGTTCATCCTCGGCCAACAAGGACATGCTTAAAAGCGTGGGGGATGGTCGCCGTGGCGTGGTGTGTGGTGGGGTGGGGTGGGGTGGGGTGTCGGCAGGGGGGCATTTAACAGCACATGTTTCATGCTAACATGTGCAGTAGGGGACCTCTGGTGCAATGGCACGAAAGGAAAAGGTTGTTGGGACCTCTTCTCATTACTCTCTTCTCGCTGTCCAAATCTCCCCAACTAAATCTCAGCCTCATCTTATTTCTTGTAACCTTGCCTATTCCCTACAGTAGCATTTGTGGTGCGGTGGGAGAATTTATGGCTGCTGAGGCTGTGGAGGAAAAAGACACGGCCGAGATAAATGTCTAAATCTCGGGCTACGGTGGGCGTCTTCGAGAAGCGCGTTCGGTGACCGGAATGTGTGAGCGGCGAGGGGCCCCCGGAGAGGCTCTCCCTGGGTCTAATGCGTTGTGCGCTCACAGTTTCCCGTCCCTCCCTGTTCCCCGACAGCATGCCAAGCAGGCGGGAGATAGCACAGCGGTGGCTGTAATGCTACGTGGGCTGATGCTAAGGCCTAGGCATCTTTGAAATCTGCACTGGGGAGGGTTGGGCCTATACCGCTGCGCGATCCGTCACATGCACGTCGAACACCATTATCCTGGGCCTAACGGAGAACTGACTCAGCAGGGGACCCGGCTTTGCTGAGAGACTGAGGAACGACTATAGGCAGAGGTGGGGGGAGCAGCAAGGCTACTGGTTGATGTCCTCAGCTGGGTGGAATGTTGATCGCAAAGCCCTTTGGCCCATCATGTGCTGGGCCACAGTTGGAGGCCAGGAGACCTGGACTTTGTGTACATGGTGTGCACAGAATACCAAATGGGGGTATCTCACTGTGTGTGTGTGTGTGTGTGTATGTGTACGTGTGTACAGTGAGAGACAGCGGAAAGCCAATGTCTGGAGTCTACATCATGAGTCCAACTGATAACTGTTGCTGCCTGATTGAATTCAGCAGTTGCAGTGTTTCACACCATAAATATGGATGTTTTAAACTGTAAGTAGAGTGTGTATTCAAACACCACACTCAGTTACACAAAGGGACTTCTTGAAAGACGTTTCACAGAGTTAAATAAAACAGTGAAATCTGACATTTCGCCATGCATGCAGAGGATGGATTCTCTTGGAAGAGTGAATTCGAAAGCTTGTCAGACATTCCACTTACCACAGAGACACATTTCATACATGTGCGTCTAATAAGACTGGCAGGCGTATGATCTCGCAGCATGCAGATGATAATGTTTTCCCAACTCTAATATGGCACATGCCTCTATTATTAACATCATGAATAATGGAACATAATACGACGGCTAATCTAAAGTCATTCTACTCAAATGTATAGAAGTGCATCTTGGGAGGGGAGACAGTAAGGAGAAGGAGGCCACCCGTGCATTCTGATGAGGCAGGGCATGGCGTCGGGGAGGAAGGGAGAGACAGAGTGAGAGACAGAATGAGAGAAAGGTGTGAGCCAGGTGGAATATTATAAATACTGATGGGGCTCGCGACCCACTAATGCGTGTCAGGCTGGTGAGCGGCCTGACCATTAGAGAGCTAGGGCTTAGCCCTCCTCGCCACCTCTGTGCCAGGATTGCTCAGCCTGTCAAGAGTTTGATATTGAAGTCACATTAGTAATTATGATAAAATTTTCATTGACATGTGACTCCATGTAAAATTCATTGTACAGTTTTTTTTTTCCTACTGCAGCAAATAGATTGATGGGTGGAATATGAGCTGAATCCAAGTTTCACCAGTTCATGGCTTTGACTTTTCATTAACGAGGAATACCACCTGTTGAGAACTCAAGCGGTAATAGCCACACGAAAGACTTCCAACATGAATCAGTGCTTTTTACTAGTAAGAAGGTGATTCTTGACCCTATCAAAGCCTGGCTCTGTGTAGGCCTATCCTCGAGAGTTTCCACATGCGCTCGACTCAAAACGTATGAAATACCTTACTGGTGAAATGCCTTTCCACAAGGATGGGTTTCATAGATGAGCAGTCCCAGATTTCATGAAACAATCTGTTGTCAAGGGCGATCATAAGACTTGGGACCTGCTGCTTCTGAATAATGACCAGCAAAATCAATAGGAAGCGTAAACCCAGTGGCACAGTGTCCTATCAGCAATGAGCCAAGAAGATAATTGCTCAAATTGAAATAATCCCTAGTGTTTCCTCTGTGTGGCAATGTTAACATCAAATGAATACTGATATTCAACCATTGGCTTTAGGTTTTAATCTTTGAGTCAAGAACAATTAAAAGAAACCTAGACAGGGCAGCTCTTAAATGTAGTTTCAAAGAAAACCTTAAGACCTTTAGTATATCACCAGTGATGTTGCAAAAAAAAATCTATGCTAATGGAATTTATTTTATGAACATGCTTACATGGGGACAGTCTTTGTTAATCTGCATGATCTTGACCAGCTTCACACTCTGCATTTGAATTAGCTGATAATCACCAAATGTTTTAATCACTTGGAGGTCACTTCTTGAATAACCACAAATTGTCAGCATCATCGGATGACTAATAGGTTCCATGTTGGTTTCAGTCTGATATTATCGGCCTTGCAAAGTTTCGCTCAGGAGAAATGAGAGTGAGAGAGGGAGGTTTGGGTTAGATATTTGAGGAGGCGTAGGTCGCCACTAATTCCCTTTTTCCACTGCTGGCTTATTGAGCGTGCTCAGTTGAGCTGCACTCCGGATGACCCCCCCACACATAAATCCCAGTGGGCGCTGGTTCATTATTAAAGCGTTGGCCCGACAGAGCGGCCCGGAATCCCCTGTGCTTAGACGAGGCCTGCACAGCGCCCCTCATATTTGCCCATGGGTTAAATGGCCTTTTCATTTAGGGAGCACTGACCCCCCCCACCCCCTGCTAACTCTGCCCACTACTAACTCTTTCTCCTCCTGTCTCATCTCCCAGCCTCTTCCGTTTTAGGGACCACATGATGTCTTGCTTTCCTTTTTTCCCTCTCCGTATCACTCTCTATCACTCACTCAGTCTCGATCTCTCTATCCGTCTCTGTCCACGTCGATCTACGTCTTCATCTCAAACTTGTTTTTGCCTTTTTAGTCTCTGTCCTCTTTTTTGACTTCTGTCTCTATTTTCATCTGCCTCTGCTTTGTATTTTGAGAGGTCTTTTTAGTCCTCTAGTCCTTTAGTACTCCTTATCTCTGCTCTCTGTCACTGTCTCGCCGTGCTTTCTTCTCAAGGCTGCAGTATCAGGTATTCGGTGACAGCGCTGAGCAGAGCAGCGCGTGGTGGCTTCATAATCTGAGCCGTGATAATCTGAGCCATTTATGAGCGGGTCGAGTGGAACCAGCCTGATCAATTTTCTCAGAGTTTCTCTGCTTGCTGCCGTTTGTCCAATTGTCTGTGGCCCCAAAGCCTAATTACAATTTGTTTTGCAATATTGAGAAATAATAGCTTTTCCTTGGTCGTCAGTTACCCCCGGAATTGCATTATGGAGCTTTGTTTAAACAGGAGAACAAATCAATACCATCTGCTGTCATAGATCCCATTTTTCTCTGTGCTGCACTGCTTCCAGCACCCTGACACTGTCAATTGTTAATATCATCCCACACACGAGTCCTATTGATTTGCTGACTATAAGGGAGACATTTATTATCTTTTCTTATTTTTCCATCTTTATGTGTATGTGTTTCTTTTTTCAGCCTTTCTTTTAATATTTCAGCGTAACGCTGATCCGTAAAAAGGTGGAGATAAGCATCTAGGCTCATTTGAGGAAACAGAGGCCGATGTGGGCGATGAGGCAGACGTCGATAAGATCTCAACAACCGTGAGCCGTGGCAGTAACCTCTCCTCTGTGAGGTCTTTTGCTCTGTCACTCCACAAAGTTCTCCTGTTACCTAACCGACAGTCTGTGTAGTCCTTACCAAAGCCGCCAAGGTCAGTGTGTTGTCGGTGAGGAGTTCCACCCCTGTGTAAGCCTTGATTAAAACAGTGTATCAAACTGGGCACAAAGCACCAGTCCGCTGTATATAAATACTCTCTCCGCTCTCCTCTGGGTTTTTAGCCTGGCATGTGTTCTTACCTGGCATGCCACATCTCTCGGAGACCCAGAATGCACTACAACAGGCTCCGTGCTCGATCTGCATGCGACGGCTCACCCCGGGGTGTGTTCTAGACAGCGGGCTGGGGCGGCTAACAAAGACCGAGCAAGGGATGGGGGCTCTGGCTGGAGCATGGGGAGGAGAGCAGAGGTTGGCATGGAGTGATGGACACGCATCAGGCTTTTCTCATGCGAGAGAGGAGCAGCAGGACATCCTGTACTATTGAGGTGTGTGTGAGAGAGATCTCTCTGTGTATGTGTGTGTGTGTGAGAGAGAGAGAGAGAGTGGAGAGAAAGAGAGGAAGCTGCCAGTGCTCTCTCAGCAGTGGGCCCCAGTGTGATGTGCAATAATGACCTGTCAGAGCAGTAGGACTCATGGCAGTCCATGAAACACTGATAATCCATAGGGGCATCCGGCTTAATGAATTCTAACAAGAGTCCGGGCGCCCGAGGGCTCCCGATAGTCCGCAATCTCTGCCTTCTTTTTTTTATACTAACTGACAGAAATATATTCCTCATAAAATACTGAGCATGACTTCAGCTGGAGAACGAGCAGCGTTTCATTGTTTTGTGGATTTGTTGACTCTCTCTGACAGTTTTTGTAGGGGGTTGTTATGCTAGGTCTTAATAATTATCTTTGAAAAAAGATGTCCTTGTACTAGGTGTATCAAGTATTCAGACATCATCTTATTTTTCCACAATGAATCCAGCTGACCATGATGAAGTGAAACCAGAGGTTGAGAGATTTTTGCATTTCAAAAGAGAAAACTGAAATGATGTCGATGTGCATGCATGTAGACCCTTTACTCTGTACCTAGCTGAAGTAAACTTTGGCAGCCAGTACGGCCTTGAATCTTCTTGGGCATAACGTGATAAGCTTTGCACACCTGGATTTGGGGATATTCTGCCATTCTTCTCCTCAGATCCTCTCAAGCTCTTTCAGGTTAGGTAGAGACTGTCAGTGGACAGACATTTTCACCACTCTTCAGAGATTCGTTCGATTTGGTTCAGTCAAGGACATTAACAGAGTTGCCCCTAAGCCACTCCTATCGTGCTCTGCCTGTGGTCTTAAGGTCAGATCTATGGCTCAGTCTGAGGAGCTGAGTGCTCTTTTTGACAAGGTGTTCATTAAGCATGTCTGTGTACTTAGCTGTTTTCAGATTCCTTTAAACCCTCAGTTGCTCAATCCCTACCACTGAAAAACCTCCTCAACACATGATGCTGCTGCTCCCTCCCCATGCCCCATGCCTCATCACCAGTGCCTTAGTTAAAGGGGTAGTCAATGAAGCAGTGTGAAATCATGTTGTTTATGTTTGTGTTTATGTTTGAATTTCTAAGCAGGCGTTTACATACATACATGCTCTTAACTGTACTAGACTGCACATACTGTACATATTACACTTTCTGCTATTTGTACGTCTGATTAGATGCTAAACTGTATTTCATTACTCTATGTGTAATGTATAATGACAATAAAGTTTAATCTAATCTTATCAAATACATTGTATGTGAACCAGTGACTAAACGAAACATGGGGAGGTAGCTCAGCTCTCTCTTTAGTGTCTCCCCAAGAAACTGTGTTTGAGAAGCTCCACAAAGTGTTTTGGGGAAAGGCTGTCCCTCATTTATTTGTTTCCAGTTCTTAGAGACAGAGCAGAGGACATAGACAGAACAGGGTTTTTACATTTTTACAGTTAATTGTATGTTTACAAATTACGTAGTATTGCTGACTTTTTTTCTGAGAAATCTTTTTGTCTGACTTAATGTCTCAATGGTTATTTTACAAATTCCAATCAGATTTTGCAGTGTCAGAAGAGAGGCTTCTATCCGAATGCCATGCCAAGAAGCTCAGATTTGTGGAGTGTTGCTTCTGAAAATGTACCCCATTTGACCAGGATCTGATCAGGTCCTAGGTCACTTGGTCCTTGGTCACTTGGTCACAACCTTATCCCTTAATAGGGTTTGGCTGAGGACAGCTCTGGTTCTGATTTGCTTCCTCAAACCTTCAGTGCAGTGGAGTTATTTGAGACGCTTTCCCATATCTGTGTCTCGACACAACCATGTCTCTGAGCCCTTGGGATGCTTCCTTCTACCTTTGGGCTTGGTTGTTGCACAGCTATGAGAGTACAGAGTACAAACACATGTGTGCCTTAACACTACACTAAATCATTTAATGTTAACCAGAGCATATTGTAAAGTAGTGAAGGCATTTTCTAAATGAGTGTAATGTTTCCAGAATGCTGTATTTGTAAAATTCTTTTGGATGAATTGCATGTCCATGTCCTCTAAATTATTTTACTAAGAGTAGGTGGCCAACAATTATGCTGATGTAGACCGCTTCAATGGTTAAAACAAAAACAATGCCTGAACAATTTGTTTTAGTCCCTTGGGAACAGTGATGATGCTAATAATTAAAATCTTTTTAAATGGTCTATAGTCTGGATGTCAACATTACAGTTCAAACAGACCAATACTAACATGATTAAATCTTTTAAAAAAGGATAACTTAATGATCTCACATATTAGAATAGGGTAATTTTTATTTCATTGTCATATTGGGAAGCAGTATTAATGATGAGTATTTCGATAAGTATGGCCCTAAATAGATGTGCAGTTGCCACATGACTCCATAGGTGGTGATACTTTATACTACAACGTGAGTCAATACTGGCTGTAACCCCACCTTTAAGGTTACCCTCTCACTGAGCTTTTGATTAAAGAAGAGAAAATCCGAGAGGTAAAAACTCTGAAGCGAATCAATGCACAGAATCAATGCACTGGGTAGTGAGGTTGAACAAATGACTGAACTAGTTCCAAACATTTGCTTTGTGGGTATGAGGACATGCTTTGCTTGTTTGCCTTTGGAAAACATCAGCCATCCTCCTTTGCTATGCTTGGTTTGTTGAGCGCACCCATTTTTTTAAGAAAAGAAAAAAATGAAATCTCAAAAGTAAAATAAAATGTCCTACTGCAAGGTTTTTTTTTCAGCTGTTTACATCAATAAATCTTGGAAATAGCCTTGACTCTTGTTTACCCACAGCACATTAGGCTGTATGGAGACAGGAATTGAGTGGGGGGTGGGGGGATAAACAAATGCTCGCTCCTTTAAACGCCTAGTGGCTTTCATGAATCATAGGTGGAATCCTCAGATGTGCCGTAGCGGTGCTGGCACGATCTACTCGATTACTGCTCCACGGCCGCCTGCCTGTCCCCAAACTAACAATAAGATGTCAAACGCGTCAAAAAGCTCTTGCCTGCACTTCAAGTGCAGGTCCACACATCACTTAACTCTCCTGCCAAGTTTACTTTTGTGGAGGAGACCTCGCTATTGCTGTGCCATAATGGACGTGTCCATCACTTTCTTTTTTTCTCTTTGGAGAGACGGGGTAAGGATTAGGACGACTTGCTAGGATTACAGGGTAGCAGGAGTGTGTGTGTGTGTGTGTGTGTGTGTGTTTGTGTGTGTATGTGTGTGTGATCTATGGCTTCCATTTCTCCACCCATTCAAGCACATTTGTCAAGGTGAATAATACAGCCGTCAGTGGCGACAGTGCAGCCCATTATTGTCAGTTATGCCACACGCATCCTGGCCCGCTGTTGTTTGGCCGACTGACAGGTTTCCCACGATACACCTCTCGGTGGAAAGCGAGCCTGAAAAACCGGGGGACTCTCAGGAGGACATTACTCATGCGCTCCGCCACTCAGCAGTGACAGGGGGGAGATGGCATCTGTTTATTTTCAGAGATGCTGGTGGTGGGTGGGCAGAGGGGGGGTTGGGAGGGTTGGTGGTTGCTGTGTGCACTACCTTTTATACCTTGGAGGATTTTGTTTTAATATTTATGCCTTCTCATACAAAGTTGCATACTTTTTGGAATGTTTGTGAACTTGTCCATTGAGTGGACAATACTGGATGCCCTTGGTCTGTGTGTGTGTCAGTTAGTGTAATGGTACGCTCTAACTACTTTCTATGAAGCTACTATAAATACAACTCAGGCTGTCACTAATATTGGATATGCTCTAGATTCTAGTCATTTGTCAGATCATACGATCCTTTGTATGGTCTTTCTGTGTCCATTGGAAAACATGCAACAGAATGTAAAAGTACATTACGGTAAGTGTGCTCGTGATTTCATCATAGACAGAACACTCCCATTTTGACTGATAATGAGATGTTTAAACTCAGAAAATTGCCTAAGAGCAGCTGGATATGTCCAGTGCAACTCTAATAGTCAATTCTTGTTATTTCTCTCTCTCTCTCTCTCTCTCTCTCTCCCTCTCTCTCTCTCTCTCTTTCTCTACCTATCTCCCTCTCTCTTTCCCTCTCGCTCTGTTTTTTCGCTCCTATTCCTCTCAGGACTGCCATCAGCTTGCAGTAGAAAATGCCATCAGTTAGCCCCCTGTGCAGTGCTGGCATTCGCCATTTGGGCCGAGTGATGCAGATTGTGAATGAAGCCGCTCCGACTCCACACACCAACCCTCAGGAGGGCCACCTTCCCCAAGGTCAGTCCCCAGCCACCGCCTCCGCTGCCGCCGCCTTAGTTAAATCCGGCATCTGTATGGCTGCCGCGTCGGCCGCGTTTGCACAGGGAAGGGATCGCTGCATGAGGTGAGACAGCAAAGGTGAAATACAGCATGACATTCCACTTTGTTGTCATGGCAACCAATGCTTGATGAAAAACCAAAAAAAAAAAAAAACCAAAAAAAAAACAATAAACAGTGTTTGGAGTGAGAAGGGGCAGAACAGAAAGAGAAAGGGGAGAGAGAAAGACAGCAGATGGACATGAACAAGGGGAAGAGTGGAGAGAGGAGAAAAATCGGTATTGGTCACGTTGGGAATTGAGACTGAAGGGATTCCACCGTGAGGGGAAGTGGTTCGTCATTTTCCATCAACACTTGATGACTCCTAACAACCAGAGGACAGGGCGGCCATTTTAAGAGAAGGTTTTTTTTATTCTCTTCCCTCCACCTCTCCCTTCCTGCCTGAACATATTGCACCTGCTAAATTATTTAGCCGCACTCCAAGGCTTGCCCCTGCCACTGCAGTGAGAGCTGTACCTACTGATTAGTGTTATGCATGTCAGCCAAGCAGGTCAGACTTCTCACCCTGTCACTCAGCGAGAGACACCTGCATCCTCTTCAACAACATCGTCATCGTCATCATCAATCATCAGCCACATCTCCATCACTCTCTCTTCGTCTTCGTCTCGTGGCAGATTCCATGCTGGCTTGTACAGTTACTGTAAGCTTTGAGTGTCAGTCAAGAGGCAAGTTGGAAACGGAAGAGGGAGACCGAGACAGGAAGTGAATGGGAGACAGGAGTGGAGAGAGGTTGCGACTGAGCACGCACGCACGCACGCATGCACGCACACACGTGCACGCGCGCACACGTACACAAACACGCGCGCGCACACACTCACACACACGCGCACACACACACAGACAGACACTCTCTCACACACACAGATACACACACATGCACACGCACTCACACACATACGTGCACGCACGTATGCAGTCACACACACATAGACAAGCATGCACACAGAGACACACACATACACACTTTTGGCAGAGAGACATTAAGCCTGTCTTGGTGAGGAGCCCCAGGTCACCCACACACTGGGGAATAAACAGGCTCTTATCACACACTCCAGAGGTGAGGTCACCAGTTTACACTCTCACTGTCACAGTAAAAGCCACTGACACTGGGAGAGCTCTGGGCTCTGGCTTCCGCTACACATCTGATCTCTTTCCTGGAGTAAATAAACACACACACACACACACACACACACACACAAACACACAAACAAACAAGCAGTGGAACTGATCACAATCCTTTGGTCTCAGTTGAATCACTGAAATCGTTGGGCCCCCTCTTTACTCCTGTTGTATAATGCCTATGTGGGGAAATGAGGTCATTAAAAATAAGTGTCTTCACACACTAAAACAAACCACTTTCAAGGGCAAAAGGTCCTCATAATCATTGTTCGTTAATTCTGTTATTATCAAATCCGTTATCAAATCCATTTCTTCAATTCCTGGTCCTCCCTGTGATCCAGTGTTTCAACAACAACTGAGGAAGGATGTCTCGAAACTGACCACCTGAAGTCCACTTGGGGGCAGTATTGAAACAAACAAGTCCTTTTGTTTTCCCAGAAACAACTGGAAAAATATACGGCTCTCAACAAAAGCCTTCCATGTGTAATTTGGGGTTAGATTTTCCTAAGCTGCTGTTTGCCACCAAGAAGCATTAGGATGTCAAGGTCCTTTAGTTCCCAGGCTTCTTTCAGTTTGGTTGTACTGCAAGGCCTATTGCAGGCTTGTGTGTGTGTGTGTGCGGTGTGTGTGTGTCTGTGCGTGTGTGTGTGTGCGCGTGTGTGTTCATGCATCCTCTCATCTTATTTCTGTCTATCTTTGACTTTGAGGTCTTTAGGAACTAGCTGAACCCAGTGTTAATATCATGTGAAAGAAAGTTTGAAACCTACCACTGCAAAAGACCAAAAATCATTATGTTGAGAAATCTGTCCCAGATTGATTAAGGTGATAAATTCCATTCATGTTGTAATTATGTGTGTGTGTGCGCATGTGAGAGACTGTGTGTGTTTCTGTGTTTCTGTGTGTCTGTGTCTGTGTCTGTGTGTGTGCGTACGTGTGTGTGTGTGTGTGTGTTGCTGGGTGCAGACAGCACAGTTTTAGTTCTACTTTTGTAATTGTAAAAACCAAGATAATGATTTATTTTCAGTGCACTCTGAGACAATAATTAGCTCTCCGATGGCGAACTAAATGTGCCCAGATTGCCCCAATGCAATTACACTAGTACATTTAACCTGTCTCGTGCTACTGAAGCACTGGTTTTAATTCTCATTTTTAATTCTTTGAAAACTATGAATCTTCCTTAAAAGCCAAGACCCCAAGGAGATAACTCACCACTGCTCTGGAAGAGCCATAAAAGGGGGGAGGGGTGCATTTTTTTATATTAACCTCACAGTATTTAGCTGGTTGGGTTAATAATTACTTTGCTCATTAGACACATACAGCTGTAACCTTTAACTGTATAAACATATAGTCTTTAAAGGTTCGCAGCAAACCCTATTAATCCACCTGTGCTGCAAAAGTTGACAACTTGGGGAAGAGATTTTCTTTGTGTCTTTATTATTAACTGTTTGACCCCATAATAGTCCCAAGCATACAAGATAGTTTTGTTGTTCCATGAGCTAGAATTGATGATACTGCTCCTATCTGTTGAAATGCACCACATATGAAGACAGACTGGATCAGCGTTTTAATAGTTTAGCTGCCGCTCCTCCAATGAGTTCTGGAACTCTTCTGCATTTGTATAGGTAATAAGGCTCAGATGTGTACTCCTGTCCAGGAGTCCCTGTTCAAACAGTGTTTGAAGTTTCATATTTGAGATTTTTCTTTTTTGTTTCTTACTTTCCTCCCCGTATACTGCGGGCTACCTGAGATGGTTGCAATCACTCAGTTATGTGTTCTTACTTGCTGGCATGCTGTCCCTGCAACATCTGCCTAAATAAATGCAGGATATGTTGTATCCTATTTGATTAGACCTAGTGCCTCAGTGATTCAACATCCGGGTAGTGTTTTAAGCGACGGGTGATGATTATAGTTATGCTTTCATTTACATTTGTAGTCTTTATAGTGTGTGGATTGGGTTTTGTAGCCAAAGGAAGTGAGAAAATATTACACTATGTTAACTCAATGACGACGATTTCCTGAAAACTTTAATGGAGACTAATGTGGGCTGAAATTAGCTGCCTTCTGTGTAATCAAGTCTCTGTGCTTTTCTTTGCCTGTCTGCTTTTTCTTTTTCTATCAGCTCCCGTGTTAAGCCTGTTTCACCCCTCTTTTTTTGCCTCAATAGCTGAAGGCCACAGTGGACGGCAGCGAGTTAAACTACACTATACATTTGCATAGATTGTGCAAAGCTGGATCTGTAGCCTCTGGGTGATGGTTTTGGCCTTCTTTTTTCAGAAGTGCTTTTGGCAAGAATGTTCCAGAATCTGCAAATATCCAGAATGTCCTTTTTTTTATGCTTTCGGAGGGGAATATGTATTGGTCATGCATGGCAACACACCTCAGGCTAATTACATTTGCACCAGCCAACCTCTCAGCCTCCAGAGCTTCATCTGTGCCAAATCTGCTGCCATGTTTCACTCGTGCCAATTTACAGAAATACCGTTTCTCTTCATTAAAAAGGGTTTTTTGTCCTCACTGGATGTATTCCTTATACAAAGCACTTTTGCACAGATGTTTCATCGTTGTAAGTGTAGATAGTCCGATTCAGGATATTATTTTGGAATCATAAAAGTTCTGTGTCGGAGTTGTACAGTAAAATCGCATTGTGAGGAAAGGGCAAGCTCTCGGTAGGGGGGCGAACTGACATCAAAAGTCCACATGACTTCCTAGGCATGGGGCTCTTAGTCATGCATCTGCATGTTTTCATTCTTTTTTTTCTTTCTAGCTATCCTTCCTTCTTTGTCTATTCTGTCGCCGTTGCAGCAGATTGATGAAGAATTTAATCACACACCCATGTGACAAATTGAGCTTTGGGGGCCCTGAATAATTACGTTCTTATCCACTCGTTGTCCAACTCCCGCAAGGCCGATGAAAACATTTAGAGCCACTGATATCCCCCACCCCATCCAATGCACGCACACACACACACATACACACACACACACACACACACACACACATACTTTTTCCCAACGGGACTATACAGATTGAAATCAGAATACATGTAGAAAGCTCTGCTTCCTCTGGCCATTTGATTCTGCCTTCCTCTCTCTTTCTCTCTCACTCTCCCTGAGCCCCCATCCACCCCTCCAATATTGGCAGGTTGGGAGGCTCCGCGTGAAGGGCAAACAAATGCATTTGAGGAGATGACTGGAAGGCACAGGGAAAAAGATTGAATTCTCTTTCAGTGTGGAGGAAAAAGCGGGTGACTCTCCAGAAATAGTCAGTGATAGATGAGGTACATGAAGCAAGACAGCCTGCCCAGTCCCCAGCCAAGCTGAATCAGGCTAACTGTCTGCTCACTAAATGCCTCTCTCTTTCTCCTCTTTCTCTCTCTCTCTCTCCCTCCCTCTCTTTTTCTATCTCTCTCTCTCTTCCCCAATCTCATTCTCTACTCCTCTCCACCTGTCTGTTTCTGTCTCACTATCAGGAGTGCTTACCACACAAGCTTTTTAATAGCCCCTATCTACATCTGATTACTTTGCAACAGCAGCAACTGATCTGCAATTATTGGGCTGGAGAATGGTGTGTGTGTTTGTGTGTGTGTGTGTGTGTGTGTGTGTGTGTGTGTGCGCGTGTGCACATTTCATCCTTAATGAGCAAGAATGCAAGCAACAGTGTGCTTGCTTGTCACAGTCCCGCCTCAGGAGGTGTTTAAAATTCCAAACTGTGCCCCTTTCATTTAGCTCGATAGCAACATATTAAAAGACAGTGCTGATCGCCGCGTCTGCTCCGATGTCCCCTTGTCCTGAATCCTCATTTCCCCCGACCAACACCTGTAAGCCCTGAGGGAGACGCCTTTGTATTGCCTAGTTGGGGAGAGAGAGAGAAGCTGCCCAGCATTGCTGGCTGGCTGGCAGAGCTGATTTGATACCCCACATGTAGATTGCGTCCTCTAGGATTGCCCTTGTCGCTCTCTGCCGCCTGTTTGTGCAGCTGAGATGCGAAGCGTGGGGGGGGCTTAGGCTTCATTTCATGCGCTTAGTTTAGTCATCAGTCACGGCTTTTCAACCCCGCGGGAGGTGGCCTACAAGCTCCGATGAGCAAGGCCACTGGCCGAACCCACATCAGATGTTAACCATCTCTGACCCGGGGAGGCTAAAAGCCCTGATTCACAGTGATGGTGTGTGCGTGTAGGTGTGTATGTGTGTGTGTGAGAAGGGGTGGGAGGTGGATGCATTGTTTTTGTTCTAGAGTTTCCCCAGCAGGCCTGATGTGGCCAGAGGGCAGCGACATTGTTTATATCCCAGATAAATGCCCATGACCCTGGAACAGCACAAACCATGGGGTAAGGAAGTGTGTGTGTGTGTGTGTGTGTGTGTATGTCTGTATGTGTGTGTGTTGGGGGTGGTGGGGGTTTGTTGTAGGGTTGGGTTAGGGCACATGCAACGTATGAAGCCATTGTGTTCTGAGACTTCCGCTAAAGCCAGGTAGGAAAGAACGGACAGTGTCGGTGGGTGTGAACAAGCGAGGCCAATGAAGGGAGCAAATGAGACCAGTGGAATCCATTGAACCACATTGACCAGAAAGGTTATGCAAAACATGGGTACGGGAGCGGGGGGAGTAGAAAAGCATGGGAAAAAATCTTTTGCCTGTGTTTTCTCTTGGGGCATGCTGAAGTTTACCCACATTGATTTTGCAAGACTCCACACGGCTTTTAGTTTGTAGGTAAACCCTATATCCTAGAGAGAGAGTTGAAAACCACATAGACTGTATGCACCAATATGTACAGTACACAAACTGACACATACAAACATGCACACCAGCCTGCACACCCCCACACAAGATCCATTAGTCCCCGAGGAATCTTGGAAGAGGGAAATTCTACCGACTGTAATTGAGACACAAACACAAATTCATTCAGCCATGCTTCATTTAATGTAACAAGAAAATGCAGTGGTAGAATTTGCATACCATGTAGGAGAAAACTCCTTGTAAACACTATCACTTCTCTCCACTGCTAGTTTGCTAATCAAGGATCTCACATTTAATCAGTGCGATGTAATGCTTTACAAACAGTCATGGAGAAATTTTAATGAGAGTTCCTAATTAGCCAGTCGTGAAGTCATAATCACTTCTCAAACAAATTAAGCCATGGGTATTTTAGCAGCGTAATGTAGCACGACTGGTCACACTTGGCCCCCGATTCCGCTTTTAAAAAGCAGTCTTTTTCAAAGCGATGTCAGTAAGGAATCTCCTCAGTTTTTTATTTATTTAGTTATTTATTTCTCTGACACAAGAAAAGATCGCAATTGCTAATCTATCTGCTGTTGGCTGTCTGGGCTAAGCTTAGCGCTGAGAGCTTTTGGACTTTGAATTGCTTTTTCCGCAACTGCAATGGACCAGCCACTCATTATCAGATTACCCTTTTAAACGAGGCTTTTCATGGCCGCTCAGGAATCTGATGTAGATGAGGGGAAAGGCAAGGCGACGGGGGCCACAGACGTGCCAGCGTGTGAGTAGGGAGATGTGTGTAGGTGTGAAGAGAGGTGCAAGAAATGCTCGTGTTCAAGGGCTTCACTGAACATTTTCTGAGACAAGGAGAGCCATGACAGAAAGAACTAGTAAAAAAAAAATCTCTATAAACACAAAACAATACATGAATGCCTCCTCTCAGTGTTTGGAAATACCTCACTGTCACTCATTTGGACAGTTTGCAAAACAACCTTGCCTTCTGCATTCAAATAGTGTGCTGGGGCTTGTTTGGTGGCACAGAATGATGCACAGCAAGGGGATAGATTTCATATCAAGGAGAATCTGAGCAAAAAAAAGTAACATATTTGATTTGGGGAGAAAAAAAAAAGTAACGACACAGACCCTGCCCAGCATGCTATGGGAGGGAACATCATAGTTGCCGTGGCAGCGCAGAGACTGGTCTGTGGCTGGATTGATGTGCCATCGCCGCGACGCCTGCAAAGAGTTGCTCCCGGAGTGCACGGCCCCTTTGTGTACACGCGGCCAAGAACACTTTCATCGGTGCAGCATCCGCGTCGGCGTTATTTTTGCACAGACAGCCACAGGGAGCTGTTCTTTGCGATGTTGTCGAGCACCGGCAGTTTTGGTCGTTGCAGCCCGGGCCAGGTTGTCATCCTCCTCCTCATCACACTGCCTGTAGATGCCCAGATCACGAGGGATGAGACTGAACTCATTGTTGTTCCTGTTTGTCGTTCTCCTGGTTCTGTCACCTCCCTAGCTGCGCATTAGCCAGTCACACATGGACTCTACTCTTTCTTCTGTCTCACTCAGCATTCATGCCTCATCCCAACCTTCTCTCTCCCTCTCTCTCTCTCTCTCTCTCTCACTCTCACTCTCACTCTCAAAACACTGTCAACTCACTGCCCTCATACAACATCCCACTCTGA
The DNA here is from genome assembly GCA_015244755.2 of Tenualosa ilisha. Lineage (NCBI taxonomy): Eukaryota > Metazoa > Chordata > Actinopteri > Clupeiformes > Clupeidae > Tenualosa > Tenualosa ilisha. The sequence continues at coordinate 5,171,898 of PYXC01000045.1, forward strand.
AATCTACCCTCGTTATTTAGATGTTAATTACCGAAAACCATACCAATGAAATAACAATAAACAACTAAATAACAAACAAAAACAATAAACAACATTATCACACACAAATACACATATTGTTATAGGAATGTGTTTTCTTTGCCTTCCTTTTGAAAGTGGAGGCCAGTCTCCACTTCAGTAACCCTATAGTGATGATAATCAGCGTCTTACCAATTGGGACATAATTGCTGAGTGTGTGGCCGGCGGAAGGTTAAATATTGATGACTGTCTAAAAGGCTCATCAGTGCAGTATTGGCAGACAGCGCAGACGGACAGCGTTGGTTTAGCAGGAAGGCTAGGCTGTGATGGAAGGAGGGAGCCGAGAGGAGAAAAGGAGAGGAGAAAAGAGGAGTCCATACCTTCTCGTCAGCACTGGATCAATATGAGCCCTTACTGTCTGTCTGTCTCTAGGGAGGGTGTGTGTATGCGTGTGTGTGCGTGCGTTCATGCGTGTGTGCATGTTGCAGCAGCAGGTGGTGGTGGGAGGTAAAGGATAAGGGGTGTGTTGTGCGTGTCACACTATATGTCCCATCTCTGTCGATTCAGGAAGTTGTCAAAACAAATCTCAGCTTTAAGTTCTCAGGACTTTTTTCCTTGATGAGTTCTATCTTTCTTTTTTTGTTTTAGGTCTCCTATTCTAGAAAATTGTTTATAAATATGGTCATTATTACACAGGTTGTGTTTTATTTACTGTATGTGTCTGCATACACTTGTTTTGATCTTTGCTGTGTACAGTTTTAATGTTTTCAGTGTTGCTTTAAAGGAGCACATTTAGCCAACCTGTGGTGTCAACGCATGATAATTAGCCTTTAGAGATCATTGCACCAGCTTACATTGTTATGTTTTATGCATATTACATTGCTTGAGAACTAGATGCTGGCATTAATGGCTAAAGCCCAATAACAGTGAAATTGTGCCCGTATAATTTATACTTCTAGGATTCCTTCCATTTATATTTAAATGAGCTTCTGTTGGCATTCTTCTCTTCTTGTGTGAGGACTTGTTGTCATTTCACACAGATGGCCCACGGTGCTCTTGGGCACTAGGCAGAGAATTCCACCATCACTATGGGCTTGTTTGATTGTGTGAGATAAATTGAGAGATGGAGGCGTGCGTGTGCGTGTGCATCATGTGAATCATGTGACTGTGTGCGTGTGTGTACTTCTGTTTGTGTCCTGTTTTTATTAAGGCAGTCTCCCTTAAAGAAAGGAAGGAAACTGCACTGCCAGACTGGTCCCACCCTCCACTCCCCCCCCCCCCCCAACCTGTCTCTGCTATTTGGGCCACCGTACTTCCCTGGGGGAAAGAGAGAGAGAGAGAGGGAGAGACACAGAAATGTGCATGAATAAGTAACTTTCACTTCACCTTGGGAGGGTTGATGCTTGGCCTGAACCTTTTTCTGTTGTTGTTTTTTTTTTAGCCAAACAAGAAGCACAACAAAAGGAGCAGTTTATGGCGGGGGAAGCAATTTTTCATCCTGCTAATTAGCATTAGCACTGCCGTGCTTCTGCGTGTTTTCAGATGAGGCTAAGGGCAGAGGACTGCTGACATTGTGACGCTCGCTGCAAAATGCTTTGCTGGATTAGTGACAGCAACAGGTGCAGCCTCCCTGCTGATTGCAGCTGCTTTGTGACACAACCAATCGCAATGATTGATTAGGTCGTTGGGTGCTTGCCGGGAAGGCTGATTGGCATGTTAATGGCGGCCAGGGCAGAAGAAACTAGCCAAGTCAGGTCAACAGCTCGTGACAGTTAGCTGACGGTCCAAATTGTTGCCCTGGGTACTTTGCCTGAGTGTGTCCGTACGCTAGTTTCATTTGCCTCTCTTCTTTTTTGGTGTCCTAAAAGCCTAACAAAAAACAAAACATCGGTACTGATCAAGAGGCATTGAGGGCGCTAACTTCTTAAAACCTACCTTCTTTCTATTGTCTGTATGAGGGATGTTAATTTCAAGTGCGGCCTAAAAATATCACAGACAGACACACACATACACACACACACACATACACATTGTTGTCTCACAAGTGTATTGAGATGGGTTGGAGAGGTGCTAAATATTTACAGACTTACAGAGTGGTCAATTAGATGGTTAAATGATCCATCTGAAAGGAAGATGGATGCGAGGTACAGTGTCAAAGTCAAATAAATAAATAAAACCCATCAGCCACTGCTGTCCCTCACAGACAGGTAATTGCATTAGCCTCTGCGTTTCCTCGTCAGGGCTGGGTGACTCCCGCCTTGTAAAATAATAAATCAAAGAGGAGTGAGTTTGTCAGGTGTGTGTGTGAGTGTGTGTGTGTGTTTTTTTTTTGCCAGTTATCCACAGGTTTGGGCCCCAGCGGTTTGTGCTGCCGCGGTAGAGTCCTGAGCTTCCCCTGAGCGCCTGAGCATGACAGGAGCAGCTGCTTCTCCTCCTTTCTTTTCTCTCTCTCTTTCTCTTGCTCTCTCCCTCGACTCGTCGTCTTTTGTTTGTCCTTGACAGCTGAGTAACTGCCGAGGACTTCCTCTTGTCCAGTCAACTGCAGTAACCACGGTAACTGCTGTGTGAAGTTCGCTCCAGTGGGGCTCCATTACAGAGATTTTGTTTATTCCTGTTTATTTAAGCTAACCATCTTCCTGGGAGGTAGAAAAAGAAAAATGCTCTTGTTACCTGATTAATCTGCGATAGCTGATAGCATTCACAGGATAAAGGTGAATGTTTCTATAGGTCTGTGCCAGCCGACTCTCATCATATGCACTGGCTTGAATGGACAGTCATGATATTAGTGTTTAAATGTTGATTCTCAAACCAAATTATCAATCCATTATATTTTTCATTCGCTCATTCATTGTGTTTTGATTGCATGCTGTTCCAGTCTTTCTTAAGAAAAGAAAGAGTGCAATGAAGTTTCCATTTTTTATGCTGGTTTGCACCTAATTAGGAGATAAGACGTGCATTTTATCGTGAGAACTAGTCATTCAAAGAGTCTTTGATGTGTGGTAATTCAATATGTATGTTACCTGGGGCAACATTGCAGAGATTGGCTTGTGATAAACTACACCCCTTGAATGCTCATGCTGAGAAATGATGGCTCATTGGACGCTAACAAGAAAGGATATTTACTTTAAACTCCATAGCTGGTCTTGAAATTAATGGGGCCTAGACCTGTAACCCTTTATATTGCATGGGTTAGATTACAAAATGGTCCAGTGAGACTTTTTTTATAGCATTAGTTCATCAGTCATAACATAACTGGATATTCTGTTGGCAACCTATGTCACAAAACATTATGTTGTTACATCACCAAGCAGTTTACATGACTTAATTTATGTATGTATTTCTTTATTTATTTCATTTACATAAGTAGATACTATCTGATAATTATGGCAGGCATATTAACTGTAAATAAATTCAGTTTGCTTTGCAAAAAACAGTAACAATTCAGCAAACGTGTTCTCACTTATTTGTGGTGTATAAATCCCGTCCACCAACGTATGTGTCTAATCCATTCGTCAGGTGAGTATGAATGTATGCGTAACACATTCTCTGCAGCTTTGTTTTTTTGTTTGTTCGTTTGTTTGTTTGTTTTTTCCTTTCTTTGCAAATCATAAATATCATAAATAGCACTCATTGCTTGCACCCTTCCCCCAGACACTGATACATGTAGCGGTGGTAGCATAGTGGTTAAGGAACCTGGCTAGCATGCAAGTAGCCTGAAAAAGATGTGGGTTTGAATCCCAGCTACCACCGTTGTGCCCTTGAGCAAGGCACTTAACCCTAAGTTGCTTTAGGGGAGACTGGCCCTGAACAATTGATAGTTGACAAAGTTGTAAGTCGCTTTGGATAAAAGTGTCTGCTAAATGCCTAAATGTAAATGTATATGTGTTTACAAGCCAGAGGAATCTGCACATTTACTCTCTAAAGAGTCGTGTTGACTGCTAAGGTAATAAACATGATTTCATACAAACTTTTCTACAACTATACAAATAACATTGTGTGGTTTTGTACATATAGAAGGGTATAATAGTAGTTTTTATAGAAGGGTCAGCTACAGCTGCGGCAGAGGGGATACTCTCTATATTACAGGTTAGCGTAAAATCAAAATGAACTTGCATAGGACACCCTTCACTGAATTGTGGTTGTACAACTAGGCAGATTGATGATGGTAATGATGATTATAGTTAATATTCAACTGTAGATTATTTTGTGTTCTCTTTCGGTTTGGTTTATGTTGCCATTCATTTCTTGTTGGTGGTCAACTTTGTGTATTTCACATGTGTTCCCTGCCTATGTGTTGCCCTTACTCACTACTTTTTTTTTTTAACAAAAGCCCATACCAGTTGCCATCTGGTATCAGTATCTGAAGTCATGTGCTTATGCTTAGTACAGGGCAGAGGAGCCAAAGATCCACACCTGACTTTTTCTGTTAACCAACTGTGCTTCAGGTTTGAGAAGGTTTATGGACAAGACCACAACTACAAGACTACACTTCAGGCAAAGAAAATAATGTGGTGCATGTCCTTGGTAATGCTAAAAAAATGTGAGTGCCATTTGTGAAATATTTCTATGCTTCACACACACACACACACACACAATCAATTATTTTTTCTATAAGCCGATGGCTGTCTATTACACTCCACATCCTGTATTAGAAGGAATTTTCTCAGTCATGCCTGGCAGGGACAGCAGAACCCTTATTAAGGGTCATGCCTTTTGAACATCTTTGCACCTCATCTCCCGACTCTTTATCAGGCAACAAAACTGCAAAATTAGCCTGAATTGATCTTACTATTCACTAAATAGTCTAAGGATCAGGAGGGAAAAGCAATCTTCTTGTGTTGTCTGAATGGCGATAACCCTCATTGATCATTTCGAACAGGCATTTGTGACTATTGATCAGTTCCGGACTGTCGGGCTGATTTGACAACTCTCTCTCGACTCGTATGGCTTGAAGCCTTTTCAATACTGCTTTATGTTACAGATCAGCACAGGTTTTCACAAGAGGCAAAGAGTAAAGAGCAAAGAGTAATCCCTTCCTCTTTGCACACGACGAGGGATGGAACGAGGTGACATTTTCAGCTTGCAGCAGATTGGCGTCCATATGACTGGCCATGGGGTACAGGCGTAATTAACCTGCTAATTCTCCACGGGACCACTTTTAGCACCTCCGTCCAACCACGCTCACAAACCCCGAGCTGTGTCTGCGGCATTTCGCAGAGTGTGCGAAAGATGGCGGAACGGTAATTAAATCGTGAAACGAGCTTCGGCACTGTAATGCATCCCAACTGAGCACATAACATTTCCGTCAGTCACCTTGACATGTCTGTTTGTGGCTGATGTCCCTTAGAGGTCAATATCGATGCTGACCTCTCAAGGAAAGCATGAAGTGGAACAAACTCTAGTCTTACACCAAACATTTATCACATTCAACTTCTTTGTCTTGCAAGACAATTGGACAAGGACGAAATAAGTTTCATCATATATTTCGTCAGTATATGTCAGTTTTACAGCACAGTTACCATATTGCTGCATCAATATGGAGCCAATGATTCAGACTCTATTATTGTGTGAAATCACCTATCTGCTAGCAAGGATTCATGCAGAGAGAATGGGGCCGAAGGAAACTGACTGTTGATTGTGGATCACCACTGTGTGTACAGGCTACTGTGTACACTGTTTGATGATGTGTGGGAGTTAACAGGTTACTGCATGCCTCATGACAGGGGATAGCATGTGGTCCATATGGCGGTTGCCTCAGGGCTGTATGTGTGTGTGTATGTGCACAGTGACGGGGGCTGCAGGCACTCAGTGGCCAGCAGCCTTAATGAAACAGCCCCTGCAGCTCAGACGCACCTACACTGATTCACTCTGCTGATGACTCAGTGATGACACACACACACACAAACACTCTCTATCTCACACACGGTTAGAGATCAGCACGTCGTCTCGAAGCTGCATGTGTACACTGGCTCATTGGCTGCAATGCTAGTAACACCCATGGCTCATTGGCTACAGTGTTACAGTCACGATGTCTGAGGGATGCCAGGGAAGAAGCATTTGTTTACTTTTTATTCCGATTTCCTTTCGGCTCTCAGACAGAGATAACAATTTCAGTAGCAAACCGTCTCAGTTAGCCGTGACTATGACACACTGAAGACTATGCATGCCTTATCATTTTGAAATCTTTCTTTTATTCCTGTAGTAAAGTTGTTGCTGTTTCTTGTTGTTGCTTTGATGGAGGCTTATTCAGAGGGGACTGGAGGAGGTGGATGATGATGTAGTAAGAGTTACAGACTGGGGTGGACGTACTGGGGAAGAAATTGGACTGTTTCTTCTGTCCTCTCTCTCCTCGCTCGCTCACGCCCCCTCCCCTCTCCTGTTTCCACTTCTCACTTTCTTCTCTGGCTGAGACCTTCCTCTCTCCTTTCCTTCCATGCTTTCTTCTCACCTGTTCTGTGCTCTCTCTCCCGCTTTCTCTTTCTCTTTCTCTCTGCCCTCCTTTGCTCCACACACAAAAGCCTAAGCATGAATAAAGGCCCAATATTGTTCTGCATTTTGTATGTACTCAACAGTAATTAAAATCAGGCATGCTGTTCCACACAGATGTTCCATATGTATTATGTTTTGGTGTTTTTTTATTTGTGCATAGTTTTTATTGCTGCTGCAAACCATATCAGTGTAAAGTTTTAACAATGCTTGTTGCTGTTTACATTTATGATATAAAAAATAACCAGTGTATCACATTTGAAGATTTGCCTGTGTTCAGCTGTAGGGGTTACAAGAAAATGTATACAAAGAAAAAAAAAAGTACTGTTTATGTTATGAGGCATTTCATTTATCAGACGTTGCATTGATAACACTCATGATAGTTTGACTAGGGCCAAAAACGTTTTGCAAATCACCCGGTAGCACTTTGCACTTTTTCAGTTGTTTTGGTGAATTGAAAGGATCTACTGCCACTACTGCCAGAAGTGGCATGGGTCATTCCCAGGAACACACACACACACACACACACACAGCACAATCTCATGCACACTGCAAATGACAGTAGACAGATAGGACAGGTCAGAATTTTTACTTGGTCTACTTGGTCAGCCATCTAGAGGCAATCCACCAGAATTTGTGTACAGGTCAGCACACCACTGGTGTTGTTGAGGAAGCACCAAAGTAGTGACCTAAATCTTGCATCACTCTATTCTTGAGCATACTATAACAAAGTGCAATGCAAGTGCTGAGACAAAGACCAGGGGAATTGCACCTTAATGAAGCAGTGGTGTTGAGTGGGCGTCTATGCAATCACAGCTGCCTTAAGACAGACGGGTGCAGGGAGGGAGGCGGTGTAGGGGTAGGGGTGTGTGGAGGGGGTTGACTGACACGGCAGGGAGCATTGTCTGAATCAGAGCCTGCTGCCGAGTGTGAGTGTGATCTCATGTCATTCTCACCTGGCCAGGAGCTACCTGTGCCTGGCGCTGTTAGGCTGAGTGCCGGCTGCCGCGGGGGAGCAAAGGATCATTAGTACAGCCGAACTGGGCCTTAGGAGAAGCACGCCACCCCACCACCCCAACTTCAAAAACAAAGTATTTAACCACAGATTTTAAAAACAAAGAAGAAACAAAAATAAATCATTTTAAAAAGCGTAACACGGCCTAAATGTAAATGACAATGTGTTTTGCAGGATGAAAGGAGGAGGAATCGACTTTCATGAGTATGAAATGATTGACAGCTCATCTGCAGTCATTAGAACTGACCATATGGTATGGATATGGGGGCCCATTTTGTCTGCGTGTTTTTCGGCTGGTGTTTTGAATATGTAACGACTGACATGAAAACGGCTATTCATGCGGCTGAATATTCATCGGAAATGTTAATTGTTCATTTTATGCAAATGGGCAAATTATGCCAAAAGATATCAAATGCCCCGCAAATAAATAAAGAAATAAACACATGTAACCTTTTGTATATTTTGGCACAAAAATGCATTTTCATATGTCCTGTCCATAAAAAGGCCATTTAGAAACGTATTGAAGTGCATGTACTGTGCTTTGTGCTATACTGTAATATATTAACCTGTATCTTTCAGTCCCAGAAAAGTGACCAGGTAGAAAATCTTTGCTCACTGCCTGGGTTCACTTGCTTGAAGTGAATAAAACAATAGGAGGGACATTAGGAACATAATAAAGTGGTTCTTTGGCCTACATTTCATATCTAATTCTGGAGAAAGGAACTGGATTCATTGTGTCAGCGGCAGACTTCTGAATATATCAATAAAATATTTAAGAGGCTGTTTTCCAGCGGATGGCCATTCATCACCCTATAAATAGGATCCGTTTGTTTGAGTTCCACCAATGGAAGATATTTCCATATGCCAGTAATATTTCCACTGAGTCAGTGTGTAATGAAAGGCTAGTCGTAGCCTGATGTCTGTAACTTCCTGAAATGTTCACTTCACTCATTCATTACAGACGATCCTTGAGAATAATGCCGGCAATAATGAGAAACTTCTAAATGCAGTCTGTAGCGTGAAGACGCCGAGGAAGGAGAGAGAAGAAGTTACCCTTTTCCAGCTACTGATGGAGATTGAGCCGGTGGAAAAGTGTAATTGGCATATGATAGTTTTTATTTGCTTTATGCTAGAGTCAATTTGCATGTGTCGGTCACTGGGTGGGAAAGACAGGAAGTTGTCAAAACGCAATTCAGATAATGCCACATCATGTTAACTCCAATTTCCAGTTTGATGCTCGTCAATCAAACGTTTGTGAAAAGCGTGGGCCGGACAAAGTTACAGCGACAGATTGCGCTCGTAATTTATAGCCGGGGCTAAATCAATTTCAGGGTCAACAAGGCGTGATGACGTAATAGCTGTGACATGGCAATGATGATGTTAACCTCCATTGGTTTGTTTGTTAAGGTATCACAGAAATTTCAGTGAACAGTGGCTCTACCATGAATGAAAGAGTCTGCCATCCCAGAGACAGGTGTGGGCATTATTTCAGTGATATGACTGAGCAGAGGGAACATCAAAGGCGCAAGGTCGGTGTCAGTTTGATGTTTCACCAAGCCACTGTCAAAAACAATAGCTATGACATGTTTCTGTCAGTCCAGCACACAACAAAGATGTAAGAACTCCACTGTGCTCTTTTTTTGAACACCATTATAGCTTGTCCCCATACAGGTGTCTTCAGTAACACATAAGGGGGGCGACTTCCAGCACACAATATTTGTCACTTTCTCATATGAGATTGTTGACACTGTGGGTGTTATATTGATACATGGACACCTTAGGCCTGTCTTTTGTGAGTTGCAAGCCTGTTTTGTTCCATCGATCCATCAGCATGTGGCTGACGGTCTGAAATGCCTCAGAAACGAGGCAGGACATAATTTCTCATTAGAGAGCCCACCTCCCAAAAACACAAAAAACAAAACATTCTCCTGTAGATTCACCAAAGGTCCTATCCCAGTGATATCAGATTTTTTATTTTTATTTTTTTCAAAGTTTGTATTCAATCTGCGCTGAGATCAGTATTTCATCTCATCACTGCTACACGACAACATAGGTGAACTGCATCTGAGTTGGTCGGGGGTGAGAGACTGTTGGAACTATTCCGTTTTATCTCTACTGGAGTGCTGTCCTGTCTGTGGTAAGAGATAAGGGCGTACTGATCAGCACACCTTCAAAGGGCCCTCGGACGCTTTGATGAGCAAAGTTCCTCTTCCTTGTGGATCAATATAGCCATAGATGGGACCAGCTCAAAGGAGAGGCCCAGCCCAAGCCTCCCTTCAACTCTTCCTGCTGACCTCCCTCCTGAGGGTGTATGGCTGACATCTGGGGATGCGGACATGAAACTTTTCTGATAATATATAACCAACAGATGTCATTTTCAAAAAGTAGCTTTAGAAGTCTTTGCAACCGGTCATTTCAGTGCAGATATTCTAAAATTTTACTGCAGATGCAAAATAATGGCTTTGTATGTATAGTTGTTTTTAGCGCTCTGCACAAGTTCCACATCAGAGAAAAAATATCAGGAACATTCTTAGCATTCTTAGAAATATGAGAAACATTCCTAACATTTCTCCTTCCTGATTTTTTTCCAGCCTGTCGTGGTATGTTGTGTTTCATGGTGTATGATTTAAGAAAATCATTCTCATTTTCCTCATTTTCATTTTCCCTCTCACATACCACTATCAACATACCCACGATGTGGAATTCTACATTTTTTTTTAATTCTTCCATTCTTAATGAGTGTTTTCCAAAACATTTATTTGCTTGTTCTTGCAATCCTTTTTTTAACTTCGCTTTTCATTATATGCACTGCTTTGGACTTGAACCACACCCTTGTATTTGTTGAACACATGAAAGGGCTTGTATACTTTTGAGCAAATACAGTTGCTTTTACCTTGGCTCTATCTCAAAGCCTCAACATGTTAAAACGGCCAAGCGTGGCTGTGAGTGATAAGTTATTCATAGATACATAGATCTTTCATCAGAACCAGAGAATAACAAGCGCTGGAGAGAAACGGTGAAATGTGCTTTGAGCCCAGACCTCTGATAACACTTTTTGTTTTCTGTCAGATATTTCTATGTCCTTGAACCTAGCGCTGCAAACATTCCCTGTGACATTACATGACCACTGCGTTTTCACTTTGGAGCGTGTTACTGTGCATAACTGCCTCTATTCTCACAACGAACAGGAAGCCGTACTCTGGGCTTGGCATGAGTTGTGGACTTGCCCCTCTCCTCCCCTGCACTAGTTTGCGCTGATCCGCTTCTCTCTCTCTCTCTCTCTCTCTCTCTTAGCTGCACTCACTTTAAATCTGGCTGGAGATCTGATGTTTCTGTCTTCTCTGTGATCCATTTAAATCAGCCCTTCCTGTGTCAAACAGCTTTGGGTGAATGGAACCACCACCAAGAATATACTTCTGGGTTCCCAAGTTCAAACCCTTGGCCCTGTCTGAAAAAAGATGTGGGAGAATTTTAGACGAGTGTTGTATCTGTTGAATTTTTCACAGCTATTGTTTTGATGGGCAGTGTCTGCGGTTCATGGAAGAGAGCCCCGGGACACTGGAATTAATATGCTGTTTGTCCAGTTGAGTGCTTGGATTTGCTAGTTAATAAAAAGATCAGAACGATTCACTCTATATCAAAAGTTCAACAGAAGCCTTTGTATGGTCTTAGGACATAAAAGAAGCCTTTTCAAACACAAGTAATGTGAACGATCCTTAATCAGCATGTACTCACACACATTTGCCTCAGTGACATCACCTCTCTTTTACTTAATTGGATCTAACAGTTAAGGATCATTTCCACTGAGAGGTGGCTATGGCTGAATTACTTTTAACAGCCAATAGGACTGCCACTTTCACCAGCAAGGGGTATGTTAGGATTTAATTAATTCAGTGACTGGTGTGTCCCTGGGGGAGTACATAGTGTAGGTAGGTAGGTACATTGGTACGTAGGTAAGCCTGTCTAGGGCTATTTTAATTAATAAAGCCAGTTAGGGTTCACAGCAGATGTGAACCTAGAGAGGTCACTGACACCCGATCAGACAGCTGTGGGCACTCAGCGTACCGACTTAACGGGTTATGCTAGTCAGTTAAGGTCAGCCATCACAGCGGACTGATCCGTCTCGACAGGTACTACCCATTGATGTTACCTTGGTGATGCTGCATCTCGTTTGGTGTTGGAGAACATGTTTGTTGGCTGTAAATAACAATAAGGAGAAATTACAAAACATCAGTGTTGACACTTTTACACATGCCACTCTTCTCACCGAGATACAGCAGGTACTGTGCTAGCAACAGCAAGACTTCTTTGTAGTCGCAGACGGTAATAAATCCTTGAGGAGAGGTGCTACAGGTAACCTTCAGGAACTCTTCTGCAATTTCCATTCATCTTCTATTAGTTCAAATGGTGGGTGCTGGAGATAAAGTTAATGTGAGGCGTTATCCCCAGCTGCAGTACTGCTCTGTGATCAGATCATTTTGTGGTTTCTTGATGGCCATAGCTATGGAAAATAAGGCTGACTGATGCAGTGTTTATCTCTGTCTAAATACCCGGCCCACTACGCAATGTGTTGAGTCCATTAGGCACAGCTTTAAGCAGAGATTGTGTATTTTCAAAGCAATTAGAGGTGGAACAAGTTCAACATCTTTCCCCCCCCCCCTCCCTTCTTTCTCCTTCTCTTCCTCCGCCTCTGGTTTTGATCACTGTGACGGCGGCGGCACATGGCTGTGCTTCCGGCTGTGATTTCCAAACTCACAACACTGAAGTCTTCAGGGATCCATTTGATGCAGTAATCCAGCCTCTTAAAATTTGCTGAGCTCTGTCTAGGCAGCGCCATGTGCTCTCTGTCTTACTGACGTTACATTACGGGCGCCTGAAAGAAACGGATTAAGTATTCTAGACTCATTTAAATGGAGGCCTGCCTGTAACTCCCATTAGAGGCATACCTGTGCAGAAAATAGAGGCTGCCTTCACACTGTGAACATTTATGCTAGGATTTGTGAGGCCCACTTTAATGCATGCCTTTTTTTCTCCTCTCAGATATGTGTACATGCTTTTAAGATCTAATAGTACTTTTTATCGAGTAACTCTGCTTATTGTGTAGATACATTTTAACATTTTGGCTGTCACATTAAGAAGAAGTGCACTTTTTCCCTTAATAAAAAAGTCTTGCTTTTATGGCCAGTAAGCTCATAAAACAGTATCGTCTCTGAAAAGTTAATGGTTTCCCCCTGCACTTAAAATAGTCATAAGGCATTAGCAAAAAAAGCTTTCAGGCAGGCAACAGGTTTATTTTTACTCTGATGAAGGTCACAGCAAAGCTGAGACCAGCAGTTGCCAGTAACCTGGGGTCATAAACAACAGCGTCCAATCAAAAGAGATTAAAAGGGGACTATGAGAGCCAGCAGTGCCCGGTTCTGGCTGTACTTCTGATTTCAGAACAGTCACTGCCTAAATATCTGTTTCATTATATGCCGTCCTTCTCTGCTCCCCTTACTTCTCTGTCCAAGGAGGTCCTGGTTCAAAACAGCCCTCCAAAAGAGACCTTTGTTCCCCCAAGTTGATTTTTGGGCTTTTTTATGTAGTGTAATTGATGTGATGGGTCACAATGCAATTTAGAGGCAATTAAAAGGTAATGAGTGTGCTGAAATGAAACCAGTGCCTGGAGGGTGTTTGCTGCGTGCGGTAAAGAGATTATAGATTCACAGCTTCTGCCCGAGGACCAGACGACTCGAAACTACCAAAAGAGGGATGTCACGAGCAATAATGATACAGACGGCTTACGGGGAAGAAAGTAGGCTGGCAATAGATGTTTTCAACTGTAGCGCTCATCCAAAGCACAGTTTGAAAATTTCAGCCTGCGGGCCCCAAACCGTTCATTCTGACCCGCATAACTGTAACCATCACTAAAACAGCTAACCGCCCTCTCTTGTCCTTGTCTTTCATTGCGAGAGAGTGGGTGTGCAATTGAGCCTCATTGTGATTGACATCTTGGTGCTATCATGACTCCACAGTGAGTCAACCCCTCTTCCCTTATCTTGACACTGTGCATAACACTAACCCATCGCCCCGTGACAAATTCATTCTCGACAAATTGCCTTCTCAGGCATAGCAGACTTCTATATTTCCCTCAACAATCAATTAAAGCTGGAAGCTTGGCACCAGGAGCCTGTTCCCGGTGGGCTTTTCTTTTTTTTTTTTTTTGCTGCCAGGCTCAGTCTCAGCCGCCTGCCTGGGTTCACCCCTCAGCATCCTCTCTGGATGGGTGGGTGGGGGGATGATGGTGGTGGTGGCGTCCGCTCTTTCATAGGTGACCGAGCACGAGCTAAGTTCCAGTGAGATGGAAGAAAAATGAAGGTGAGAAATCCCACACCTCACTAAAAGATTAAGCTTGATGGATATTGGGTGTCTTGTCATGCTAAAAGCTGCTCTTTGATGAGTCCAGAGTAACCTTGACAATGATTTGGCCAGGGATGCTTTCAAGTGTTACCTTCAAAGTGTGACTTGTGAGGCCCAAACTAAAACTCTGCACTACCTTTACAACAGTACAGTATATGTCTTACTACATGTGTGGGAAGTCAAACACTAAAATTAGATTGCTGGCATGGAGGACATATGGTAATGAGTGGCGTTGAAAAATCTGGCAGAATATTAAACACCAGTGACATAACACAGGGATATTCTTAGAAAGATCTTTGTACTGCCTGCCATAGCAATATTGTGCAATACTTTCACATAAAAGGTATTTCTTCCCATCCTGCAAACCTCTGCTCTACTGGCCTTCCAAAGGTAGTATTTTTTAATTGCAAGCCTAGGTGTTTTAATTAGCAAGGAATCCTTGTTATGGTAGGCAGATGGCAGAATCCTCTGTCTTTTGTTAAAGTCACACTAATTAACATTCTTCGAGGAGCTTGTTCCTTCTTGAATCCTTAATAAGATGGCCCAGCTCAGAAACTAATAAGAAAACCTGATGCCTTGACAACGGCCTCACCTTGAAACTTTGGAACGTCGGAATAGTAACGAGCCAATTTCTTGCCACTAACCTTTTGAAGCTTCCCTGGGAACTGCTGAAATTTGTGGACAGACAAACGTAACCATGTAAACAGGGGCAAAAGAGCCATTTGATTGGCACTCTCCTCCTTGAGGTCATCTCCATGTCTGTTTTGCTTGGCTGCACTGGCCAGATGGTCTTGGAGGCCATGTGAAGACTGAACACCATGGATGTTAGGGCACACTGACGGCTCAGCTAAAATCCCGCAGACTAATACCCAGCAGTCTTCGTCTTCTAAGCACAGCAGAGATTTTGTGGTTTTAGTCGAGAAAAAAAATCAGATGGCAATCAATGGAAAAACATGGTGATGGTGTGTATGAAGTATAGAATTGATGTATATCTTTTTCCTCCAGTGATGTGAACAAAGACAGGCAGTCACATGTCCATTACTCTTGACAACTGTAGTCGTGCTACACAAGAGTGGCCTTTTGAAAATTTTACTTTGATTAGATGATCTGTGAAAAGAGCTCTGAACTGGATCCTTCCACCGCCCCACACAGCAAACAAATGCAGATGGCGAATCAAGGCGAATTTGGACATGAATGAAACGAAAATGAAAAATGGCACCTTTCCCTTGTCTAATCGCGAGCTTGAAGGTTCTGACTGAGATGCCAGACATTTCATCACACGCCTACTGCGTTTATTTTGTTTTTATTTCTCTCTCTCTCTCTCTTTTTCCCATTAAATATGTACATGCAGATTTGGGTTTTAAATTACATGATCTGCTAATTGGATATCCTCAATAAATGATGACAAGCCAGAAACTAATTTCATATTTAGTGATATAATCTCATGTGTACATTCTGTATGATTTGTCTAATAAATTGGGAGCGATCAGATAATTAAAATTTATTGCGCTCAAAATGAATGCATATTTGCATAGCATTGGTTGGAAAATCCAAATCCAGAGAGTGCTCTGTGCTCATTCTAGCTGTGACTGTGTAACAAGCCACAGAGTCAAAAAATGTCTGGACAAACAGATGGTAATCCTTCAGCATCCATCTATATTTCATCTCTCTCTCTCTGTCTTTTCTGGTATTTGGTGCAGTCCTCCATGTGCTGTGTCTTCATCCCATTGCCAGCTCTATATGCTGAGCTCTCCAGAGTGTAATCAGCATGGATGCCGCCAAGTCCTTTGAGGAATTTGAAAAGAAACCGTGGAGAAAATTTACAATCATTTGGCTACTATTATTTCACAATAGCAAAGCACAACACGTCAGAGACCACTGTGCATCGTAAATCACATATGTGTACATATTTTCATGTCCAAGGGGAAAGATCTGTGATATACAATGCAGTGTACATCTTTTTTTCTCTGTCAGTTTTAAGTGCAGTATTTGGGACACTGAAATGTTGCTAAGGAGGGGGTAAATGATGTTTATTGTGAGTCTCCACTCTCAACGTATTGACAAGTGCATTGCAGTGGTCCAGAATACATTTCGCTTAACAGATGATCCTCCCAGCTTTCATCTCTAAGGCTCTAAACTCTCAATTGATTGTCACAGAGGGAACACTCATCTAAGTCGGATGTCGGAGTCCCAAGGATAAAATGGTAGTAGAAGAAAAAGATGCAATGGGGCCTTGATAAAAGAAGCCTTAGGCAACCAATGTATTTGTCCTATGTCTTAACCACTGTGGTTGGAAGGCACGAGAGCATCAACATAATTAGCCAGTCTAATGTTGGTGTTCCATTTTATTCTGGAATATTTCATGCAAACATGAATTGTTTTAGACATGTGCTTTGTGGTATATCAGTCTGATTAATATTAATTATAAATTATGAAGGAACAGTTGGGGCCAACAAGCTTGCGATTCAGTGTGTATTTCATAGGATGTTAAGCAGTGTCAGCCCAAATGTGCTGGCCTACCATCTGATCCCTTTGATGATACATGGGGGAAAAAAGAGGCTCCCATCACTGATAGCCATCAAAAAACTTGGCTCCCGATATTATGATGTATAAATCACATAACTCCAAAAGCTTTTCTCCTGTACAAAATCAATTGTGGCTCAATAAGTCAAAGTCTCACTTGTGTACTAATGGCCACTGCAGACTTTGAAGAAATCAACAGGCCTTGTTGCTTTGGACAAACTTCCTACCGCGATCGCCTCTATGACTGGGATTGAGTTTAAAGTGTTGTCTCAAAATCCACTGATTCCCTGTGTTGGATGAAAATTGGTCGGCTTCCATGGACCCAAACTCCCCTATAAACTTTCTCAAGCTTTACTCAACTTTTCTTCAACTGATGTATATCCCCACTCTGATTTCCATGAGTCAGGAAGATCTCTCTCCCCCCTCTCCCCATAGCTTGTCTCTTTTGGTAAAGAAAACAACAACGGCAGCAGCAAACTGAACAGCTGGAACATCTTAGATATTTATGACTGATATTTCCGTTCACATTGGTGACAGTTTCAAGAGCCAGACGTGTATTTTCAGTGTTTTGAAAATATTTTAGCACAACTTTGGACATGTGAATGCAGTGTGGATGTGGGTGTTGTTTTTGTCACAATACCTGAAGTATGAGATGCACAGCACTCAACACCTGCACTTGAGGCTATTTTTATGTTCAGGTTAATGTTTAATATCTAATAAAGCACTATGTCACTCAGGAGGATAGCATTTGGGGCAATTTTACTTCTTCTAAATGTGTGGTGGGGTACAACATCACTTCTTTTTCTTAAATTGACTGAAAATACCTCCTAATTGCATTATACTGAGATAAACATATACGGGTAGCACTTAGATGAAATAGCCTATTCATATAATAGTAAGTGCATTCAGTATGGTACTTTTTAGTAGACAAATGCACATTGTCACTTTGCTAAAATATTGCAAAACTTTAATGTAAGGTTTCATAACAAACCAGATTCAGAGTGGTGCAGTATATAATTCATAACGTCTTAATTTAACAATATATCCAAGTACAGAATGCTTGTGACATAGATCTTATCTTGCTGTATTTTGCTTTGTTTTGTTGTTGAGGCGCTCAAAGCTAACAGTGCTGGACAGCCACCTTAGCACACTTGGTGTTATGGTGTTTGTCAGGGAGTGCCACAGACGAGCCAAGCTTCAGCAGATGGATGTCACGTCATGAGCTGTGGCTACAGGTTTACAGAGTGTCAGGCACACTGATGCTCACTCTCAGGTAGGCATGGGCAGCTCATTACTGACTGGTTGACTGCTTTGATTTTTCATTCAGTTGCTTGAGCAGCTGTTGCCATGCATGTTGCCATTCATGTTGCCCTTCTCTGTCTCCTCATTGCTGAAGTCAGAAATGTTGCATTTGAAACAGTTTAATTAAAAAACAAAACATAGAAGGTAATACATCTTTATGTGCAGTGAATAATTTACAGTACAAGTACAAGTGTGCCATCATTAGACATCATTTACCATTCGTAAAAAGCAAAAATGTGCAGAGCAGGGGTTCTTAATGTTCCTTTAATAAAGTTCCATCTCTTGGTTCTAAATGTCATACCTTCAGCCGTAGTCCCCAAGGACCTCAGCATTCTCAGGTGCTCTCAAGTGTAAAGTAAGTTGTTACTGGCATCAAGAACATCCTATGCAGGACCCCACCAGGTAATGCTGGAAACAAAACATGATGGGTCCAAACCTGTCGACCTGTGGACCAGCTGTAGGACTCAGCCAGAATGGATGAAAGGAGGCACCAGAAACTGTAGTCAGTTACAATGGTTTCTGGAAGTCTTCCAGCATTACTGCATGAGCTCTTCCCTAGGTGTGAATCGAGGCCTCTGCAAGTAGTCAGCCTTGGTCTAGGGATCCAATGCTGAAGCAATGGCCTGTGGTGGTTGTTCCTGGATTGAAAAATGAGCAAGACTCTGGCCCTGGTCTTGTTGGAACTGCTGGAGACCGCTGGCTGGCCCATCCTCTTTCAACACTGGCTCCTGACTCCTGCTGAAAGCTGAAAGCTATTGACTTGTCATCACTGCTTATTGTAGAACATGAAGGCTTCTCTGGACTGGACTAGGGTGGGATCTGGAACCAGTTGTGATGGCAATACAGTGTCTGTGAACTCCACTTGGCTTGGGATGAACTTGGCAGCCTTTTTGAAGCAGATAACAATGATGAAGCAAATTCAGTTTCAGGTGACAGTGGCATGCAACATCTCCTTGCTGCGTATAGCTCCCTCTGCCTGTGGTATGGATCCAACTTCTGCAACAACCCCCCCCCAACACCCCCCGACACCCCCCGACACACACATACACACACACACACCATCACAAGTCATCCTATTCTGCATCTGTCAGCAGCCTAGCAAAGTGAGCAATGAGTTAGCTTCTCTTTATCTTTTCAACCATTTATTTCAGGTGCACAGTTAATTGCGACAAATACACTACCAGACAAGATTGCACATGGCCAATTACACACATCACACAGACATACGAGAGGATAAGAGAACTGCACAAGCTAGTGAACAGGTGTACACTCTGAAAAGGAACACTAGCAATAGAAATAGAATTTATCATTAACATTCTCACAGGCACTGACCCACAGAAGTGAGTGTGGTCTACTGCACACACAGCACAATTATGGAGTCATGCAACATGTACATGTATGGATGAATGGCTATATGCCTTTATACGTTATGTGTGAATGTAGATATATGTCCTCATGCATTCACATAATGTGTGAAATTCAGTCTCCAAAGTTCTTTTGGAGAAAGCTTTCTTTTCAGAGAGTTCCTGTGGTGAGGCACCTTTATTAACAAAGCCCTTTCACATGCAAAGTTAAGGTCACTTAATAATTTGACCACTGAAATCTTTGAAGCTGCTCGAAAGCTGCTAGGAGCACAGTGGATAATGAGAGCATTAAGACATGGAGTGTGAGGAGGTCTCATCTTGAAGTGCAGCTCACATTTCTTCATGAGGCAATTTATTTTCAGGTAATTAAGTCACAGGTTTGGACCAAGTTGGGGGCGGATGTGTGGACATCGAGAGGGGAGGGGGTGCAGGGTGAGGAAGAGAAGGATGGAAAAAAAAGAGAGAAAGGAAAAAAAAACGGCAAACACATTTGCCGGCCCTCCCTGACCCAAAGTGGATGTTTTTGTCTTTCGGACAAATTAAGCCCTCATTACGCGGGGAGATGTGAGGCCAGCCTGGCTCGGCATGGCCCTCGTTCAGCCACAATAAATAGTCCTGGCCTTCACCACATTCATCATATTGATTTCTCCTTAATGATATGCACAAGAAAGTAATTTCCATGTCGGCACATTGTCAGGGTGACTAATCAGATTTCAGCGAGACGACTAATTCTACACCTCAAGGAAACAGCTTGTGCTAAAGACTGTGTATGTCCGAGCGATGTGAGAGAGGCTGCGTGCACCCTGGGCTGCTTCATAGAGCTTCCAGTCATGGACAGGAATACTAATTTATCCTTCATCTAAGTGTTCTTGCTTGGATTTGATGGTGTATTGTTTGCCAGTTGCTCAGAATTCCTGGTACCAGTGGTGAATGTGAAAAACTGCACTCTACTTGAGTGGACCAACTTTTCATTTTTTTTTCTATTAGGCTACCTTTGCTCCAGTTTGTTGGAGTTGTAAACACATAACTAGCCTAGCTGTTGTCTCTCTTGCGGCTATCGCCATTCCATTAGAGAATGACTTCCGACCTGCTAGCTAAACTGGGCACAGAAGGTACTTTGAAACGTTTTGTGAGTGACAGATTGATTGCAGTTTGTACCCTCTAGCTGAGACTCGGAGAGATCCCCACGATGGCTAATTAAGACAAAGGCTACAGTTATGTGGAATATTCCTTCTCAAAATAGCTTGGCTGAGTCTTGTATTGTGCTGCTTGTTTGGTGGTAGTGTGCAAACCTTAGTGTCAAGGGTAGTCCCCTCCCCTCCCCTCCCCTCAACTGCTGAGTACATTCAGTATGCCTTCCCGTGCAGTCATGTGAATGGATTTGTGTACATGTGAAAGCTAACATCACTTTTAATTACCACGCACTGCTTTGTACTCACATGTTTGTTGGGAATGAATATTTGACTGTATTGCTGAGTTGAGAGCTGCCTTTCATTTGTCTCACGTTTCTGCTCCCATCTGCACACCACTGTGAAGGATTATTATGGACCCTAGGTGAAACTAGACGAGCCCTTCTCCTCATTATCACCATAAACACATTGATTTTAGCCTCTAGTTCCAGAGCCCAGATCACATCTCTAAGCTGTTTCTCTCGCTGAAGGAAGGGAAGGGCTCACTCGGTCAAAAAAAAAAAAAAAAAATCCCCAAACCCACATTCCACAGCTGCCGTTTAAGATGAGTTACAAGATTTAGGGTGTGTCTGTATGTGTTTAAAGAAACACAGAGAAAGCAGGATAGAACATTTTGTAAACCTCTGCTAATAGGAAATAAATAATCATTATGTCTATTAGTTATTCTGCACCTGCTGTCAGCTTGATATTTTATTTGTCAACCAAAGAAGAAACTTTTCTAAAGAAAGTGTTTTTTCAGCTATGTTATGTCTTTGTGATGTCCATGTTGTTTTGGCAAGCTCTGTCAGGCTGTTGTCTAGTTGTCTATGATTAGTACCATCCAGTTTGCTCATCATTAAGTTAATTAGGTTTTTTAGTCTTTTAAGCACTCATTGACGGCAAGCATTATGAGCTAACCCTACGTCACTTTAGACAGGTTTTGATCAATACCTCTGTCAAATCAATGCAGCTGATAGCCCCTCTGAGGAAGTAGAAAAATAAAACAAATGTCATTTTTTGGCCAGTTACACAACTCATGCATATTTGAGAGCAGTTAAGCGAAATCGTAATATTAAATCAATTTTTCCGCATAAAGGCAGAATGTTAATCAGGATCGGCTCATTACTATTTTATGACGAGCTGCCATTTGAGAAATGTCAGTCAGCAGCCCGAAAAAAACGAAGTGTACCCACAACAAAATCGATGGCTGTCGTTACACGTCTAAATGTTTCATTACTGTAAATACAGCAGGGGCGATATAGATTGAGGGCAGCCAAAAGGGCTATGTGCGGTTCGGCCCCGGGGAAGGGCCGCAATAAAAGCACATTGATCCCTCCCCTGAACTCCATAATATACAGCCACAGCTGCAGCAAAACCTCGGCTCCAGGGCCTCTGGGCTCTTCCCCTGAGGACCAGGCCAGGGAGTGACCTCTGAGACTGGCCTGCTGAGACCCCATGAGGAAAGAAGGTGATTATCTTACAGTCAAGGTCCTCTCCTTTGCACAGTGGCATTACAATGAGTTCTCATCACTGCTCTGCTCGTGCACAGACTGTGCCTGCAGAGACAGGAGAAATGCTTCAATCTGGGAGTGACAGCGTGCTGATCTTGTAATCCACATGATTGTGTGTGACATTATGGGCATGGGAATGTCCGTGTGCTTTATTGCAGCTCTTCTATTGCGACTGCATCAAACTCTTGTTTGCCTTTTTAATCGTGTTTGCTTTTAGGGACACAATTTGGATGTTAGGAACTCTTTGAACGTCTCAGTTTTCTCAGACCGCCGCAAACACCAGCAGAGGTCACTGTACCCAAAAGACTTGTTCTTTCTTTCTATTTGTGTTCTTCTACTGAGTGGAGAACAGACACCCCTACATATCAACAGATGCATGCGCATAGTCCACACAACACACAACAGCATTTGGAGGGGAGTGAGACAGCCTAGCCTGTGACCCTGCCTTTCATTGCAACAACTTGGCAACTAATGATGCCACTGATGAATTGGAGAGCGATTGGTTGAGATTTATACCTGTATCACTGGCAAATAAATGATGTCACAAGCAAATAAAAAAGTGAAATTGTGAGGATATTGTAGCATAGTGTTCATTCCCTCCACTTTTGCCCTCTTGGCATTTGGCTAGCAATGCATGTACATTTTTGCATTTTTGACACATTTTGCCAAATTTGACAGCAAACTGGAATTCAAAAATGTCAAAAATACTGTATATTCTAGTTTATTTCCGGCTGGTTTTACTGGCTGCATGTGTGTGTCTCTGCAGCCCATGATTACCTGAATGAACTGAAGTGGCCATAAATTGGGTAAAAACCATTTTTCACCAGGACTGGACATTTCAGGGCCATCCGCAGTCACACCAGGCCACCAGTACAGCTGCTGTTAAGGTCCTAGAGGGAGATAGTCTCAGGCCATGCATCTCAACTTATCCTGCCTCACAATGAACACATAACCCAGAAATACACTACCACTACTACATATAACATTATACTGTATCTACCCACTACAAACCACATGGAAGAACCTGTAATGTGGTAATAAGCAGTTCTGTTGTCCATTCAATCAGCTAAAATAAAACATAGTTGTTTCTTATCACCCTCTCAACAGGCTGCATTCAAATAGATTCTGTCTGTATACGTACTTTGAATTGTGATTACAAGCGAATTGCATGAAATCAAAGGCAGCATATCTACAGTTTTGAAGATTAAGTATCGAATGCTTTTCACTGATGTTTTCTTTTTTCACTCTTAGAAACAATACAAACTTACAGCATTTTTAATTTTTTCAAAGAGGCTGTAATAAGCAATTACATGTACAGTTGCCAACACAGAGTTCCAATTAAAATATACTCATTAAAGACATGGAAAGTATAAAAAAATTTGGGAAAAAATCACTCCTCTTTCATATTTCAAAACCTTCATTTTAAGGTACTCCCTTAAAAGCCACCCCACTCCACCCTGTCAGACACCACTCCATCCACATTCTGTTTTCTATGTGTGTCGGCCTGAACCCAACTGCAATTCCTTGAAATACACAAATTCATTACAGCCTGCGGCATAAACAATTATCAATCGCCCCTAATCCTGTGTTCCGCCAAAGGAAAGTGAGAGAGAGAGAAGGGGGGTTTGGGGGGAGGGGGAGTTGTATGAGAGTGGCTTTTGCATTTAAGTGGTGCTACTTTTGTGACTAATACACTTTACTTAGCCAACGCGGCTGAACTACATTGCTGTACAGCAAATTATTTCATGTTTAATTCCATTACATGCTGTTGAACATTTACTCAAATATCAATTTACAGAGCATTATGTTTTCTATGATTTCCTGTGTCTGAAAGCTCAATCTCTCTAAGAGCTATCAACATTAAAGGCCTGTAACTATATAGTAAGATTCATACAGCACCCAGTTTTACTCAACCTCAAGCTCCAGCACTGCATATTCTTATACTTCTAGATTAGGTTTACTCTAAAAATGAACTCAGAGAGATATGATGTAATAGATTCTCTGTTACCTGAGCTCTACTTCGCAACACAGTCCTTCATTGATAGGGTCGGAAGTGAGCACTACAATTGGACGCTTTTCTTTTTTATGATTTTGATGTTTAATGTATAGAGTACTAAATGCACTTTCATGATTGTGGAAACACTGGATTGAATTACATTTGTGTGAGGAACATTGCTAATGACTTTCTCAAAATTACACCCGAAGCAGCTGGATGGCTAGCAATCAATGTTAGAAGCCTAAGCAAAAGCACAATGTTTCTTTTACAGATTAGGTTTTCCGATTAGGTTTTCCGCAAACTGACACATACAAATATCCACAGGTTGTAATGGCAAGAATCTAGTCACCTATATTGTGGATTCTTTGCAAAGTGTGAGCTCAGCCATTGTTTCAAAGTTTGCTAAATTTCAAACAACAAAATTTACTACCAACAGATACTGGATATCATGTGTCAAACAATGAGTTTGCTCTCATAATTTAGGTCACTTATGTAGGTTGGACTCATCCTTTGCAATTCAAGTCCTGATTTGTTGTCTCTGTGCTTTCCTCAGAATCCTATCTTTTACAAGTTGCATCACCATTGCAACACTATCCCCTCACACTCCCCAGCTATTGTTTATTCAGAAATTTAATAAGTCTTAATTTTTCTGTGAGGCCAAGTAGACTCACACTTGGCAGTTCAATAAAGCTTAAATGTACCACCTAATAAATAACCTGTGGTAGGAAAATGTATTATTATGCCGTACGTACACACATATGTTACACATGGGGGGTTACTTACAGTATGTCTGCATGTACATTAAACATTCAAAACATTGTCTGTGGCAAGAGATCATGTGTTGATGCAGAGATCAACACATCTTCAGCGATTTTGTCACCAATAAAAATATTTAGCTCTTTATAGCTGCTAGATATTATCCCTCATTCCACAAGAAATGCATCTTACTATCTTAGCAATAGACATTCTCTTCTAGATGTTACAATGTATTTGTGATTTTAGTTTGCTGTGTGCTATCTGTGTTAATTGAGGAATACGTCATTCCATGTCGCTGTTAACTTATATGAGGTTGCTAGTACCACATGAAAGTTAGCATCTAAGTGACGAGACAGAAAAGATCTCTACAAAATTACACAGAGTGTTTACCTGTGAAACATTGTCTAATGAAAAATTTCATCATGTCACTGTATTGTTGTTTGTTTTATGTAGTGTCCTTCAGGGCATTTTGCATGAAGCTGCAAACTTAATTTTCGTTCTTTGTGCAGTTTCACCCTTCTCCCAGGACACTGACCCAGGATTGCACTGAGTATCCTCTAGTCGATTATCCTGTGGTTGTTGTATTCTTGTGGTTGATTACATGACAACAGGCACTAAATTAATTACTGAATTAGATTTGAGGTCATAGACCTGGAAGAAAAGGGCGGTATGAACGAATTTAACTCATTTATTTGTTTATGTCTGTAATGAATATTTAGACCCACACACACACAAGTGAAATAAAAATAGGACCCAGACTGAAAAACACTGAAGTTCTTAGTTGTGATTGTTTGAAGGCCGTGCTGTGAATCTATGCTGTCAGCTATTTACATTATTCTGGTTCATGTTGTAATGAGGCAGTTGTGACATCACAGCAATTATTTTATTCACATCTGATGGACCAATTCAGAGACCTTTAAGGAGAACACGTAGTGC
Source organism: Tenualosa ilisha (assembly GCA_015244755.2). Taxonomy (NCBI): domain Eukaryota; kingdom Metazoa; phylum Chordata; class Actinopteri; order Clupeiformes; family Clupeidae; genus Tenualosa; species Tenualosa ilisha. Next base: position 5,197,373 of record PYXC01000045.1, read on the forward strand.
ATCATGATGACTGAACTGACTAATTTGCATCCAACTGATGTTGCATGTCTTTATTTCCATACACAAGTCAACATTGAGGTTACAACAACCTTCACACCCAAGCAAGCACACATGCAAATTGCAAGATTGCTGCTCCATGAAAAACCCTGAAAGGCAAGGTGTGTTGCCATGAGGAGGCAGATATATAGATGGACAAACAGATAGAGAAAGAAAAGGAGGACGAGTGGGAAGGAGAGAAAGAGAGAATTCAAAGCATAAGCATAATTGCCCCCCTCTAACCTTCCTTCAGGCGTGATTTCTCTTCAGTGCAGCCCATAGGCCAGTTGCTTACTAGTGGATAATTTGAGAGACATTACAAGCAGATGATTAAACTCGCTCGGTTTGTGTGAGTGTTGCCTCACCTCAGGGCATTTGTTTTGCATGCATATTGTTTGCCTGTTTGTGTATGTGTTTCTTACTCTCAGTTTTCAGCTGCTGCAGTTGCCGTTGCCATTGTTGTTGTTGTTATTGTTTTTTAAATATATGTTTTTAAATTTTATATGCTTATGTATAATGCAGGCAGCTTCACTAACAATTACAAAGATTAAGATATCAAAATGTAAATGGAGGAAAGGAGGTCCCCACCAATAAGAGGTCTCTGTGTAGAAATCAGTGCGGAGCGGATGGACTTTTTAATTAGTGAGCTTTGTACCCTTGCCAGAACAACAGATTGGCTGGATGGTCTTTTCATGTCACAAGGTAGCCATAGAAACGCGGGAGGATGAGAGGAATGTGAACATCAGGCCTTGTGCCGTGCAAACCAAAGAGAAGGTAAGGTACTGCAGTGCCCTGCAGAGACCCTTTACAACTTCGCGTTCACATGAATAGCACAGGTGGCTCAATGGATTAAAAAAAAAAAAAAAAAAAAAAAAAAAAAAGGCTGTGATCACTCTAACCAGAGCTGACTTAGAGGCAGCCTACATACACGCACACTATAATGTTCTATCAGTGTGCATCTAGAGGCACTTGTATATCTTCTGTTAATATTTATGGCATGTCTTAATGCAAATGCAATGCTTTTGTGACACAAGGATGCCTTCAAATACACACTTGGCTCTACACGTGCACTAGCCTTACATAAGCTTATTGGGAAGGCCCAGACATATAAGGACAAATTTCTGAGCATCCAATATGGTGCTAGAATTGTTATGATGCAATATTTTGTGGGAGATGTTATTACAATGTAAATACACATGTATTACTGTTTTGTTATCAAAAATATAAAATATGAATAACACTGTGTAGCAATATGAGCAAGCTCTTGTTTATTTCTGCCAAGATATGCCAACGTAGGTGTTCATGTTCTCGCATATGGAACATTTTTGGCAGGCAGGCATGCGTATCTCATGGGAGGTTCATTTGTGATTGGTTTCTTCTTTTTGTTTTCTTACGTTTTCCTGAGAGACATGACAATATGAAACAGCTAGCTCAAACATTTAACAGTATCTGCCCTAGCAGCTTTCTCTTCCTGGAAAAGTGTTCCTGAACCAGCTGTACTGGACTACTACATGATATACTGTTGGTTTTGTTGGTTTTGACAAATTTCTCATCCAGTGAAATGGCATTTCAGGGTTGCACTCTCTTCCGCATCTTCCCATTCATATTCCCATGCATATTTTTTTATATAAATAAAAAAATGAATGAATAAATAAATCAGCAAATAAAAACCTTCCCAGCATCCTCTTGTCAGGCCGCTGCTGCAGCTCCAAAATCCAATCACAGCCCCTGCCCGCCTGCCCATAGTGTGCCAGCTGGGACTCACAAACACAGTTCACCAGTCACACAATGGCATCTGGCAGATAGTGCCAGCCTTGCCTGCCGACTCGTGCAAAAAGTGTACCCACGCAAGAGGCCATCGGGGGCCGTGCCCCCCGCTCCTGCAGGGGGCACCGGAGGCACTCCGCCTTTTCTATTCTGAACTAATCGACTGCCTGGGGCGGGCGCCTATCAGCCATGGCACCATCCATTTCCCTAAACAGCCTCTTCCCAGGCCTCCAGGAGAGAAGGCTCTTATTTGAATACAATGGACGGGATTCTCATCTACCCCAGCTGGGCAACTTATTGTTTTGCTCCCCTCGGCACGAAAATAAGAGACTTCATGACTGAGAGCGGCTCATGACTGGGAGAAAGAAAAGAGGGAAAAGAAGAAGGAGGAGCTTTCCGAGGGAGAGAATGGCACAGCCGAGATACTGCAGTTCACTTTAATGTGGAATAAATTAACCGCTAGTGTGTTGGGGCTTAGAGGGGAAGGTGGTGTGTGCCAAGGGCCCTTGCAGTTTTAACTCTGACAGGACAGGAGCCCCCTAAGCAGTCTCTGAGGCAAGTCATGGCACAAGACTGGAAAGGGCCTCCACAAGACACGAATCGAGTTTTGCTTATTTTTTTTCCCACCCTGTCAAGTGGATGACAAAAGAAGGTCATTCATTTTTGATGCACACTGCATGGGGAGCACCACACTGTGTGTGACACACAACACACAACAGTGAAATTTGCTTCTGTGAGGACAACTGACCAGTGACCACATTCACACATTATTTATGTTTTAATGAGTTACATATAATTATGTATCATTTGTTTTGTTTTGTTGTTGTTTTCATTTATCAAAATGTAATTTTGTAGATGTGGTTAGCTCCTTTATACAAACTACATTAAGTCATGGACTACTTTTTGGAGGGGGATTGGGAGGGGGGGGACAGGTGTGACCTGCTTTATTGAGTGTGGTGGCATTGATGGGTTTTCATCACTTCTGAAACCACCCTGCCACACATTCTCCTGCAGCTCTCACTCAGGACTCAGGACGGCAAGAGGACAAGAGGAGATGTAAACAAACTGAGGTGACTAAGAGCTTTGGGGAGAAAGAACGGTCTCTTTTGCCTGCAAGTGTTACTTTATAGATTTATTTGGTAACACCTTACGTCAAACAGGTGCTGTTACATTGGGAAAAAATGTAAGTCTAGTGGTGTAGCAACCAAAATCAACGACATGCACTTTAGGTAATAGGCTCAAGTTTTAATAAAGCATTACCAACACGTAAAGCATTAGGTTTCCATGATGCCTGATCAGATGGACGCCCTCAGACTGAGGTATCAGAACACATAATAAAACTTCTTTTGCACTTACCTTAAACCCAGTTAACCCAGCTATTAATGATTGTGTAACAATGTATACTAAATTAAACTGAGGAATAGCGGCTTATTTTGGAATAGCATTGTGTGTGTAGCTATCTATTAAAAGAAAAAAAAAAAACTCTCACTGGCTTTTGATGAAATAAACAAGGTGGTCCATAAATGTTTAAAGGTTTCCTGTTAATCAGGCAGATGTAGAGAGTTGGCATCCTGACAGCCTGCTTCATTTAGGTTATTTAGAGTTGGATGTACAGAGTTGGATGTTGGATGTCTACATAGGTCGGCCAGATTGGCAGCCATGGTGCTTTCTAAGCAAGTGCTGACCCATGTACATCAGTGCCAGTGCAGGATGGGCCACTCAGCTCAGGGCGATGGAGTCTCCTCTTTCACGGCCCTCTTGAGTGCCGCCTGCCACCATTAGCTCGCTGTCAAAGGCAGAGAAACCTGCCGTGGTGTCCAGGCAGCTGGCTGGGGCTGGGAGACCCTCAATTACCCCTGACGCATCCCACCACCGAGGGTAAGTGGACCTGCCGCTGCGCTGCCACGTGCCAGCGTGCCACACCAAGGGCATTACCGATGGCATGTGCCGCCCAGGCAATTTGTCGCCGGTGAGCTGCTGCCCTGTGTTATGGTGTCACTTTGCCTAAAGCCCTGTGGCTGCTGATTAGTGTTCCATGTTATGAGGTTGACAAATAGGCTGAGCTACTCCCATCCTTATTAACACAGATAGAATGTGGAGCCATTCAGACATGGAGTGTACAGTCTTAGAGGGTGTGTAAAGGACCAGCGGATCCATCTATGATGAACATTCCTGTATGCACAGCAGAGACAGACCAGCGCTATCAAATTGTCTACTGAAATGTGTGGTCATTCTTAGGGGCTTTAGGAATCTTTTTAAGATGCATTCTTTTGAATGCAAAAATATTCCTGCTTTGCATAATGCATATGTGTCACTGGGATTACATGCACCAGAATAAATGGATGAGATTAATACCAGTATTTGGAAAATCATTCAGCGTGGCAATTATCAGCATAATAAAGATCTCAAGGCCCACTCTCTCTCTCTCTCTATCTCTCTCAGATTGGTTCTTTACATGCTCATCTAAATATAGTGACAAGGAGGCGTATGGGATTCACAGTGCTGCCTGTACGCCTGGCTGAGAGCCACTGTTAATGCCAAATAGCTAGTCTGACCTTTCTCAGCCCTTGTTTTAGAAGGAGGTGTGCTCTCCCTGTCAATACTGGTTTTCATGGGCCACTTGTTCTAGCTATTTTTGTGTTAACCAGAATGAAAAAGACATTCTTCCCAGGGCTTTTAAGCTCCAGACATAAGATGAATAATCAACGTGTGATGGCAGATGGCGACACAGCAGAATGTTCCCTTTGGTGTGTGTAATGGCTCTGTATTGATCCCCTCTAGTTCTGAAGATGGTATATTGAGATAATGGTTCAGCAAACAGTTTTTGTTGAGAAGGTTTCCCCCCCTTTGATTATTGAGAGTAATGCCGCTTTTGAGCGTGGGTAACACAATCTGTAAGTGCTCTAGACACACACATAAACACCTGCACACACACACACACACACACACACACAAATCTGACGCACATTTGTGCTGGTTTATATGATAAATGTGTGCAATGCTCTACCGCTCATAGGATAAAGGAGAAGCTATTTGGCTGACAACCAAAAGCACCTGTGTCTGTGGCACACATATAGGTTATTTGGATCTCACATTGAACTGTATTGTGTGTCTCCGTTTATTTGTGTATTTCTGAGTGGCTCAGTGTCATTAGAGAAATGGAGATGAGAAGAAAGGCTCCCGAGAGAGAGAAAGAGAGAGAATAAAAGTGGAAAATTACAGAGAGCTCTTTGTAAGGGGCCGATGTCATTGAGTTCGCCCAGCTTCGAGAGAGGCACCTGACGCAGCCTCTTGGGCGTCCGATCAGAGGGGTTAATACCTCTTTTAATCAACGGGAGCCGCATCAGGCATTCCACCGGTGTCCTGCTTCCCTCGCTAAGAGCGATGCTACGTGGCAGACACTTTGCATATCTGACCTGGCTGATCGATATGTTATTAAAGAACCGCCTCTCGGAGGCATGTCAATTAATTCCGTGCTGTCAGGCTCCACTGGTGGCTTTGCACAGGGAGCACCACGCCGTCCTGGCACCCTGTTAGGATGCAGCTCCTGGAGGACGCCGGTGACCTCGGAGCATCCTGTGTTTTTCATCTCATTCCGGGCGGAAAAGATTAAGGAGCGGTGTCTTCAGGAATCTTGTTTGGGTCAGGCGAAAGCTTGGAGGTATCACCCTGTCCTGTGAATGAAATTGACAAGACAGAACTGTGAAGAGTCAGTGATGGACGTATAACAGAAAAAGACAACACCTCCCCCATACATGTAAGTATTCTTCGTGCGTCCTTGAATATTCACTGGGGATCACCACCATCCAGTAATTGTTGAAAAGTATAATCCGGGGTTCACAGTTTGGTGGAGATCACTGCAATTGAACTTAATGTGAAGTTTTCCTCCGGTGTTATTCCTTCCATAGTTGGAGCGAACCTGTGTTTAATGGACTGTTTCAGAATGGGATTCGGCTTTCCACCTGCAGAGATGACCTGCCAGTCGGAAAAAGCTCCCTGGGTTCTGACAGGCCAGGCCGTCGGGAGAAAAGCACCTCGGAAACAGGTTGAAGAGTGGACTGACATGTTACATTTGACCTGCCAGTAACAAGATCAGTTTTTTTCTCCTTTTCTCCCATTTCCTTCTTGCCTCTGACAAGAGGTCTTCTGGCCTCTCACTTTACGTCTTTCACTGTCTTCTCACTTTCACTCTTCCTAAAGACTTTTCATTTTTATGAAATCTACTGTTTTCTCTGAGCAAGTCGGAGTTACACCAATTCAATTCTTAATCACACCCTCGCAGCCGCATCTTTTGAAGGAGTGTCATGGCCAACACCATGATGCGCTGTCTGATAGGCTGCCATGTCTCTCTATGGAGGCCTAAAGCCTGAATCTGTGTGCACTGCTAGATACAATAGGCTGCCATCACTAACATGTGGCCATTTTCCTCACTTGAGTGCCTATTCACTGAAGTTCCCACTCTAGTGTTCCAGAGTCCATCATTAGGCTGACTGTGAGAGGCACTTGATCATGAAAAGGCAATCTTTCACATCACCCTAAAAGTTTCTCTCTATTGAACCGACTGGCACTCCTCCTCCTCCTCTTCTCTCTGCTTCCACTCCCACTCCCCATCCCCCATCCCTCATCAACCCCCACCAGCAAAACTACTAGTCTAGACTTGCTGATTTCTCAGCGGATATTTGCCAGAATTTCAGGTTGCCACGCGATGACAAAGATGAAGGGAATATTGTTTAAAAGTGAGAGCGATAGATTTCCTGCCGTGCCGTGTTTTCCAGAGAGGGAGGGCTGCGGTGATAGATGGACCAATACCTGTGCCGTCCCATCTGCTCCGTGGCTGGGGCCCTGGTGTGCTGTTTGATTCGCCCTGTGTCTGAACACTATGATGGCTCACCCTCCCCACGCTCTGCTGCGGGAGTCCTATGCTCTGTCCAGCCCATCAAATGTCTTCATCAGCGGCCTGCACTGGGGTATGGTTTAGCTAACTTGTACTTTCAGCCTCTAGTGCACTGGGGTTGAATCTTTGTGTTATTTCGGTGCATTTTTGTGCCTGCTACTCTTACGGTCTCTTTGCACCTCCCAGAGGAGTGCAAAAGCACTCTGACAGTGTTAAGTAGATCAGGCCAGGCTACTGCCTCTTCAAAAAAGGATACCTTTCACAGAAAAACACTGTATTTGGGTGTATGCACTGATATTACCAATACTACACCTAGGCTATGTGTGCGAGTATTTTAGAGTGTGTGTGGGAGAGGGAGACGGCAAAGTGAAAGAGAGACCGAGACTTTAACAGGAAGAAACGATTAGGCTGTTATGTGAGAACATTCCAATAAATTGATACATGTAGGGCAGGCACCAGGCAGACAAGAGGGGTGCATTGATTGCTCTGCGACTATAGTCGAGTTTAATGCAGAAAGGGGCTGACGAGACAGCTGGCAGAGACAGCTACAACCAGCACAAGTGCCGGGGCCTCTTAGCCTGAAGAGACTGCCTCTTAAAGACTATTAGAGCAAATAGGCTCCTAAGGACTCGTGATACACCTGTTCAACATGGGTTATTAGCTCAAACAATCGGCCATGGAGAGCCAAAAGGCATTTGTTTCACTCAAGTGTGTGTGCAGTGAAAATAGTCAAAATTAACAGCTACTGAAATACACGCTCACTTTAATGAAGTATAGTGGCAGGGCAATAGCTATTTTTATAGTCTCGGTGATTACAGATTTAGTGGGATGTTAACAGCTGATTCATTTATTTTGCAGTTTCATTAGACCGTATTGTTCTATTTCGAGTGTAAGCTTGCCCTTGTGCTTTGCCTCACACAAAGGACAATAGCCTCTATTTGCTTGTTTCGTCTCTGTAACTGCCCATGAACTATAATGAGCAAAGCTACAGGCCTCTCTGCGCGACACAGGTCCAAAATAATATTTACCAAACAATCCCCTCCACACACACACACACACGCACAAGGGCAGCCAATGCTACGCGGCACACAAAACCAGTATCGACCCCAGCTGAAAAGTTCGGCTCTCCTTGAAACCCTTTCATAAAAAGTTTAAGGGGAGGTAAAAAAAAAAAAAAAGGACGTCATCATTATTCATGATGAATTGCGCAGGTATGTGGGAATGGATGTAGATCTGTGGTATTCATTGGGGATGCCATAACTCATTGAGACACAACTGTGTGCTGTTTCTCCTCGTCGCCTAGCCCCTCAAAAAGGCAACAAGGAGCAGCAATGTCTAACTTTTTATGTTATGTATTGTAAACGACCCTCCTCCCAATACCCTATTCCACCTCTTTACTTTTTGTCTGCTTGCGCAAACTTGTCCTTTTGGTTTATAGGTCTGCCTCGGCGGCCCGGCATATTCCTCTCCAGCCCCGACTCCCAGGACATCTTAAATAAATCTGTTAAGGCTGCCACACTGTAATGGATTTCTCTCTTGTTCCTGCTTTTACTTCCCCTCCTCCCTGACTAGCATCAGCGGTTAAACTTATTTTAGCTCAAGTGCATCTTAATCATTTCAATTCAGGGCCGTTCAAATGCCAGGTACACACTGACCGCCTTTCTTATAGACACACACACATACACATACACACACACACACACCTCCTTGGCTGTCCCTCCTGTCAGCTCCTCTTTGCTCCCCTTCTAGCTGGAATCCTCCGGGGATGGCAACTTCCTGTTAATATGCAGCACATCCTTCTCTCCAATCAGTACTTCTGAAAGGTTGTTACTAATGCTCCCCGAGGACGCAAACTAATCCAGAATACATACAAGGCCCTGAACCACACCAAGAGTGCGCCGCCATGCTCCTTAAACAGTCACATTTTTTCCCCTCGCTCACCTCGCATTAGAACCAGGGTCAATTGAGATGTAATGGAGGCAGTGCGGTGGCATCGTCCTTATAGTGTTTTTGTCCCTGGGCTTGGCCAGAAAGTTTTCGAGAACAAACCAAGGAAAGGTGTGTGTGTGTGTGTGCGTGTGTGTGTGTGTGTGCATGTGTGGATTGAGTTTGAGTAGATGTTTGTTTTAAAGGTCAGCTGTGTGTTTGGGTAGGGTTGTTTGTGAGGGTCGGAGGATGGGAGGGGGATCAATGAGATTTCTAATTAACAATTTTAATTTGAACATAATTAATTGGTAATTTGTCTTCTGCTTAGTAGGAGCATGTGCATATCAATGTTTTGAGTGGCTTTTTCTATGTGGGTGGAAGGTGTTTACAGCATTACTAACAATGTCACAATGTCCCAAGCACAAGGTTCCTGGTTGCCAGTAAACCCCTGTGTTTAGCTCAGTCCATCAGCATAGGAGTCAGTAATTACTGCTGGTAGCATACAGAAAAGAGGAATGGACCTTTCTGTCAGCCAATTCAGAAATAGGAAAAAAAAAAAAAAAAAAAAAACATCCTGTATGTTTTACTTAGCGTGGCCTCAGAGTCCGGAATCCAAACAGTTGGCTGGTGAAAAGAGCTGACAGAGCTAGTCTCCACGATGGGCTTTCCCAGGAAAAGCAGAGGCAGGCAATAATCTAACTATAATTAAGGGGAATAAACCATGTCACACCACCATTAGAGCAAATAGCTGGCAACCAATCAAGTATGACATTAATGGTAGAAATGAACTCTGGCTTAATAAATCAGGGGTTTTGTAATAAGGAAACCACGGAAACCTATTTTAGGATTTCATTCAGAGTCTGAATCTGCTCTCTGTCTTTTGCTTACTCTCCCTATCATGCTCTCTCTCTCTCTCTCTCCCCCACCCCCTCCCCTCTCTCTGTCTCTGTCTGTCTCTCTGTTCGCTTATGTACCGTATTTTTACTGATATTGGCTGTGACAATACTGTTGTGTAATTAACAACCTAGCTGGCTTTACATTGTTGAGAAAAATAACCCAGACAGTTGTATTGGTACTGCATGAGTTATAATCATTGATAATCATAGCAATAATTCACAGTGCACGTCATGAAAGCCTTGGCAGAAGATTTGCATTATCTACAGGTATGTGCGGATGACGGGAGGTCTTATTACATCCTGATTCTGACTTCTGCCCCTGACTGCTTATTCCAAATAATAATATGTTGCTTACACAACCAAACCACTTTTATTTCAATGTTGTGAAGTGTATATGTCCTGAGAAGACGTGTCTGTACACAGTTTAGGCAACCGGTGGACTGTGGATTGCTTTCAGGAGTGACAGTGTGTGCTACGGTTTAATAAGGCAAAATGTGACAGCCCCTCCCACCTTTCCCCTGTCAGTGCCAGGCGGGCAGGAATTCATCAAGTGGAGGGTGTCGTTTAATTTACAGCGTAAGCCATTTCATGCTAATCTGATTAAATCTCTCTGGTTTGAGACCAACTCTAACATAACATCAAACAGCACTCTGCCAATATTTATACCACACTTACTATCACGATTATCCACTCTCATTTTAAAAGTTATTTGTCTGAATCAGGCTTTGGCATCTCGAATAATGCAGGCTTCAGCAACTACTGTAATATATAGAGTAATGGGGATGGAGGGGTAGGGGGCCTACTGTACTTCCAAGAGCTTTACTCAGCAGATTATCAAAGCAGCAGTGATTCTTAATGGAAATTATGGAGCTCTCCCAACACCTCTGCTCTCCTGCACATAGATCTTAAAGTTTCACAGGCCTCCACACTGGTTCACAGTGCATTGATTCCAAGGCAGGTGTGTGCTACTGAAATGAGCCAGCTATTAATGATTGAAAGATAGGGCCTGGATCATTGAACTGAAAAGATTTGAGCGAAGTCAGGATAATCTTGAGAATTCAATATCTCACCTTTTATTCTGTGCTGCCTTTGTTATAGTCTGTGTTGTTATAATTCTTTTTTTTTGTTTTGTTTTTTTTGTTGTTGTTTTTTTGCATTGGCAAAAATATTGCAAATATATGAGACACTTAGGTGGGTTATACATATTTAAAAGCTTTTAACATAGCTTGACTATTCAAAAACAAATTGGATTTTTTAGATTCAGAAGCCCATTTACTTATAATGTCAATGCTGTTATTGTGCATTGAACTGGCTATTACAAAAGTCTGAGTTTGTGAACTTAAACACATCTGAATTACCATGGTTGACTGTTCTGTAGAGTAATCTCTATCTCTGTAGTTTTCTGCAGTAGTAACAGACAGTTATACAAATGTAAGTAAGTATTTTTAAATTTATATAGCACATTGAAAGAAATTAAAAGGTTAAAGAGGAACTATACAAGATTTTAGGTTAATTTATCGGCTTCATAGTCACTTTGATGGATAAATGACTCATTATGGCCTAGTGGTGCACTTGCAAAATGCCAGCACTGTGCCACTGAAGGATGAAACTGAAAATATGAACCTAATGAAATCGTGTTTATCACCTTGTCAGTTGCCATAACATTGAAAATGATCATTGATACTTCCTATCCTTTAGTTTGTCAACAAATCCATTTGCCTGACAAGCCAGACTATAATATAAAAATGTATCATCTGGACATGACTGATAGACCGGACTCAATCCTAGGACGGAATCAGCGGTTGTCTTTTAAACTGCCTCTGCACGCAATAGCCAATCAAAGTAATGTCGTCAAAACAGCAAACAAGGCATTCTTTGAAACAAATAACTTTTTCTGCTCAACTTTTAAAGAAAAGTCCAAGTCTAACTCTACTCTAAGTCGATGCCAAAGTCAATTCAAATTTTGCACCGTCATAGCCCTGTGGTCATCGTGCTAAACCCGCCCAACAACTCTCTACAAAGAAAGAGCACTGTCATTGGTCCTACCAAGCCTTGGTAAAAGACCTACTGAGGCCCTATGGTGCATGGCTAGAAATGCCTGCTGAGTAAAACTATTTAATTTGCTACCACTAGGGTACTAGGGGTCTAGGCTACAAATCCATATGTATTAGCAAGAATTTTGTACATTGGTGTAAGTTACAAAATAAATCACCGACTGTAGGGGGAGCTATTAGTAGTTAAAAAAATCACGTCATTGTCATAGACAAGACAACATGATGAAACACAAAACATCACAAAAACACCCGCATTCAAGATCCCCAAAAGCTGTCAAACACAGGTTGGAAGAGATATGTTTTGAGTGAAGATTTAAATACAGTCAAAGATGCTGCTGATATGAGTTTGAGTGCTAAACTGTTCCAAAAGGTGTGTCATGAACACTGATGGCCCAGTCCTCTTTCAGTGAAAGTTGTCAGTGAGGTATAACCAGGTGCCCTTGGGATGCTGCGATGGTGCATATAGATTTACCATGTAGCTTGGGGCCTGACCAGTCAAGGCTTTAAAAACAGGGCCATTTTTATACTGGATTCTGTATTTTACAGGAAACCAGTGCAAATCTGGCAGAATTGGTGTGATTTCTCTTGCTTTGTAGTCACAGTAAGCAGTCTGGCCACAGCAATTTGGACCAACTGTAGGCCTGTTAGAGATGACTCATTGATTCTGGCATAAGGGCCATTGCAATAGTCCAGTCTAGAGGTTATAAAAGGTCTCTAAACCTGATGTCGCCAAAATCATTTTAATTTAGCCATAGATCTAAGATCTAAGCCCTTGACAACAGAACTGAATTGGTCATCAAATGTCAAGCCCAGGTGGGAAAAAGACTCTAAGATACATGTGCATAGCTTACATGTAAATCCATTCTCTATCGCTGGCATTCTGAAATTTGTGCAAATATGACTGAGACACCATTTGAAGAATTCTCTGCCACTTAGACAATGAATTCACCTCTGTGTTTTTACTTCGGAGACATGACATGAGTCATGAAACAGCCAAAAATCTCTTGGGGTTCAGAACGCTAATTAAATGTAGGCCACTAACATGCTTCAGATGATAAACCATTTGTGCAGCAAATGACAATTTAATTTCTACACATATTTGGCCTTGGTTGTTTTATGTAGCGTAACTGAATTCAATTGGCAGAACAGAGCTTTTGTCATATACCCTCGGATCCACTGTGCCGGTCCATATTTCAAACACTTGAGTTCAACATGGTTACCCAACATGTGTAACCTTTTTTATGTAGCTAAACCGAAAGGAGAGCATTTACCAAATGAAGGAAGGACCCATGATAAAGAAGCTTAAGATATGACAGCCAAACAAAACAAATTCTTTTGTGTCTAGACGTGATTCAATATCTAATGTAATAAAATGGTCTACCAAGGAGCAGCAATTGGGTTTGATTCATAAGCTGAAAAATGGTGAAACTTGGAAAGAGAGCGGGTTAAAATGCTGAGTTTGATGACAGTAGGAATGAGAAATGTCTGTGCTCCTTTTGGTGTAATAAAATCACAGACATCATCCTTCAGTGTCCCGCAATCTGCGTTAAATTAATCATCGTCCAACTCTGTTGTCATAGAGAAAACAAAACATCAGAAAAGTATGTCTGTCCTCTGACAATAAGCCAAATTGGTGGTGTCTTACTTCAGTCTTTTCTCCATCTGAAAAAAAATGTAATTTTCTTGAACATCTTCTTACCCACAAAGAAATGATAAGAGTATTGGACAGGGATCGAAATCAGAACCCAGTCTTGTTTGTACTAGGGCTTAGAGGGGAAAAAAACAATGAATGGAGATAGACAGAAGAGAGAGAGAGTGAGAGAGAAAGAGAATATGGGGTAAAGAAAAAGAGTGCAGACTCTTCGACACGGGCTTGGATGGCATTATTAACCCAGATCAAATCCAAACATTATTCCACCGGCAGGCATTTCTTGATTGAGTATTGACAGCGTGCAATTACTCTCTCAAGCGCTGATTGACTTCTTGTTAGAGGATGTCTGATGAAGGATTCACTGAGCTGATTCCAGGCAAACGTCTTGCTGCACAGCAAGTGCTTTGCAAGGTCAAATCTCAGCAGCCTGGCCTGATTACACAAAGGGGCTGTTTAATCTTGCAGTCGTGACACACTCTCTTTGTCTAAGACATGAGCAGCCTGTTGCACCTGTTCTGTTCTCCTGGCTTCTTACATATGGAAGGCATGAATGCGTATGTATGGATGTATGTTTGTCTTAATGCTGATAAGAGTGTTGTGTATCTGTGTGTGTGTGTTTGTGTGTGTGTGTGTGTGTGTGTGTGTGTGTGTGTGTTTGTACTGACAAGCTATGGTGCAGATGTGTGTGCGTAAGAGTGTGTGTGGCTATGGTCCAGACGTGTTTGTGTGTGTGTGTTTGTGTGTGTGTGTTTATGTGTGACTGTGTGTGTATAACTCTGTACAGAGTTTCGATGACACACAGTTGCACTGCATTTGTCGTACCCCTCTGTCCCCCATTCTCTCTTACACAATGGCTGTGCACCCTGAAAGGCAGAGCCTGAAGCTTTGTTATGACAAGCACTGACAAAGAAAGTGCTACTGTTTCTGGAAGGATTTTACTCGTCTCTGTCTGCTCCTATAGGTGCCCGTGTTTGTCTTGGCCATGGATTTGGCTCCAGTGTCTGTAAACACACTTCTGTTTTTATTAGAAGCCTCAGCCGGCATTGGACTAGAGGGAAATCTTTCATGTGTCCAGTCCTGACAGCATCCTCCTACCCAGGCTCTGGGACTGAAGCACATTCATGACAAGCATTTACAGGGAGGGATCAAACAGTGTGTCTAATGCATCCCTCGATACTTATGATTTGTATGGAGACAGGGGGCACGTAAATGGTATGCTATTCTCACTTTTCAGTGGAACGGAGGAAAACTAAATTTGTTGAATTCTACATCAACAAAGTGTAAAGGCAGTGTGGAGGACTCAGTGGACACTTCACCACACCCCTTCCCTTGCTCTCCTCTTTCTTTCTCTCTCTATCCCACACTCCTTTTCTCTTTGCTTTCTTCTTTTTTTTTATTCTGTCCATTTTCTTTCCTTGGCGGTTCATCACCTGGAAGCCTCTCTTCAGACACCTTGTCTTCTGTGGCAGTGGAGTGAGATGTTTTGAGGGATGCCCTGCGGCGTTGGCTGCTCCCAGTGCTCACACACATGCACGCACACACACAAACACACACACACACACACACACACACACACACACCAGTCCTGCTTCTTCTAGCTTCAAGAGCAGGCCTTGGCTGACATAGGAAAAAAAAAAGAAATTATAAAATGAACCTCAGAACAAATTTGAAATAATCCAACTTTCTAAGAGAGGAAGGCCATGCGATGTCCTTCAGCTCTCCTACCACTTTGTCTAGTCACAAGGACAGGTGGAGCTTCACTCCAGGGTGTTCAGGCAGCAGGAGGTGGTTTAGAGGAGGAAGACAGTCTGGGTAGAAGAGAGAGAAAGAGAGAGTGTATTTAAACGATATTAATGTCATAAAAAAACATTATATAGTTAATCACGATTAATCGCAAAATCGTGAAAAAAAATACTACTCATATATTCTATGGAATATGTTAGTTCTGAACATCACAGCAGACATCTACAGCATAACAGTTAAATTTCTTAAACACTTGCGTGTTCATGTCAGTTATAATAAGGATCATCTTCTTTATGATCGAGTTTGCAGAAAATGATGCACGAATATTTGGAATTCAGGTTTTGATATTAGGCCTAGGCATGTAGCCTGTTTTTCCCAAAATAATGATATTCAGACATTTATCAGGAATATGTGCAAAATACAATTTGGACATTCACTTCGAAGAACAAAGAGGAAGTAGTTTGACTCCTGACAGTTAAGTCAAGTGAAGCAGTAGGCTATTTCGAAATCGCTAGGCTATCTACAGTCCACAAGAGGAGGTAAAGAAATGTGCACGTTCATGATCGTAGCCCATCAGTCATCACTCTGCATTTCACCTGGAAAAGTGGAGGCAAAATTGCACCGCATCACATATGTAAACTACATTCGGGAAGTTGTTGCATAACTTTGCAGGGTTGCAGGTTCATTTGAGAAGTTGTTGAATTACATTGAACCACACAGGTAGTGTTATAACTACCTTTATTTTGCATGCTAGTCACTCACGAAAATCTCTTTGTTCCTTACCAGGCTGAGCCTAGATCACTGTTGTTTAAATACCTTGTGTGAACGCAACATATCGCAATAAAATGAGATTGCGTTAATGCACTATTAATGTGTTAACTTACCCTAATATAAATATAAAATATAAAATAATGTAGGTAGATATTTTACTTGGCTTGATGGGGACAGCAGCAACATACTTTGAAATAAAACACAATTCTCTATTCCGATTCAAGAAATCATCAGCGGTTGTTATCAAGTCAGCTCTGTTATTGTTGTCATAGAATTAATCATTCACTAACTCTCCACACTGACATTTGATACTCATGTGTCTGGCACAGACTTTATGTCTGATAGCATATTGCAGTGTATGTGCAGCACAAGCCACTGGGGCTTTGCTTTATGGTAGGCTGCAACTCCTTTTGGCTCTGAGAGGGATTTTAATCACAGTCACAAGCAATCCCCCACATGTTATGTCTTCACACTCGCAGCCTTTTCCTCCCCCATCTGTTACCATGGGCAATCACCACACACACACACACAAACACACACATACACACACACACACCTTACCAGGTGTCAGCAATGTAGAAACCCAATCCTTTCTGTTTGTGTCTCGGAAGCGTGGAACCTCAAAAAGGTTTTTGGGGACCAGACATAACATCTCTGTTGTGGGCGAGTTTAAAGCCTTTTTTGTTGTTGTTGTTTTCTTTTGTTATGTTTTCTTTTCTTTGCTTTTTTGGAGCCCCTCGCCCAAACACACGCCACCACCTTCTGTTCCTCTTCCAACCCTCCCATGTCACTTCTTATGTGCTTTGCCGAAGGGGGAAAAAAGCACATGTCAAGCTGAAAATGTTCACCAGCGTGTAAAATTCTCTGAGTGGGTGCGATGGTGGGTGCTGAGGACGGATAGATAGATAGATAGAGAGATGTGTCAGGCGCTTTCAATGCGTCTCAGCAAGCAGCTTCTTTTTCTGTGTCAGTGCTTTAGCGTTTATCATCTGTATCTATAATTGAGTTGACCAGAGTGATGAGGGATATATATATATATATATATTTTTTTTTTTTTTTTTTTTTTTCTTTTTCTGGAAACTTCCCGTTTTGCCTTTTTGCTCAGAGTGTGTTTGATGTAGTTTGCGTTACAGGAGAATACTTCAGGTTTGTGCCTGTAGGCTGTAAATGATATTGAATTTCACTTGTGCCCCTGGTGGCTAATTAAGGCAATTTTAGGCTGACTGTGGTGTGAGGTCTTATCAGACACACAAACAAACATGCACACAAACACATGCACCCACGCACCTGCACACACACACACACACACACACACACACACGCACACACACACAAATTCATTATGCAGTGTCATGCACAATCATATCCACAAATTCCCCACTGAAATCATTGAATCTGGCTGACCACTTTGAAACTCCTTAGCATCCGTGTGTGTGTGTGTGTGCGTGTGTGTGTGTGTGTGTGTGTGTGTGTGTGTGTGTGTGTGTGCCTGTGTGTATCTTCCTGAAGATTAGTGTACAACATTTCTATTGCTGACACTCAGCAAAAACGGGTCCAAAACAAAACATAAGAATGTGTTCTATTTAAACCACCAAAACAGTGCACTTCCCCCTGCTAATGGAGATTCTAGCTGTGGTTAATACATTACATTGATGTATTACTCGTCACCGCTCTGGTGGAGAAGGAAAAAATATATACCGAAATGAATTAGTGTGCATGAGGATAAGCCAGTCTCGTTGATAAGACATTTCAAATGCTCTGCTTTTTTTTTTTTTTTTTTTTTTTTAATAAAGATTCTAGCGATGAGTGACATCAACATAATTTTTGTATGAAAATGGCTCTGGAGACTGCAGTACAGATCACAGTTCTTGTATCCTTGACAGAGATGACAGCTCAATTCTCAATTCTCGCTGTGCATGAAATACAGAGCAAAACCACAATATGCTATATATTATTGCCTGGGCTCCTGAAGCGCACTTTAGAATTCTCATCTCGGTGCCTCAGAGCCTTCATTTTGAAAAAGTACAGAAGGTCACTTGTGATTACAATGTAAATGCTTTTATAAAGTTCCCATTCCCTGTCTGTGAAATGCTGTACATTCACCACTGCCTTTAAATAAGAGGGAAAAATAAATATGTATTTAGAATATTTTTTTGACATTTTAAAATATAGAACATCATGAATGTCAAAATGTTTTTGCAGACATGCAGTCATAAAGCATCATGTCACGCATAGAGATATTAGATTGGATATAGCCCTTGGCTTTAGAACCAAACTTTCAAATCCCAGTGAGTAAATGTTACGGGGGCTTTCCACAGTGACCCTATCTGAACAGATGCATTGTGGTAAATGTGCTCCATCGCTCCAGCCTTGATGCTGTCAGATGGACGCAGACAAGGGTGAGTGAGGTCTGATTGGTGAGGAAACAGCCTCTTATCCTCTTTATCATCCTTAGAGTGGTCTCATGGCGGTGAAAGAAGGTTCTGGTGCTACTTTGCCCCCCCCCCAGCTTTGGGAGCACCGTCGCCAGAGTCCCAGAAAGCAAGTGTGTCTCCCACTCTTTCTTTCTGTCTCGGCTTCACCTTCTTCCCCCGTTAAGGAGGAGAACGAGGCATTTGAAATTCTCAGTATACGACAGCACCCCCCTCTTTCTCCCTTTCCCCCACGACTCACCATGAAATATTGATGGAAAGCCTTCAGGTCTGAATAAGAGCAAATTTTTTTTGGCAGCTATTTTGAGAATTTTCAGCAACCCCCAGATCTTTCTTAGTTCTTTGAGATTCTCCAGGCCCAGCCCAACAACTCACATGTTACCTCTTCTCACCCCTGAGACTGCATGTGTGTGTGGGTGTGTGTGTCATGGGAATAAGAACGAGAGATAGACAGAGAGAGAGAGAGAGGGAGGAATATGTGGGTATATTTGTGTACCCAATTAAATCTACACACTCATCTACTTTGATCAGTGTTAGTGAGAGGACGAATTCTCTAGCTTCCTGAATGAATTACCGGTTTCACTTTAAGACACAAAAATACCAAACAGTCACTCTCCGAGTCCTCTCAAGTGTCTAATATTATAGCGCAGGGGAGGCTAAGCTATGTCTTCATGCTAAAATGGTTGCTTTGTGTGATGTGCCTGTCCCCCCACAGTCTGTCAGTTGGACATTTTCAGTGTTGATGGAGCTATTGATCATGCACACATTAAAATGATGTCTGCAGCACTAAGCACCAATGGCAGAGAGGTACATTAATCAGGAAATCAATCGGCGTGTCAATGGGCTGCCATGGCTTGACAATGGATTGCAAGCAGGGAGGCGAGGTGACCAGTGGACCAAAAAGCTCGCCATGGGAGCTCACTCACTAGCTTCACCCTCCTCCTTCCCCCCCCATCTCCCGTGCTTGTGTGTGTGTGTGTTTATGTATGAGTGAGGGGTTTAAGTGTATGTGGGAGAGTGTATGTTACATAATTTCCTAGTGGAGCCTTTTAAAGCTTGACATGGCCTTCTTCCCGCTGGATGTGTGCTTGGGTTTGTGACTCACTCAAAGGATGTGACCGGTGTGTCAGAGATGTGGTGTATTGGCTGACTGCCATTTACCGCCACGGGTTATGTGAGGTTGAGGTCAGTTGTTGTACTTGTGTTGTGATGCCTAGGAATAAATTGGCATCCCAATAATCAGAGCTGGTTATGGATCATTGGAAGTATGGCCTAAGTAGCACAGCTAAAGGTTTATGGGTAAAGATTTATGATCAGGGGCTCAACAACAAGCATCCATTCATCCATTAAAATTATATAAACCATTTGCATGCATATTAACGTTATCTGACACCTTAATGATAAAAGAATTAAATACACAGTTACAACTATGTAATTTGGGTTCAATGAAAAGTTTGGCCACACTTCTATGTATAAGATAATATTGCTATGAATGCAAATGCCTCATATCATTTCAATGAATAAAAATTAGACTATTAATGTTGAGACAACATCAGCACAAACTGATATGGCTGCTTTGCTATTGTGGACTCTTGTATAACGTTCCCGGCTTATGCTCCTCTGAGTTTAATAGAGATCAATATTGATTTGGCATGAATAGACTTGTATCACTACTGAGTTTTGATTTGTTAAGTGAAAGGTGACAGCAATAATTGACACATTAGCCTTCATTGACCCAGAAAGCTGTTTTTCTTGGGAGGTTGAGACTCAGTAGGAGGCTGAGATGGCTGGAACAACCTTTGTCTTTGACATCTCCAATGCCCTTTAAAAGTCAACACATTTTGGTAGAATTTACCTTGTTAGCATTTTTTCCTGCTCTCTGGCAGATGATATAACGGTTACCTAAAATAGCCGACACGGCACTTGAGTTGCCCGCCACTAATGGAATACAACAATATCTTGTCTGAGATTAGGTGCTGACCATAGAGTCCTTCCTGCCTGGCAGTGGCCTATATTTTCCAAGGAATACATTATTAATTAAACCCCCCTTCACTGTCTTAAATCTCAAAGTGTAACCTACACATTTCTCTCCACTTCTGCTCTTCATTTGTAAGAATAAGTCTCTGTACAGCAATTAACTCAAGAGAAAAAGAACAGAATAATAAAAAAAAAACCCTACAGCTCACACTTTCAAAAATATCATCTCCAAATCAGGACAACACAGTGAGAAAAATGTGCCTCAGTCTTTTCCATATGCATGACACTGATGGTTTCTGGGTAATTCCCTCCTGATTAGAGCCAGCTGCCGTGTGTGTTTTCAGGAAGTGTGGCCTCACAGCGCCACTGGGAGGGCTCCGGGTCATAAGTACGTGTTTGGCTGTGTCATGCCATCGCGCATGCCCCATGCCATCGCTCCTCTGTCACCCTGACATATGGGCACGTGGGGGGCACTGAAATGAGCATCTCGGCAGCTGGGGGATTGGTAATAATTATGCTGGGGCTTTTTTTTTTTTTTTTTTCCTCCTGGGCTTCTCATCCGCCGGAAGTTTTGTTTCATCGTTTCATTCACTCTGATGTTACCCCACCAACACCATCCCACCCCACCTCTTTCCCAACCCTTTTAGTGACTGATCAGTGATCAGTGCTTCGGCGCCGGGAGCCGGCGGCTGGGGGAGTCGTCACGGAGACGGCCCATTTGTCTTAGTTGGAGCATCATTGTGCATGCAGGCATTGGCTCCTTGTTATTGTCCCAGGGACACATCAGAATAATGGATCCTCTGCCGGGTCTATCTCAAATCTCTAATGAAATTCACAGGAGCTGATTGAATCACGACGGCGGACGTCTATTTAAAAGGGAGGGAAGAGGATCACACAAGTTGCTAGCTGGGAGGATGTAAAACGCCTGAAAGGTGAGGAGAGGTGGCAAGACAATTGCCAGGGATAATGGCAGGGTTATAAGGACAGGGGTTTAGGCATACTGATGACTGTAAACATGCCAGCATTTACACCTGTGCAAGCACATCCACACTCACACACACACACACACTTTCCGTCTAGCTCACACACGCACAAATTCACATGCACACACACATACAAGTACCTATCCACCTCATTTGATGCTGTGCGCTAATGGTGCTCTCTTTCTCTCTCTCTCTTCTCTCTCTTTCTCTCTCTCCACACATTTTAGCTACTTTATTTATGTCCGCAATTTGTACATAAGGACATAAATGTTACAGATACAAAACATTGCTCAGGCCTGATCCACCAATGTGGGTCTGATGACAGTTCAAACAGCAGATTTGTGGATACACACAACACCTTCTCCTCCATATATGGTGACTTCCAATAAGGGAGGATATTGAGCAATATTTGGCAATTTGTTTTACCCTTGCTTTTGTAAAGCCAACTACCCTGAGACCCCTAATGACAAGCCTATGCACACGGCCCAGGCTGCCAAAGACAAGTATAAGATATTGACATTTGCAGCCAAGGTCAGTTATTTGCTGTACAAGATATGTGATATTTTACTAGCTTCGTTAGATAGGCCTCCTCTAGACATGAATCAAAACAGCATCCTACTTCCAGGATAAATACATTCCTGTATCAATCCTTGTTCTCATCAATAATCATAATATCAGGCCTGGTGGCATTTAAATCAGAGTACACAGACATTTCTGTAGAACACCGGGAAAACGTTTGTTGTCTTACAGTACAATTTGTATGTATTGACACTGTTGGAGAAAATAAGGATGGTAAATTCTTTGATATAATGTCCACAATCATTTCATGCCTTGATACATAAAGACCTTTGTAAAAATGACAGCCGTTCAATATGTGTGACATGGATTCGATGACTTGCTCTTGTCCATGGTGTATACATAATGGTGAGTGGGAGCAAGGGTACCTGATTGGCTAATTTAGCTTTGTTGGATATACCTGAAGCCTTGCTTTGACTGTAAGAATTAGTATATCTTCATCAATAGATGAATTGTGAAAAACTGTGTGTGAGATGAAGTGATGTGCAAAAAGGGGTTTAGGCATACTGATGACTGTAAACATGCCAGCATTTACATTTGTGCAAGCACACACACACACACACACACACACACACAAACACACACTCTCCGTCTAGCTCACACACACACAAATTCACACGCACACACACATACAAATACCCATCCACCTCATTTCATGCTGTGAGCTAACAGTGCTCTTTTTCTTTCCCTTTCTCTCTTCCTCCACACACACACACACACATACACACACACACACACACACACTCACACACACACACACAAACACACAGCCATCTCGTCTACTTTGATACAGAATGGCGATTTGCTCTCAGCTGTGACTTTATTTGCCTGCATTATATCACAGCTGTCATGGCTTTCAGAGTGTGACCTCACAGTGGCAGACAATCCATGCTGTTTAGATTCCCAGTGTTAGATCCATGAATGATCCCCGACATGTTCCCCTCTTCACCTTGCCCTAATTTCAACCTCCCTCGGCACCCCACCCCACCCCACCCTTTTACTTGTTGGAATTGAATTGCAAAGGTCTGTCTGTAATTTGACTTTGGACACAACCAATCTCTCCTTCACCCGGCTGCAGTCAGGCCCTGCTGTAATGGACATCAGGTCCGGAGATGTGGATTGGCAGAGAGTGACACCAGGACCAGGCACCTCAAATTAGACATGCCAAAAGGGGAGAACCTGTCAGGGGGAAAGTGTGTCTGACATGCTCCACGAGTAATGTGTCTGTGGGCTGCAAGGGGAAGGGTGCTCTCAGCGCCGAGGCTATGCCAGGTAGATGGAACACACACACACACACACACAAGCACACACACACACACACACACACACACACGTACACAGGTATATGCTCACACTAAAAAGTTACACACAATAGTTGTAGAGACTCACAGTAATTAACATAAAACAAGTAACTTATGGCTGCACACATACTGTAAATGCACCTATACACACTTATAGCAAGAGGAAAACACTATCATAAAACACATATAGTATACACACAAAAGCACACACACACACACATACACGTACATCTCAAAAATAATAATTTCGCTCTGACAGATGGTTAACTCAAAACAAAAGTGTTGCCCCTGAACTAGCTAGAGTAACTTGGCTCTTTTTATCATTATTTTGCACAGTGTAGATGAACCCCAAATAAAATCCTGAGAGTTCACTGATTGCTAATGAAATCGCTCATTACTCGTCCAGGCTCCTGGGGAGTGCAGCTGCTAAATTGTCATGGAAATCCATATTACTTATGCAAATAAACACCTTTCTGAAAGGTTTTCATCACATGTGTAGGTGTTCAGGCTGCCATTCACAGCTTTCAAAATTGCCCAGAAATCCTCCAAAATGAGTGAAGTCTGATAGACACAAGAAGAAGTACAATTCATGAATTCATATAAGTATACTACTACATTTGTAGTATACATATATACATAGACATAGAGTACACTTACACTTAAAGGCAGGCAGGCAGACAGACAGTCTGCATACATACATTCACACCCGGAGATACATTTTGTTTTGTCTGCATGAAACCTAAGCTAAAGTGGCGCTTCATGAGAGAACAAGCTGAGTAGAGAGCCCTGTGTAGTCCATCAATAAGATATAGATTGCTCACTCAGGCTTCACTGAAAATATACACATTTTGACTCTCTCAGTTTGCTATCTCATTCATTTCTGCTGGCCTTTTATCTGATTCGGCGTGTTACTTTTAGTAGCAATTTTATCTTCAGTCAATGTGAACTATTGTATTATGTGTCAACAATGTGGACGGCTAAGAGGGAACTGACTGTAGGTTTATCGACGTTCCTCTTGCAGTCGTTCTCCTCCTCTTCATTAAAAAGCATCACCCAAAACGGAGGGAAAAATGGAATCTCTGCCGATGGTTGAATTTCAGTGCGAGCATCGGAGGTTAAGCAGCCAAGATGTGGAAACAGGTTTTGTTGCCGTATTGATGAGAGAATGGACACAGTCAACAAATTATTGCTTTGAATTCAATTAAGAATGCTTCAATGGGATTCTTGTGGTCAGAGAGAGAGAGAGAGGGAAAGAGGAAAAAGTAAGAGTGAAAAGAACAGTGTGTTGGGGCGAAGGAGTGAAGTGCAGATGATCTGTGGGAATCTGCTCTTGAGAAAGCATCATATCCTGAGCGTTTGATTGATAACACGTTGTCCACGGGAGCAGAAGAGGTTCATCTTTGAGCCGGCTCAGGTTTCAATTACTCTTTGCTGGCGGCATTAGCCCCCCCCCCCCTCCCCCCTCCCCCCACCCTCTTTTACAGAATCAGTTAAGACAGTGCCGGGAGGACTGGAACCAGTTCAAAAGAAGCGCAGGATTACAGGCGTTTAAAGTTGGCCATCACTAGGCATCCAGGGGCTGCCTTCTCCTTCATCACAACGCACTCAATCTATCTCTCTCTCCCTCCATCTTCCTCTCTCTCTCTCTCTCTCTCTCTCTCTCTCCATTAATATTTTCTCTCTGTGTTTGAAGCCTGACTTACATGGTTACTACCTACCTCTCACTAAGACCAAACTTCACACAGCTTTGAGCTCTGACTAAATAACAGCGAATCAGTAAAACAGTTAGAATGAGAGGAGAGGACTGCAGAATGTGAGCTCTGTGCTACTCTTTCTCTCTCTGGGTAGAGTCAAAGTGTCTGACCTTGTAAAAAGAACAGAGGGGTGACACAGGCCTGATCAGAAGAGCTAAACCTCCTTCAGACTCTTCTGTCTATCAGAACTAACAAGATGACTTTAGCATGTGTGTTGAAATGAGAATCCAGTACATTATTCAGCACAGTGAGTTAATTGGGAATAACACAATTTAAAAAGGTATGAATGTTAATAAATCTGTTCTGCTCGAGCATCAAAAGTGACGTCCCCTTACTGAGCAAGCCTACATTCAAGCTTCTCTATCTCTCTCTCTTTCTGTCTCCCTCCTTCTCTCCTCTTCTCTTTTTTTATTTTTCATTTTCTCTGTGTATTTTCAGGATGTCCCTGTGGCAGAGGCGTCTGACTGGGAGTCTGTCACTGCCCAAACTGGATTAAGTCATCGGTTCATCTGCGGGTGACGGCGCCAGGCCTAACAAGTGCTAATGCCCTCCGGATTCATCAAGTGTTTTTCGGGCAGCGCCCTGGGTCCAAGGTCGAGCTTGCCATCCATTCTTTAAGACTCGGGCTGTCGCCGTGATGGATGAGGTCACTCAATGTTCTCCTTCCCCTCTCTCCCTTCCTCCCTCCCTCCTTCTCCATGTCTCTACTGTCTCTCTCTCTCCCCCTCTCTCTCTGCTTCACTCACTGTCACTCTGTCTCTCTCTCCCTCTCTCTCTCTCTCTCTCTCTCAGACGCTCTCTGTTGGCCCCATGTGAACTCCAGACAGTCTCCAACTTGCCTGCTGGGTATGGATTGAGAGGATTATCTGATTTAGAGACCTCACTGAATTTTCCTTTTTTTTATATAAAAAAGATCTAGTAGAGTGGCTCAGGATTCAAGCGCTTGTCAAGACTTGCAACAACACACTGCTGATTTGAAATATGAACTTAACAGCCCTGCCAGAAGATTCCTCTCTATTGTGTTTACAGGGAACACTTCAAAGCGTTCTTACCATTTCCTTTTGATAGCGATGAAATAGCCACGAAACGCAAGTCATCAATAATTGTACTGTTAGTCGCCATGAAGACATAATCTTGCCTATCCTCTCTCCTCACTGTCATCTTTTTCGTGCTGCTGTGAAATTCTTGCTCAATCGTTATTCATGGCAGATGCCTAGCAGGCTTGACACTGTGCAGCGGAGCTGGCTATCTGATCCTCTGTGGCAGTATCGGTTTTATGAGGCCCTATGATAAATGAAGAGAGTCAATCAATCACTCCGGCTCCTGAAAGGAGCCTCTTCAACTGGCTTACAATGAAGCCAGCCTCACCCCAGTAATCACTTGTATGGTAGAAGAGAGAGCGCGCGCTCTCTCACACACACACACACACACACACACACACACACACACACACACACACACACACACACACAAAATCGAGGTTAGCAAGTCACTAACACAAGGGAAAAAAGGCTTGACATTGAGGACTAGTAAAGAAGTAAACAGACTGGAGAAAAAAAAAACTTGAAATGCTGAAAAGTCATCAAAAATATTTCCATATGCAGGTGGACAGAGGTGGAAGGGAACTTAAGGCTCTCTCGCTCTGCGAAGCGGAACAGCTTCAGGCAGTGAAAGGACGTGGCACGTAAGTGCTTTGAATTGATGGCTTTTACACACTTTCATTTTATGGAGCGAGGGATCAAGCCCTGCTAAATTTGAGTTATTAGGATCAAGTGGCAACCATCTCTCTCTCTCTATCTCTCTTTTCATCCCCAACCTTTCTCTCTCTCCCTCCCTCTCTCTCTCTTTCTCTCTCTCTCTTCATATCCTCCCTTTCTCTCTCTCTCCTTCCCTCTCTTTCTCTCCCTCTCTCTCTCTCCCACATTGTGGGTGCTCCGGTTAACCTGTCATCTCTTTTCATTCACACCACCTGGTGTCAGTGTAGGGCGTGGGGATGAGTGTAGCCCTGCAGAGAGATGGATGGAACAGGAGAGGAGAGATGAAGGGGAATTATTATGTCGGAGAAAAGAGGAGCTGACTGACTTGTAGCACTAACACCGGTTGCGTGTTCCAATAAATAATTGACGTGTGGCGGGTTTACAGAAAGGTTTTTTTTGTTTTTTCTCCCCTCCTCTCCTCTCTTCTCCTCTCCTTTCCTCTCCTCTCCACTGGTTTTGTTTACACCTTCGTGTATGCGCCTGGTCTTGTTCTGGTTGAGACACGAGGCCAAGCAGAACAACAAAACCAGACCTTCCCTGACCAACATGGTGAGGAGAGATTGATTGAGAGACTGGCCAAAGGGCCCTGAGAAAAGAAGCAACAGAAAGAAAGAGAGAAAGACAAACCAAAACAGAGAGAAAGAACACACAAATAGATAATTACTGTCATAAAATTGACATAAAAGTTGCACACAGTGAATATCTGCATGCAGTTATTTCTTTCGGAAGTCTTTAATGCCTAGACGTGTCTTCTCTAGAGACAGGCTTGCATTTCTGCCAGCAGAGAACCTGACTCCTTCATCCCTGGCTATTCACTGCATGTTTATTCATATGATCACTCCTCACATTCTCTCAGGCATTGATCGTTCCAAATAAGGCAACCCTGCTTAATGATATCATTTACAATTTAAAGCGATCTCAGAATGCCCCGTCGACCTCTTCCTCTCTTGCCCAGGCTACAGAGCAGCGCTGATGGATGTCTGCTTTGTTGGGGAGGCTGTGTTGCTCAAATAAACAAATTGGCACCAGCTGTAATGTGCTCTGCCCAGCCCTCACATACGCACACACATCCAAGTACCTGCAGCTCAATGAAACCTGCAATTAGTGGCCCTTTAGACAGATAAATCATGCAGAATTTGCTGCTGGTGGTATTGCAGTTGAAGCTGAAAAAGCTTTTAAGAGATGGTGTATCCTGAATGAAAAGGTAATTTGGTCAACATCTATGGTCATTGGGGTCAATGTGAAAGTAATTGGGGATTGGGAAAAGCCCAACATCTTGTAGTCTATTGTCTGCTGTGCAGTCTAAAGGGACTTCACACATTTATTAGCAGTGGCTGAGCTCATGGTTGTGATTAGAAGAGTTGTTCATATGTGAGCTGGTTTGTACTTTCCATCTCTTAGCAATGTAAGAATCGTTACTGTCACTCTTGGTCACACCAATACTTACATGGCCTTAAGTCTAGAAACAGTATGTACTGCGCTTATCTCTGGGATCAACACAAAATCGCTACCTTGCTGCCATGGCCAAACTTTATTAATATTGCAAGGACCTACTGAGCAGTACAATGTCAGTACTTTGTCTGGCCAGTGAAAAGTAATGTGTCTCAGAGTGTATTGGGACCGCTGTCATGTCTGGTGGGTAGCTGTCCTCAGCCAATGCATAGTCCATCAATTTCATGGAGGTCCTTAGAAATGCATGAGCATCAAGAGCAACACTCAGTGTTTTTGGTATGAATAGGCAATTATAGCCAAACAGTGAAAAAAAACCCAAACATCTTGGTCTTGTTTTCCTTCTTTTTATATCGAGCGAATTATTGAGGGTGTTAGCCAGCCAAAGATCTGGCGCCATTGTCTGTGCTATTGATTCTTTTCCCAGGCTTTCCTAATTCTGGATCCAGTCTGTGATATCCTGTCCTGTCATCTGCCAGCGCGGAAGGTGCTGCCTAATTCACATGCATTTGAGCGCGTTCTGTGCGACTAACACAGCTTGATTAGTCACTTAGTTTGTTAGTTTGTAAATGAGATGGTAATAGACTTTGGGCCAATTGTTCAAGGTGAAATAATTGGAGTTAAGGATTTTAAGCCATGAAGGAGGCCCATAAATATTAATTGTGAGGCTGTTAAGCCCTGTGCCACCACTTTAAATGGTCTCTCTCTCTCTCTCTCCATTTCTCCCACTCCCACTCCAACTCCCACTCTGTATTTGAGCTTAAAGGATAAGAATACCTTTTAAAACTGACATTTTGAAACACAATAAAGTTTTTTATATAATATAATAATATGTCATCCAGCCAGACCAAATCCTTTTGTGTACGTCTGATAGAGAAGCAGCCATCTGTCTAAGTATTTCCACCACAATGCCCTTTGTGCTCCATGTCACTGTGTCGTGTCAATCAATCAAGTCTGACATTCTGACGTAAATATGAGTAAAATGTGCCTTGTTTCATAAAACCCTTTGGCTTTACTGTCGACTGTTCCTCAAAATGCTGCTGTGTCCCAGCAAAAGGTTTTACTAAAAAGGTTAACCGATATTGTTTTTTTTTTTATTTTTGTTTGTTTTGGATAACATAGAAAAGCACTGATGTATGTCTACACACTCACACGCCTCAGTATATTTATACACACATTTACATTTAAAGACACACACAAACACACACACCACTTAATCTCTACTTTGCGAGAGCTTTTCCCAGGTGGCGTAAACCATGGCAGGGATGTGATGATTGCATGCACATTCTTTATTCTAGTCCATTAAGCATTCATGCCACACAATGAGATTAAATGCTTGTTTTCACTGGAAAGTGCACTGAAAATGAACAATGCCACAACTGTCTTGGGGGGATATACTTAGTCATGAGCACATCAACGCTTTGCATTCAAAGTCATGAATCTTTCCAGTTTTTTCCCCTGCCTTTGTTGTTGTTGTTGTTATTATTATTATTATCATTATTATTAATAATATTATTACTATTTACTTTTTTTACTTAGAGAGGCCTCACTTAATATCTCTATTATGGTTACAGTATATTAAAGGACACTACATATTATATTAGGTCATTTGTGAAAAAATAAAAACAAATAAAATAACATTAAATAACAATCTTCTCTTTCATTTACCTTGCAGATAAATTCACAGAGGGACATAGGTGCACATCCCACTGGTGTTTCTCCAAAGGGGGATTGATTGGTGTTGTATCTTAATCGCTGCTAAACTCAACGCAAATTAAACCCGAGGAGAATCAGAGTGGTAATTACCCATGATCCTTAGTTGTCACCGTATGAAAATGCCCCCCTTCTCATTATACGAATTTGGAGAGCTCTTCTCACAAGTCAGACATGAGGATCCTCTTTTTTTCTCTCTCCCTCTTTCTCGCTTTCTCTATCTCTCTCTCCTCTCTCTTCCCACCCTTCAGAGCTGACAAATATAACCCCACTTCATAGTTCAGCCGAAAAAATGTTTTGATGTGAGGATACGCTTTTTATTAGCAAAGGATTATATAGACTTGGGCTGCAGTCAGTGATGAACTGTGCTAACTGAAGTTTTATCAGATGAAGAGGGATGTTTTGGCATGGGTCTCATTCTGGGGTCAAGTGCTTTATTGATATTGAGTTTCAGTGTGCCAATATATCTCTATATCTTTGCAAGGGATAATAGTCTGTTGTCAATATTCTGAAATGTAGATAATTAGTACCACTACAGTAATATACGTTGAATGCAATGAAAAAGGCTGTTTGTATTGATGAAAAAAGCACCATGTATTGAATTTTCCAGTAAATCAAATCATGATATATATTATTTATTTATTTATTTATTTTCAAGCAATGAGGCATATCAGTTTACGGGTGGCGTGCTATTTGACTAAGTGAATGGGAGGGCAGTTGAATGCAGCGTTCACTACTCATGTTTCTCAGTGCTTGATGACCCCATAGACGGATTAGAATAGACGGGCTCTTTGAGTCACACTGAAGCAGATGAGATGGGAACAAGGGGTTCAATGATAAAAACATGTACAGATATAGGGAAGGTGTGAGGCAGGAGTGTGCTCTCCAAGGGCTGAGTTCACACATCACATGCACACACACACACACACACACACACACACACACACAGATCGACACACACTAACACATGCCCTCGCCCAGCTCTGTTTTTCTTTTTCACAGCAGTGGTGAGAAAAAAAAACAAAAAACAAAACAAACAAAAAAGCATTTGTCACAGTCTTTCTCGTTTACCGTGATTTACCAGCAAGGAGCTGCAGTGAAATGAGGCATTACTTTTTGATCAGAATGCACTCGCTTACTGTTCTCAGAACAACCACAGCACTATGCAAATTGTCCTACTTAATTCAATTTGAATGCAATTTTTGCATTTCTTTGAGTTCAGCCATCTCGACGAGGCATTTTTAATTGGTAATGCAGCAATATGTTCCCGTCTCGAGACACAACCATGTGGGAGTTCAACAGGAACCCCTCATCCTCCTTGCCTTGACAGTGGAAAGCATTTACATTCATCTGCTAAGGGAAAGTCACTAGCTATTTTGGATTCTAAATGAAGTGAACTCGAACAATATTTTGTAGCCTGTAGCTTGCTCTGTCTCACAAGAGGGATCCCTGTGGGCCTGAAGCAGATGTGTGTGTGTGTAAGTATTTCCCCTCTGTGGTCAACTAAATGAAAAAAATGATGACTTTTTTCTTTTTTTTTAGGGAGCGGGGGGAGCAGGGTTGTCGTCACTGTTTTTTTTCTGTATTTATTTAGTTATTCAGTTGTCGTCTTTTACAGATGACATTGCTTTGTGGGCGTTGAGGAAAAGATGGTTTCGCCAGCAGAGGAAATAAAACAGACCACCTGCACAGGCAGAAACACACACATACACAACAAAGAGACAGACACACACACACACACACACACACACACACACACACAGCATTTTATGTCTGGATGGCAAGGCGAGACGAGGCGGGTGGGTACCCCAGAGAGGTTGTAAAAAGACAACTGGAGCGTCATTTTGCATTCGACCTCGGCCCTAACAAAGAATCCGGGGGCCCCTGTGTGCACGGCAAGTCTGACTCATTATGGAAATGCATTTCCTCCATCACCGTCCGGCTTCTTTAACATGTGGAGGAGAGGGAAATTTATACTCCATTTTCTATCTTTTGCACCCTCCCTCTCCTCATCCTCCTCTTGCTCACACACTCCACAGAGTCTTCCAGGGACCCAATAAATCCACGCCTCAGCTTGGCCTTTGATTTGGTGGGAGATAGTCAATACCCCAATGTGTGTGAGTCTGTGTTGTTGTGCAAGCAAGCACTCTGTAAAGTATTAACTAAAGGGATTTTTTTCAGCTGTGATGCAAGAGTCTGGGTTAGTTCAATTTGAATTCAAACTGCACAACTAATTCAGACACAATTCCTCTGATTACCATATATTTTAAAACACAAGGTGTTTTGAACAATTGCTCATTGCGTACTTCTCCATCCCACAACTAGTGGCAGTGGTGTTTTGTACTGAACGTGCACCTATAAATAAAACATCTGTTGTTCTGGTGTGTTGCTATGTAGTAAATAAACTAAACTTCTAACTAATTAAACTAAAGTAACGAATAATGTATGGTCTGTCCATTACAGCAAAATAAGTCCCAACAAGACGAACTTGCCAAAAAAACAAGGGAGAACCTCACATAAACGTCTTTTAAATTTAATTTGTTACTATTTCATGGCTTCCACGGATAAACAAATAGTTTGTGACGCAACTTGAGCTTAAAACATTCTTTAGAATTTAGCTAGTAATCTGTCTTTACTTTCACTTTCAGTGAAGTTCCATTGTGGTAAGTAAATGGTCTCTTCTAAATGATGTGATGTTAACCTGGCTGTGCCTTCCAAGCATTTCTGCTTGATTATCATCCCCTACAGCGCTTGTCTGGATTTGATCCCACTGAGATGGTTGTCTCAGGCGGCATTTTAACCTGTCCAATCAGCAAACAGAAGGAGGCGTTGTGAATGCAGAGCTAGAATGCTATCAGTCAAGGCAAGCTATCAGTCAGGGGCTGATCCAATCTTTTTAAACTTGAACACCTCAAGCAAGCAATCGTATCTCACTACCGAATAACCAGACCTTCTTTCTGAAACAAAAGTGTAGAACGTGGGTTTGGTTTTATTACCAGGCCATGAAGTTGTCAATCTGAAGCAAAAAAAACCCCGTTGCCATTGACAGTGGTCATTATACTTTCACATTGGTCATTACACAGAAACAACTGACCTCCAAATATTGGGAAGGCCCATTCAAAGTGCCTGGAACCTACTGCAGCATTCTGGAGAGCCGTATCATCAACTAAATTACTACAATTAGAATCTGTAAAGTTACCTTATGGGGCCCTATCATGCCGCGGCGCACTGTGCATTCGCGACATGCGCATGGTGTCATTGCTATTCTGTGCCAGCGCGTCGTTCATTTTTTTTCCGGCAAAAAATCACGTTGTCTAGATAGCAGATGACACTGCGCCGTCATGGGTGTGTCAGCGAAAAGAAGAGGTGTGGTCTGGCGCAAAGCGTGCCAGATGCTATTATAAGGACGCAAAAATTAAATCCACCAGTGACCAACAAAACCCTGGTCTGTCGTCAATTGCGCGTTGCTGAAAAGCTATTTTAGGGGCGCACAGCGCTTTGGGGTATGAAAGTGTGCACAACGCGCGCACACCCTGCTTCTCTCATCAGCAGGAGCGCGCAGCAGGGCTTATACAAAAGTTTTTCATGTGGAGAAAAAAATGATGGAGTCCCTGGAAATATGAAATATAAATGTGCATCACATATATCACAATATTTATTAATTTGCGTTGTGTTGCGTATAAAAAGCTTTTGTTTCCCCCATCTTCTAACATCGTTGTACCGCTTTCGGCACTGTTCCTCCCATACTTCCTTGACCCGTGGAGGTTTGGGGGGATTCTTTCCATCCCCGAAGATAACCTGTTCACGCGCTTTTACCTCATGCACTAGCAGATCGGTCTCCTCCATCGAAAAACGCTCCTGTCTTCCGGGTAAATTCGCCATCTTAATAGCAACACACCATGGAAAATGTGCCGCTGGCTTTTAAAGGGAATGAGAGTATAAATCCTGATTGGTTAATTGTATGTTACGCCCAAAACACACCCATGACTAATGAAGTACTTTAAGACCAACCCTTTTGAACCATGCGCCTGGCGCAATGTTCGCTTTTCCCGCCGTCAAAATACCAAATTGTGTCGGGCACGCCCCCAAAGCAACTTGCACGACTGACTTTAGACAACGTGCATATGATTGTCAAAATAGAGCCCATGGTTTCCCTGTCGCCACAAAATTTTGTCTTGACTAATTATATTTCACATTTAGAAAAGAGACGCTTGAGGTTTACTTGGTCTTTAAGACAATAAGAATGACTGAATTTGAAATGTGGTATTCTCCTCTGAACAGAACTGAGCATGAAGAAATTCCCCTGCTTTCTGTATCACCCCTCCTCTCCGTTGTCTGAATGAGGAATGATGTGGATGTGGATGGGTTTGTGTTGATTAGTGCTGGCAGAGGAAAGCGTCCCAGGTCTGGACCCTATGGAGCTCTGTGGCACACCCCTGCCTCCCCTTTCCACCCTTGCCTTCGTCTCTGGTTCTCTGCCAGCACTGCTGGCCCGGCCAGCTCCACCACCGCCTCTGGCCTTGCCAGCCCCCAGCCAGCTCTGCGGAGGATCTCTCCTATCCCTTCCATCCATTGTGGCCCAAAGGTTTTGGTTCAGCTGATGGCCGCTTTGCTTATGAGGTTGAGGTCATTCATCACCTTACTCCTGTCATAGTAATAATTCAAAGGCATCTGCATCTCTGCAGCAATAGCAGGCAAATCATTAGCTTTGCAAGAATTTGTTATTGAACATGGGTAGCTAGTAGCCTATGTTTGAAGAGATTTTTTGTTCATTTGCAGTGGGTTAGGGTTACATACCTTTAGTAAAACCATTTCACTCCTACATAGTACCCAAATAAAATAAAAAAAAACGATATATGACTACACCCAGGGTGCGATTTGTAGGGGGGATGGGGGAGATCATCCCCCCCTTCTGGTTTGAATTTACATCAGGTGTGACAGTTTCTTACATAGCTATAATCTATATTGTGGTAGCCTATAACTTTCAACCTGACCCGAATTGTCGGTAATCTCGTTGTTCGCGAACGAAAAACTATTGTTTCTGCGTCTCACGCTCTGTGTCAACAGCAGATGTGAACGAGATAGTGTATGAATCTATATCCTGATGGTAGCGCAACATGAACTGTGTCACACTGAACGCTGTTCATGGTCAACGTGTGTTCGTTCCTGCAGAGGTTCGCAGAGATGTGATAAAAGAAGGACGACACGACAGATGACGCGCCAACCCGGAAAACCGAAAAGGCCACATCCGACATCAGTGCAAACTGTTTATTTAGTTTTATAATTAGTTACTTTGACATAACATGTGAAATCATATTTTATGACATGTGAAATCATTATTGTTACGTTTTACAGACCGATCTCGTTAGGCTAATGCTCCTCTGCCAATCCTCTGACATGTTCGCGTGATCGGACCTTATCCATGGTTCTGAAGTCCAAATAAGCCATCACATCGTGGCCGGCACAGAAAATGAAATGTTTCATGTCTTTTTAAGTTTGCATTGAATGAATGCTCATCTGTTCATAATTTAGGCACATAGGGTCTACCATTAACCTAAAAAAGAATTAAACCTGTTGATTGCTTATTTTTTCATGATTAAAAAGCAACAACAATGGATGACTTTAACCCTTAATTTAGGCTTCATTAAGAGGGAGATCCTTGGTGTCCTTATGAAACCCATTTGCAGCTATAAACCTAAGCCTGTCAATTGAACTTACATTACCATTGGGGCAGTATGTGGGGTAAGAATGCTCTGCTGTCCTCATGTAGACAGTTGTAATTTTGGGGTAGGTTTTCAGAGGAGTTCAACACACAAGCCTCTGCAAGCCTCAAGCTAAGCCTCTGACCAAAATTGGGAAAGGGACTGGCCATGAACCCCAGCAAGCTAACCCTGTTACTTACCCTACTATGACTAGACTACCACATGCACAGCTGACAGCAAAGAACAGGGACAAGTTTCAACGGCACACCGTTTTGGTACGAACTGAACGGGGTGTTCAGGCACTACTTTGTAGGACGCTTTGCAACAGCCTGAGCACCGTATCCACCTCCAATTGATGTGACTGACTGCTTTTATTTGTCGTAAATTTAGTTTCGACTTCCCACAAATTTGCGACTTTATTATGTCTGAGGTCATTACTCGCAAAATTTTCTATTTTTTCGCAGAAATTTATGACAGAAAGTCATTTTTTTTCCCTCAGAATATTACCCTTCTCTCTTAAAAATATATTTCTAAACATTGGCCTAATATGCTGCTGTGCTCCACAAATCACCAGCCCTAATAAAGTTTTCTGGCCCGCATAATTGTGGATTCAACTTATATCGAATCCCATGTTGTTTGTGCACATTATTAAATTACTTGCAGATGCAGGCTCCATGCTGAATGAAATCTAGGAAAATATCTGCTGGTATGAAACAGTAGCATAGTGTTGTGCTGTGCTTCATGATATCTTGATCTTCCCTTAACAACACATCATCTGTACCAGCATATTCTCTGACAGAATGACAAAGCAAATTGCAACAACACAGGTCAGAGGATCGCAGATGCAGATAAATAAAAGAAAGAAAATATCAACTACAACCTACTGTCTTTACAAACAACACAACAACAAAACAGTGCTAATTTCACTCAGAGTTTGCGGCTTCATAGCTGCGTTTGGGTTGATGTCTCAAGACCTGAGAAGTCAAGAACCCAACCAAGTGTTGGATTTTGGAACATCGACAAAAGGAGTGTGCGCTAATGAGTACTGTGGCTGGGATGTCACGTGTGACTCTTCCCGCGCATACATCTGTGTGACTATGATCCTCGTACAAATCAAATTCTCAACCGATGTAGGCCTTGGATAATTGAGGACAGTGCCTGACGATAAGCCTTTGTAATAGAACTCTGTCAATCAATTTCCATAGTGATCTCTCCTCTCTCCTTCTGTCTCCTGGGTGTTTGCACAGATGGAATGGAGGAGCTGGTGGGCCACTGCACTGCAAGTCCCGCTTTCAAAAGAACTTGTGTTTTTTTGTGCATGATTTCATTAACTGGGCGGGAGTAAAAGCAAATTTGCCTTGTGAAAAGCAATTACTAGACAGCTGACTGGGACAGTACAGCAGGAACTTCTCTCTGTCTTTCTCTGTCTACCCCTCTCCCAAGCTATGTTCTCCCATTTCCTCTTTTCCAGATGTCTAATTTAATCTTCTGACAATTTAACAACTACGCTAAGACATTATTGCATCATGACAAAGCCAATGAAATGTCTCCACCATAACAATGTTATGATGTCAAACTCAATGTTATCATTCATGATGTTTTCAAATGGTCATTTTTTTTGTGCTCAGTCTTTCCATCCCATCTGCTCTCCCTGACTCCCCCCAAACTCGCCTGCTCAACCTGTACCCTGTCCGGTGCATATCCGAATCTGACCGCACCTCAGAATCATTGATCTGGCCCTGTCACATCTCATGTTCTCTTTGATAACCTCGTCAAGAAGGCTTGCTGGCACATTCGAGCTGCCCAGGACGTTCTCTAGTATCAAAGCAGCTGTCATCCAGCAAATTTGGTCCGAATGAACTGTTCCCTGAGCTCAGGAATGCAAAGCAGAGGGGCGAGATGACGATCTGGCTCTGACTCATCTCAATTTGGAATTTCCCAGGGCTTATCCTCAGGTGGGACTACAAGTCTGATTATTCTTATCGCTCCAACTTTCTCACAGACATCCTATAGGCAGATAATATTACTTGACTTGTGCACAGTTCATCTCACGGCTGCCAGTGCCTTAATGTTGTATTATAATGTGCTGTAGATCCGTATTTAAAGCCCATTTTTATTGCTGCAACACGAGAGTTAAACCTCGATTTAACCTTGTTTAATTGAGATTGAACCTTTCAGTGGAGTCACGGCCAGCCAAGCATGGCACATTTGAATATAAAGCCATATAGATATTAAAACAGGCTTGAGCTGAAGAATGGGAGGATCATGGCTTTTCTGGCTCTGATATTAAAACACATCCCATTTCATTACCTGGGATTTTGCTCCCAAATATGATATTCATTATTTATTCCATGAAGAACATTGCGGCTCTGAGATTTTGTGTGTGTGTGTGTGCGTGTGTGTGTGTGTGTGTGTGTGTGTGTGTGCGCGTGCGTGTGTGTGTGTGTACCAGATCTTTCTGATCTGATAATCTCATGGTGGCCCATATGTGTACGCCACCCTGTCTGAGTTGTGAAACTGACCTCTCTGCAGGTCAGGCCAGCATTAGTATGTATTCTAGAAAGGTTTTGGGTCAGAAAGTGAAATGAAAGACTCCACATATGATTAAGAGTGTGCCAAAGCATAATGCAGGCCTCAGGTATTAGAGGGTACTTGTCCCTGTCAATGGGTTTTGTGGCTTAATTAAGTAGATCATATTTGAGACTTCATTGCCTCATTTAGAAACCCGCACCAAGTCCTGCCCATGCTTTTGAATGCTGTGATTAGCTCCTCAGCATACATTACTGCAGCAAATATTTGATGGAGTTTAATAGAATTGCAGCTGTTATCCTCACTTGTTTTTCTTCTCTTCTCTGTACTGATCTGTGTGTATCTTTTCCTCCTCCTCCTCCTCCTTCTCCTTCTCCTCCCCCCATCAAGTACTCATTTGCGTCTTCATTCTAATTCGAAGCGGCTTTATAAACACGCTGTGGCAAACATCAGCGCGTGGATCCCACGGCTCGCTGAAGAGGGGGTAATCAGTGCTCCAGAGGCTTTCCACATGGGGAGGCAGGGCGGACGGAGGGTGGGGAGCCTCCTAAATATTCTGCACCTGAATGCTGTCAGACTTCACACAGCACTAATGGAACAATGTTGAGGCCTGATTGAGGGTAAATAACATAATGTGTGTGTGTGTGTGTGTTTGTGTGTGTGTGTTTTGCTTGTGCTTGTGCTTGTGCATGCACACGAGAGTGTGTGAATGTAATGAGAGAGAGAG
The DNA here is from genome assembly GCA_015244755.2 of Tenualosa ilisha. Classification (NCBI taxonomy): domain Eukaryota; kingdom Metazoa; phylum Chordata; class Actinopteri; order Clupeiformes; family Clupeidae; genus Tenualosa; species Tenualosa ilisha. The sequence goes on from PYXC01000045.1 coordinate 5,236,011, forward strand.
AGAGAAAATCTAGTGCCTGTACTCCAGGTGGTGCCATCCATATAAGGGCTGGACTTATTAGATATAACTCACTCAGTGCCCCAGGAGACCTGGCTTGGGTTAACAAAAATAAAGAAAGGACGGAGGGAAGAGGTGGGGGTGTGGAGGGTGGAGTCGGGGGTGGGGGAGTGTAATGTCACCAGGAGAATATCTTTTATTCTCTGCGACACTGTTGGCAGGTGAAATGATCTGCCAATTCTAATGCATGTGCAGGCCTGTGCGCCGCAGCAGTGTTAAGTATGGATCCCCGCTGTCCGGGCGAGAGAGGGGATTGGGGGGGGTGAGTGAGAGTGCCCCATGCCTGGTCGCGCTGCAGGGTGTTCGGCCATCTAGCTGACTGAGCCCCCCACGCTGACAGACTTAATCACTCCGCGGCGGCCGATTTAAGACAAAGGTCTTTAAATTTAAATATCCCATTAGAATTCAATAGATGGAGAAAAGCGATAAGCATCTAAACCAGAGCAGTAGATTTGCTCCTGCAGAATGCAAAGCTGATGGAACTATGCATAGGCAAGTTCACCTTCGCCGTGTATGTTGGGGAGGGGAGGGGGGAAGTGGGGTGGGCTTTACTTGTCAAGGTGATATCTGCTGCATCTTAATTCCTCCACCCAGGAGTGGCTGAGGCATTCTCAGGTTCAAGGTGCCATGCTTTTTTCCTTCTTTCTTTCTTTCTTTTTTTCTTTCTTTCTTTTTCAAACAGAGACAGAAAAGAATCAATCCCACACCCCCTTCCTGGGTCAGTCTTCTCAACAGAATTGCAACTGCAACACTTTAAAAATTTAAATAGAGGAGAAGGGAAGGAAAGCACAAAAAACAAACAAAACCAATGTGGTTAGAAAGACAGAAAGAAAGAAAGAAAAAAGAACGAAAGAAAGATGTAATTGATATTGGTCACATCTCCTGTTTTCCCATTTTGAAGTTGCTGAAAGGCCATGTGTAAAAGGTTAGCGGTGGCTCTAACGCCTGCTGTCAAGCATTCTGCTGTTCTGAGGACTGTGACCTCAGCTCTGAACACATGACATGACCAGGTCTGCCGAGATCTGGCCTCCCACGCTAAAAGCCTCCCGAAACTTCTGAGTTCTCAGAGACAGAGTGACTTGGCCATGCCGGCCATTTTAGCTCTGTGGGTTGTCCTTTCAGCACTCTTGACTGGAAGCTTGACAGAAGCAAGGTGCTGAGATGCAGACAGCAGTGGGGAAGGAAAGTGAGAGCTACTTGACCTCCACCCTGAGCCAGAGCTGGAATTGCAGTACGAATCTCTGTGGTCAACACAAGTAATCCACAGTTCTCAGTGTTTAAGCATTTAGCCTCCCCAGAGATGTATGCAATCTCAGAGGCAGCCATTTTGGTACCTGGAGTTTACAGTCACTCACAAAATATGACATTCTGTAATGATTGTTGTATATTACAATACTGTTGTACATACAAGCACAAAAGTGACCTAATGTTGGATTGTGAAGTGCTTTTCCAAATGTACACAAAATATAAAATGACTGATGGAGCATAATGAAATCTTATTTTGTCAGTTTAGCTAAATTAAATTTAACTACTTAAAAACACATGCCAGCTCATGTCACATTTAGATGAACTGAAGTGCCATATTAAAGGTACCCTATGCAAGTCTGGTATTGTTTAACTATAGAGCTCCCCCTACAGTCTGTGATTTTTTTGTTACAACTTTCTTGACCTACTCTCGGTTTCATCCTTTGGCAGGGCAAGCAAGTTCGGTAAATTCACCAAGCGACTGCAGAGAGGCCAAGGGTGTCTTCATTTGCCTGACTCATTCGCCTAAACCATTTAACCATAAGTGACTATGAGGTATGTAAATTAAGGTAAATTAACATGCCACACAATGACATTGTTTGCCCTCTCCTCTCTTTTCTCCTCATGTTTTACATTTCCTCCTAGCTTTGCTTTCCTATAACTGACAGTTTACCATTTAGTTGAGCTCAAACATCACACTACACCTAATGCAATTTCTATTTATTTAAATCACTCAATCTCTCAAAGCAGACTTTTCCTCAAACCATGATTTGATCTTATGTCGTATTCCCCCGGAAATCACTTCTATATTTATTTGGTTCCAATTCCCATTCACCAGTGAATCAGTGAACACATTCACTCCTCTGAGGAAATTGTGAGTCTGACCTCTCTGCTGCCCTGTGTTCTGAACCAGTGACACAATCATAATCTGAGGTTTGTTGTGGAATGGGGTTGTAGGTTGCAGGAAGCCAAACATAAAATCTATTTCAACTACTTAGAGGCATCCAGTAGAAGAGTCCAAGCCTAAAGCAACCAGAGTATGTCTTTTAATGAGTACATATGCACGGCCCTTAAATGGAGATCTGCTGTTTCAGGCAAATGGCAGAGAATGTTGCTTAAATAATGGACGAATGGAGTTTCTCCATTCCGGCCCGCCTCAGAACTGCTTTGGAGTGCTGTCATAGTGTGTTTCCTCTGACGCTTACCTGCAAACTGTCTCTCTCTCTCTCTGCTTCTGTCACCTTTTGTGTTATAATTTACTATTTCTGTCTCTTTGACTATTCTACTTGCAGGGCATGAATAATTATGATTCGTATCTTGCAGACCAAGTTAGAACTACCATCACAAACAAGTCATTGAGGAGAAATAATGCAGAAAGATCTGGCAGTCAGGACCACTGTAATGTTGACAAGTTCTTCACTAATATGTGATAATCAAATTAACAAGCATTTTTTAATGGTTCTCTTTTTACATACTCACACAGTCCTATATGCACAATACACACTGACTAATGTATTGATTATAAACATAGGGTTCAAACAACTCCTCCAGAAGCTGTTCTCCAAAGCAGACAAACATTCTGGTAGATTAACCACATCAAAAAGAGAAGAAAAACATCACGTTCACTAGGGTCTTGTACTCTCTCTCTCTTTCACTCTCTGCTTTGTGTGTGTGTGTGTGTGTGTGTGCGGGTGTGTACATGCATATGTGTGTGTGTGTGTGGTGTGTGTGTGTGTGTGTGTGCGGGTGTGTACATGCATATGTGTGTGTGTATGTGTGTGTGTGTGTGTGTGTGTGTGTGTGTGTGTGTGTGTGTGTGTGCGGGTGTGTACATGCATATGTGTGTGTGTGTGTGTGTGTGTGGGTGTGTGTGTGTGTGTGCTCATGAGGAGTGCTTTAGCAGACTTCATCTCCTTGTCCCCAGGGTGTGGTTCATCACATTCCATCAATCATCGGATCAAAGGTTCACAGTGCAGTCCTGCATGTCATATACACATACCCAGAGCCAAGGTGGGGAGAAGTCACTGCACTACAGACATGCAGGAGGCATTCTAATGTGCAACACAACACCATAATAATCTGCAAAGACAAAAGGTCACATGATGATGACAAGTGAAAGAGAAGTAAGAATCAGACAGGCAGGGTCAGTGATGACATTTTTAAAGTAATTTCTGCCCCCCAAGAAAAGCTTGCCGTGTGATGTCATATGAATGGCAAAGCAAGCTCCATTTGCATCTTGCATTGACACATGCCATATATTTGGATTCTTAATACACCATCTATAGTTCACATAAAAAATACATTTTTCTTAACCATAAATAATCTGGGATGACCTGAATGTCTTACAATACACTAAATCATTTCAGAAACAATGTATAAAGTGTATATCTAGTTATTGTGTGTGTGCCTGTGTATCTGCATGTGATGAATATGTGAAAGATATGAAGGACTTTTAAATGACCTCAGAATGCTGCACATGGTGCAAACCCATCTCATAAAAATGTTAGCAGCAAAAGGCTTTCACCTGGTGCTCCATGTGCCCTGCTCAGACCCAGAAAACACATTTATATGCATAGCATGGTTGAATAAGGTGTACATGTCCTCCTCACTGATGCCACATATGTTTTATATGATCCTAACCCATTAGATCAGATTGCATCTAGGGCCCACTTACTTAGTACACTCTCACTGTACTGGTCCAGTGCTCTCCCAATCGCGATCCAAACACCAAAGTGCATGTTAACACGGTGCTGGGCCCATATAGGGACTATGTGAGCCAAGGCTGTGAATGTTTGACTTAAAGCAAATGGGAAGCCGCATACTGGAGTTGGAGTTGTCACACACAGTAAAAAAAAACGATGTCTGTAACACTTTCTGTGAACCCAGTATTCATAAGGGTATGAACACATTCTAATTCATAAACGTGCCGTAGCAAACATCAGTGTGTGGGTCCCACAGCTCGCTGAAGAGGGGGTAATCACTGTTCAGGGCAAACTGGGGGGTATGGCTCCTAAACATTCTGCACCTGAATGCCATCAGACTTTACACACCACTAACAGAACAATGTTAAGGCCTGATTGAGGGAAAATAACACAATCAGCCATATAAGTCCTACATGAGTTGTTGCTCACAATAATAAAATAAATAAATGTCGGTAACGCTTTCTATGAATCCAGTATTCATAAGATTATGAACACATACTGCAATGGATTCATAAAGCCTGATAATTCTTCACATTATTATTAATATGAATAATATACATTCTCATGACTGTACTCTTATAATGACAGTACAATGTGATCTTATAACTGTCACAAAGCAAGTTTCTGTGTCCTCTTGACACTAGAGAGACACTTTACTTATTATCAGTAATGGTGCCCATTATGTGTAATAATGTCAATAATTTTTAAGCTCTATGAATGTATCACAGCCCTTTGGGAATATGTTCATAAAGCCTCATGATCACTGGGTCCATAAAGTGTTACTAAAATGTCTTTGCTGACCACCGTGGCCATGCGGATTGTGAGTTGTTTGTTTGCATTTTATGGACAATGTTAATCAGCATGATTCATGAGACCAGCCACCGAATCAATGTAATTAATTTGTTAGAGTGAGTAATCGTGAAAGAGAAGAGTGACCCGTGCAGGATAACACAAACACAGATTTCAAACTTTTCAGAGAAATTACATCATGTGTGTTTTTTAATATTTAAAGTTTATGTTTACAAATATTTCACTGTTTATGCACATACATCATTCAGAATTTCAGTCAGCATCATTCAGAATGTTTTTTACAATATGTTTCCTTGCATCTAAGATCTATGATCTGGTCAATGGACGGGAAAACAGTTCATGAACACATGTTCATGTGCATGTTTGCAGCTTTGCAGTCTTTCCTTGTGTGTGTGACAGTGAAAGGTAGAAAGACTGCATTTGTGTGTGTTTGTTTGTGTGTGTGTGTGAGTGAGAAAGAGATGTATCCGTCTGTGACAGAAGCCTTAAAAAAAGCCAGAGCGGCAGGTCAATCCTCAGTACTCATCCTGCTTGACCTATCAGCAGCATTTGATACGGTCAACCACCATATCCTACTGGACAAACTGACAAACATGGGTATCAATGGCAAAACACACTCCTGGTTGGAATCCTATCTCACTGATCGGTCGTTCAATGTGTCATGGCTAAGGCAAACAAGGCAAACATCTGTGCTACACCACCTCGCCACAGGTGTGCCCCAAGGCTCCCCCAAGGCTTGGCCCCTTCTCTTTGCCATATATACTACCTCACCAGGTCCAATTATCCACTCCCATGGCTTCTCTTATCACTACTATGAAGCTGATAGCTAGCTCTATGTGTCCTTTTCTCCTGGAGATGGATATCTAATTGTCTTTTTGATATATCTGCATGGATAAAAGAACATCACCTCCAACTAAACCTCTTCAAAACTGAACTGCTGGTCCTCCCAGCCAAGCAAACCATTCATCACAACATCAACATTAAGATAGACTCTCTATCTGTTGCTTACACCAAGGTTGCAAGAAACCTGGGTGTCATGATTGATGGCCAGCTGACCTTTGCTGATCACATTGCCTTGGTAGCTCGGTCATGCCGTTTTTCTCTATTCAACATAAGGAAGATCAGGCCGTACCTAACCCAACATGCAACCCAGCTCCCAGTACAGACCTTGGTTATCTCTTGCCTTGACTATTGCAATGCCCTCCTATCAGGTCTTCCAGCCTGTGCTGTGAGACCGCAACAGATGATCCAGAATGCATCTGCACATCTGGTTTTCAACCAGCAAAGAAGAGCACATCACACCTCTGTTCATTCAACTCCACTGGCTACCCTTAGCCGCTCGTATCAAGCACTAATGTTAGCCTACAAGGTGATTGATGGATCTGCTCCCATCTACCTTAAAGCCCTATGTTACCCTCTGGCCACCTCACTCCTTCAAGGAACAGCCAAAACTTTGCACAGGTCAATCCAGACTATTTTCATCTGCTGTTACATATTGGTGGAATGACCCTCCAAGTGCTGCCAGAGCAACAGATACCCTCTCAACCTTCAAGAATTTCTTTAAGACCCAGCTCTTCCATGAAGATGATTATCTTCCATATATAAAAATTTCTGAATACCAAGAATGCACTTACAATGCACCTCCCACTCTCTCTCTACACTGCACTTTTATTACAATCCTACACCTTCATCTCAAAATACTACAAATTTCATGTTAGCAATATACACTCTCAGCTATTTTTTTGTGCTGTTGCTTGAATGTTTGTCCTTTTTTTGGAAGTCGCTTTAGATAAAAGCATCTGCTAAATACTTACGTGTAACGTAAATGTGAAAGTAGAGAGTACTTTTGTATAGTACTGTATGTGTGTGTGTGTGTGTGTGTGTGTGTGTGTGTGTGTGAGTGTGTATTCATGTCCACTATGTGTGTGCAGTATCTGTGTATGGGACTATGTTTTTGTATGTGCAAGCTCTGCGCAGTGCACAGTTGCTTCATCTAATAAAACGTGAGTGGAGTGCTCTGGCAGTGGGTTAAATGAGAAGCGAAGAGCGGCCAGCAGAGCTGACCCCTGGGGCCAGACTCTGCCTTGCCACTGGTCTCGGCACACGTCTCCTGGCCATGAGCGTCTCATTAATTCGAGAGGGAAATGCCACGCGAGGCCAGGCCAGGCAAAAGATTTTGACTGGCCCCTATAAAACCTGCATAATGGGCCAAGAGCCATCTATTAAGGAATTAGAGTCCACACTCACAACCCACTGCTCTGACAACATGTTCACATTTCCCTTTATGCCTTCACTTCAATATTTCTTTGGTTCTTTTTTTGAATGTATCTTAAGCTTTTTTCTATAGTGAGCACTCAGCACTCAAAGATTTTAAGGGTCATTTATCAGTCAGTGAAATGATGGCTAAAAAAAGAAGTCTACAATTACACATTATAGGAATGAGAAAGAGCTAGGGACCTATATACATATAATGGCAGGAGGCCACCTTCTAATTTTTTGGCCTAGAAACTCCAAGTGCAAGAAAATGAGAATTCAAAGAGGTCTAGAGGCGCAATGAAAGAATGACAAAATGGGGCGCTTCTTTATCTGACAGTTGTGGCGATGAGCAGCCAAGGTCTGTGTCATTCACTTTAACTCTCTCTCTCTCTCTGCCGCTATCTTTCTCTCTGTCTCTTTCTCGCTCACACAGAAGGGTTGGAATGAGACCACAACACAGGAAAGTTTAATAAATCCCCCCCCATCCTCCTTTCTGCAAACCCATTATGTGTTTCTCTCTCATATAAGCAATGTCTAGTGGCGAAAAGCAATCTTAAGAAAGACATCATGGCTTGTCATGTCATGCCAGCAACTGACTTCTCCCCTGAGTTTCTTGATGTATAGAAACTCTCCTCATTACAAAACTTCTCTCTATCTATGCACAAGGCAATGTCCTTGACAAATACTCTTCCATAGCAATGATGCTTATGTAAGTCTTAAAGTGAAAACTATAAATGATTGGCAAATAGGATTGTTGGGTACAGTAGATGGCATCTGGGAGAAAAAAAAACACCATTTTCTACACAGACGTGTTAGGTAGGTTGAGAACTGCTTATAAGATTCTATGTGTGGGTTGTGTAATCCTTGATATGGATTTTCAAATGATTCTCATGCCTAGTGGTGAATTGAGATTGATGTTGTCTGAGCAAAATAAATAAATAAATGAAAACACTGTTGAACAGGTTGACTGCACAGAAGGAAAATCACTCATAGAGGCTGTCACGACATTTTTTGCCATCGCTGTGTTCATAACTGTTCCGATACTCCCCAAGGACTCTGCCTTTCTTCTTCACCATTTACTCCCAAGTGACCATTTTGGCCCATTCCATGCCTTTTAAACAAAGTTAACAACATTTACATCTGCCAAAAATGTCCAGTAGCCTTTAAAAACTAAAGGATGATGCACTGCCTGCCTGCCAAACATTTTGTGAACTCAGCATGTTTGTTTCTGTCTGTGGGATAATACTCTCGCCTGACGAGGACCGAAGTCTTCAGATGGGCACGGTCTGATTCGTGCTGGCCGCAGATGACTTCACTTTGATATCATCCATATTTGATTAGTTTTGCTCAGAACAATCTCCTGATGCAGTGGACTGTGGAGGGCAGTGAGTCAGATGGTAGAGGTCAGCGAGATAGATGCCGGATGAAAGTACCCAAATCCCCTCCGCCAGAAGAGAGAGCGAGAGACAGAGAGGGCAAAGAGGGAGAGAGAGAGAGAGAGAGAGAGAACGAGAGAGTGATAAGAGAAAGAAATGATAAATGAAGAAAGAAATAAAGAGTGTGATGTGTTGCCCCGTCTACCACCCCCACCCCCACCCCCACTCATTATTGCTGCGTACAAACAACCCAGCTTCCACGCGGCCCTTTGGAGCAGAGACCGGCATCACCAGGTCTTTGCACAGAGCCAGTGACCTTTAATGTGTAAGTGCCCCCCTCTAATGCATTGAGTAGTACTTCAGTCAAAGACAACCTGAGAAAAGTAGAATAAAGTAAAAAACCACTCGACTGAAAAAAAGTGTGTGTGTGTGTGTGTGTGTCTGTGTGTGTTCGTGGGTGTGTGTGTGTATATGTGACTCACCCCTGTGCTCATAATGAGACATCAGTATGAATGTTCTGGCCCTTTGACGAGCGAGCTTCAGATTAGCCCATGTCTGACACTGCTGTGATTGGCCTCATTAAGGCCCAATGGCGCTCATGTGTTAGACAAGTGGATGGTTATTAACGGGAGATTTTATTCTCAGTGGCTGTTGGGGAGGCTAACGGCATGCTATCGATGCGGTGAGGGGGTCCCGCTGGACAAAGCCAAATGTTTGTTCAGATAACAGCATTATTTCAAACGGATTAAGAATGATTTTGTCCCCTTGTCCATTTTGTTGTGCAATGAAAAACGAGTCAATTCATCCTACTTACATTTATGTGGTGTGTTCTGATATGTTCAGAGACAAAATTCACTGTAATGCTTTTATGGGGAAAATTCAATAAGACTGCTATTTTCTCCTTCTGTCTTTCTCTCTCTCTGTCTCTTTCTCCCCCACTAATTCTTTTCTCATTGTTTTCACTGTCTCCTTGTGCCTTGATTTGTCTTTCCCAGGCTAATGTGTGATTGTTTTGTTCCAAACTAGACAGAGACCAGATACATAAGAGAGGGCCAGACTAGTCTCCAGTGTTTTTATTAGGGCTGAAGAGCAGATTGCTTGGTCACCACACCAGGCCAGGTCTCTTATGAAAAGTGTTTATGAGTATGTGTCTGTGTGTGTGTGTGTGTGTGTTGTGTTGTGTGTGTGTGTGTGTGTGTGTTCAGGCTCCCAAAGGGCCAGACTGACTGATGTATTTGTTTCCTCATTGGGGAGGCAAGGGCATCTGCTGGAGCGGAGCTCAAAGGAATAGCACTTTGCAGAAATGACTTGCTGTGGTGCGTGTGCGTGTATGTGTCTGTGTGTGTGTGTGTATGCGTACACATATATGTGTTTGAGTGTGTATGGGGGGGGGGGGTATGGGTGAGGATGACGTGCAGAGGCCCAGGCTCACGGGGGGGGGGACTTTACTACTTTTCATTATGACTATCAGAGAATTTTCATCCTATCAACTTTTAGCAGAAGAGCCCAAGGTCAGGTGGCAGTGGGGGAGGGGAGTGGTAGTTAGCATGAGACAGTGGGGGTTGGGGTTTGGGGTGAATGTGTGTGGGCCTTTCCACCTCTGACAGACAGGAAATTTCACATCTCTAATCCTGCTCTCTGATGTGTGCAGACACCACGGTGACAAAATGTCACTTTAATCAGCCATGATTAACCAATACAGGGGCATCTCCAGCACACTGGACACCACACTGTCAGCCATTTTGCAAACATGTCTTCAGGGCGTGTCTTTTAGGTCACCTCAGTTTCTAAATGACATCTATGCTAGATAAGGCCTAATACAATCGTCATATCATCTTAGTTCCATTTTAAAGATTTAAATTTAGAAACTGTTAAAAAAGAAATCATGTTTTGGTGGTGCTTTTAGAAAAATGAACAATACGTGGATGTGGTGTGAATTAGCTTTCATGGGCAAATTGTATTATTTTTTCCCTGAGCAACACAAGTGTCTCATGCATGAATCAAAGGAAGCTTTTAAATAATATAAGTGGGTGATTCATCAAACCCACTCCATAAAATATAATCATCTTGAATGTCAGATAACAAGGCTTTTAATGTAATTTTTTAAAAAACAAGAAATGGCCTCTCCGCTGTGTGGCTAGGGCTTAGGGGAAGATTTGCCCTTAATGCTTCAAATACATTAAAACAATGTTGAAACAATCTCCAAATGAAATTGTCTTGGCCCATCCCTTCCCCCTCTCATTCCCTCCTATGAAGATGGATTACCCTTTAGAAAACACAGGGAATTTAAGAGATGTGCAGCTCCCTCCCAGGTCAGTAGGTTGGCATCAAGCTCAGCCCACTTCTCCAATCCTTAGGCTGACTGAAGCACCATGCAGCACTGTTGACAGCAGATGCTATTTCTCTCCCTTTCTCTCCGCCCCCCCCCCCGCTCTCACTGTTGTTTGTACTCTAGCTCTCTTACTCTTGCTTTAGTAGTCTCTCTCTATCAGTCTGTCCCCAGTATCTCACTCTCAATCTCTCTCTCTTGTTCTTGTCTCTCACTTGCTCTCTAGTTGAAGAATGGCTTCCATTATGTCTTGCCGAGAAGACGAAACTCTTTAGTGTGTCGTGAAGAGTGTTGGGTGAGGGGCCTTGCGTGATGGGCCAGACTGAGAGTCAGCAGAATGGCGTGCAGATGTCACTTTACACCGATGACCAGGGGAACAGACCAACTCATGTGTTAACAATAATTGCTGACCGACCTCTTCCACCAAACCAGTGGAGCCGAATCATATATTTGCAATATTAAACAGAATAAATCTAACACTCTTCACACTCTGAGGAGGAGCCCAGGTTATTTTTCTCTATGCTATGACAGACAAATTGTAAATCCTTTCTTCAGTATTTATATTAAAAAAAAACTAAGCATACTGTAAGATATGGAAATTCAATGCACTATTAAAATGAGAAAAACAGGATTCATCAATTGCTTTTTTAAGGGCATCAAGCAATCTCTGTGATATTTTATGGAGAAATGAGTGTGTGGAGAATTTCAATGGCATCACCTTTCCTTGCTTTCCAGTTTCATAGCAACAGGTTTAATTAAAAAACCTGAGGTCCCATAAGAATGGCTTTGGGGATTTCAGTGTTAAATCTCACCTTTCATTCTTGGCGGCCTGTCTTCTAGCCCCCCCCCCCCCCCACACACACACACACACACATCATCTTTCCTTGTACTCATCTGTCCTTCATTTTCGTTCTCTTCCGTCATCTCTCAGGAACAATTGAGCACTTTGAAGGAAATGCTTTGAAAAGGGTCAACCATGATACTGATCTTCAACATGTATGTTTTTTTTTGTTTTGGGGTTTTTTGTGCTCTTTTGGGCCCCTTCAATGGGGTTATATGAAAAAAAAATAACAATAATAGAAATATTAATCTCAATGGATTAGGGTGTTCTTCTCACCTATTGCCCTTTCGTTATGTTTTTCACCTCTAGGAGGAAGACATTTCCAAGCAACACTCCATCACTCCAAACACACACACAGACACACACACACACTCTCTCTCTACTCACCCCACAGCTTCTTCGACAGGGGGGATTATTCTTGCCAGAAGAAATCAACTCCTCGTTCCCGCGTAAACTCATTTTAAAAGCAGATGCCCATACATCATATTCCACTCACTCTGAATTTAAACAGATTACGGCAACAGCAGCTGAACCACAGCCACCAAACTTTGTTTGGGTCCCGACCGCCACCGCCACCACCCCCACACCACCCCCACACCAAATTCTTGTAGGAAAATAACGCTGCCCAACTGACAAGCCCGCATCCAAACAGGGCCGCCCAAAGCAGAAAGACCAGCACGACACATTTGTCTCCGATGACACGTGGGTTTTGCTCCTTCATCATCTTTGCACTTAATGGAAGGAAAGCCATGGTGTAGGCTAATGCAGTGTCAGCCCTCGCTGCTAGGTCTGTGGGCCAAAATGATCTGGATTTTGTCTTCATTTATATGTCAAAGCCAGACATGGCATACCAATTACCCATCCCATTCAAGTGCTCTGCAGTATTCTGCTGGGGTCACTAATGTTTTCCTGCTACTTATAAGGACATCTGTCCCGTGCATATTCACCACTATTTCCCATATAATGGCCACCATTTGCACGCCCCATTGAATTCAGAGGGTTTTTTTGTTAATGGTGTGTGGGTGGAAGGAGTCTCTCATGGTGGATTCATCTTTTATCCACAGTGTAATCCAAATTTTGCCACAATTTTTTTTTGTTCTCATGTCATATGACTTATATACTGAAACTTATATTACGAAATCTTGCTATTCCCCAAACATCCAGGACCTCTGTTATACACTTTTACTGGTAATTCTATCATCAGGTAAGCCCCGGTGCAGTCTTCAGTAATGTCACAACAACACTATTTATTAACCTCTATGATTCACACTTTGTTGGTTGCAATGCAGTTCCCCTTTGTCAAACAACTAAATTGCTAACTGGTTATCCACTATGGTATTGGGAAAGAAGAATCTAGATAATGTTTGTGACTAATGTTTGGATAGAACCTTGTGAAATCTGACCTGAACACAAGGTTATTTTGGTGTTTACGGAGCACTCAACTGAGGAATATAGGACCCAGGGAACATGGATACTCTCACAAGATGCATAATTGTTTTCGCCACACTGTTGTTTTCACACAGTGTCACACACATACTCAGCGAGCCATACAAACACTCACTGATGCACTCTAGACAAATGCTCAGTTTTTCTATCTCACCCACGCTTCTATTTTAGTACCTGCTAACCAGATTAGCACCTAGTTTCACAGTTGTGGCTCTAAAGTGTGATTAGGATTCTGTCAAGTTAGTCAGCTGGGCACAGGCTTTTCAGCTGTGACTGTGTTTGCTCGTTTGTCTATGGGAAAAGTTTGCATGGATAGAGGGAAGCTATGAGGTCACGAACATGTGACCAGAAAGAGCAGAAGCGAGCGCTGCAGTGTTGATTAAAACTGAGGGATGCAAAAAAAAGGATGACATCCCCACTTTAGCGTCAAACAGCTTTCCTTTCTCTGAGTGGGCAAATGTCAGGGTCGAGCTGGCACAGTGTGATCTCATGCGCTTTGTGCTGCCATCTCAACTCACTGAGAATTAGAGCAACTTCACAGATATATGATGCTATCTCATCCACAGCATCATGCCACATTAGCGCTCAAATTGCCCCATTAACACAGCTGGCAGATGGAGGTTAGCATTACTATGTTAGTGTTTCCGCAAGGCAATGCTTTGCTAAACAGCATGGAGTGATAGGAGAGGGTAGAGGGAGCTGAGCCACCATTCTCTGATCTTGTTACATCACATTCAATGGGTAATCATTGGCTGTCCAGGTTATCTAATGTCTGTCTACTCAGAACTGCGTCACACTCAGGTCGTTTCCCTAAAAGCCCTCATTCTTAGATAGAAACACCACTGAAACACAAAAGGACAACTTGAAAAGTGCAAATTAGACATGCAGCTGTTATGTGACAATTTTTTTTTTTTTTTTTTGCAGTCTGCTGTTACAAAAGTGACACCTTAGCTTTGAAAGACGACGATGAAGCATATCAGTTGGGTCCATTAATCTTTTAATTACCATGCCCCCCCCCCCCCCCCCCCAAAAAAAAAAAAGATAACCGTATTATCAGAGAAGATAGCGCAGAGTTTATCTATCTGATGCACACACGCACTCTAATTGGTTTGTCCTGACACAGATAATCCACTCTGGAGCTGTGTGTGCTGTCATCTTCATTGGTGATCTGAGCTCTGCTTCAACTTCACGAGGAGCAATGAACAACGGGATTTGGGACAGATTAGTCTTGAATGTTTCTGAACTCCATGTCAAGGGTATGTATATACATGTTTGAGTATCTCTTTCAGGTGTCACTTAGGATGTCTGTTAGGTCAGCAGCCACAACAAAGCTCAACAGAAGGAACATGCATGAGAGATATTATGCATAAAAGGAAGACTACATGTATGAATGACTACAGCACACTACTAGTGAAGCATGGTGTGTATGCGTGTGTGTGTTCAGGAGTTAGGCACTAAAAGCACTGAACACACAGAATGAGTGGGCTCCTAGCTCAAAAATATAACCACGTCATGTTGTTAGCATCTGGGTGATTAGCATCGCAAAGATAACTGAAGATATGCACACTATCCCCACATCACAAGGTCAGAATGTAGACAACATCATGTGTCCTCAATAAGGTGCCCATACCTTGCCAGTGGTCTGAAATCAGGTGCACAGAACAGCTTTTTCCTGAGAAACTGCAAACATCTCATCTCAACTGATTGCTCCATAATCTTAAAGAGGCAGCATTAGCCTGATCATATGAGCTCCTCTTACATGCAGCAAGAGAATGCTAATTAATTGAAAGAGAACATTTTGGAAGTGAAACATGATGCTAGTTTTTGTAATGCTCCCTTAATTTCCTTCGGGATCAATAAAGTAACTCTACTCTACTCTACTCTAGTGCAGATGTCATTTATCTTTGTAAGTCCAGAACTTTCCTCAAAATACGGAATTCCCATCTCAGACTGTCAATTTTTAACTTCTACAATGGTTAAAGTATATAACACACACATTTCATAAATTCAATTGAAAATACTTGCTTCATTCTGTGTAGACTGTGGTGAATGTGATCATATCATAGCACAGTTTAGCTACTCAGCAGCCTATCCAGTTACTTTTCTTTAAATTTAAACAAAGCAAACTCTAGATGACCCAACCTACCCAACTTACAACTGCTACCCCATACAACATACTCCAAACAAAAGTATTTTTCCTCCAAATGAATGAGAGAAGTGCTATAGTAACACTATTTATGCGCTAGGACTTAGGAGCAATTTAGGAATAAAGCATCATTCCTAGTAACACAACCTCAATTTAACTGGGGTTGTATGTGCACAACCATTTGACTCCAGCTGATAACCAATTTACAGAGGCAGTAGTGCATTTGAGTTTGTGGTCCCGGTGCATTAAGGTTTCTGCTCTGCACTGAAGCAAACAACCTTTAGCTATGCCTCAGGGCCCAGACACATCACAGCTGTGCAAAAATGCAATCTTACAGTGGTGTAGCGCTGCATTCAAGAGGCTTAGGGTATGAAAAGAGCACGTAGAAATGCTAACATGCTCTCCCAAATCTTATGCTTTGGATCAGTAGTTATTCAGTATTCAGCTGGATGAATGGACCAATGCATTTCCAAGAATGCGCTTGCTCTCTGTGGAGAGATCTAACCACGGCCTGATACAATGATGACACACCATCATTTGTTAATCTAAAAGGAGACTTTTTTCCCCTCCACTCTATTTTGCGTGCCTGTCTCTTTGCTAAGTTGAGTGTGATTTCTGCCAAAGGCGCCAGATGTTGCACACCACTCTCAAGGGCCATGAAATTTTAATTGGTAAAATAATTTCAGCTTCACTCCTGAGTGAACAGGACCTTGACAGTGAGAGAGGAGTTCACACTCATATAAATATATACATAATTCAATAAATAAAGGTGGTAATGGGTGAAATTGTGGAGAGCTAACATTTTGCCATGGAATTTGATGAGCAAATGCAACCAAATCAATGGTCAATCATCCAGTCAGCCTTGACATTCTCATATGCTAAGCCTTGCTATTTATCTTTTCAATTAAACTTAAGACTTTTGAAATGATTCTTTTCTTTCATGAAAGAAACAACAATGAAATGACTTGCCCTAATCTGCGGTCTCTGCTGGCCTTTTCCTTATTCTACCCCAATCTGTGTGATGTTTCACCGCTCTTGTGTGCACCTTAACAGCAATTCTAACCACCTGACTCATAAAAAGCTAATAAATAGTACTTAGCAATGATATGATTAGAAAACTGTGACATAATGAGTCATTTTAATGGGTAATTCATTGAACAACATATTACACTGTGTATGGTGCTAATTTACACAATGACACACACACACATTCAAAATATGTGTTTAAATCTAATTGGTTTGATGCCAGGGTTACTAACATTTTTACACTGCTCAAATTTATCAGACTTAGTATGCACAGAGAGAGAGGTGGAATGAGAGAGAGAGATAGACAGAGAGACACAGTAAATATTTTTTTTTCTTTTTCAAATAGTGCATTATGAATACCTGGCGGCCCAGCGTGCTTTGGCAAGATAAAGTGTGGGAGACGCAGGGGAGCAGCGCTCATGCATGGAGGGGGGGGCAGGCACTCGCTGCCTCTCTGGCCCCCAGCCTCTCGCAGGAGGCAGGGCCCCGAGGCCATTCCCCCACACAGCTACTCCCCCGTGCCCTCTGAATCACCATCGCTTAACACACAGATACACTCACACACATCCACACAAACATACACAGACGGGGTAGGAGAGGAAGGGAGGAATGAAAATATAGAAACAGATGACAACAACAACATGAAAGGGAAGATTTACAGTGGGGGAGCTAAAAAAAACACAGATGAACTATGGAGGAGACCTTTGCCCTGTGCTCACACAGAAACCCACAGACCACCTCACACACACACACACACACACACAGAGAGAGAAAAAGAGAAAGCACCTTCACATTCAATCACCGTTCATTCCGGTATGAAACTCTGAGCATTGAGCCCTTGGCAAAGTGCTCTGGGTTTGTCATTTTTTCACAGAATGAACAGAATGAGAAATATGAAAGGGATGTCCCTGTGTCCACACACCTGCACTGAAAGTATACTTGTCATTATAAGAAACAAACAATCACCTAAATGATCAAACAAACAAAGTGAAAACAAAAACAAAACAAGCGACAAAACAACCCTAAATAAAAGTGATGAAGGAAAACAAATATGTACTCGAGGCACTATCAAATCCAACTAATTTCATCAAAAACCCACATTGCCAAGACCATTTAGTTTGTGTCACTATATGTGCTGTGTGAACGGAATAAGAAACACAGTCTGTTTATCTCGACGTGCCTGTCTGTAGCCAGAGTGCTTGAGTGGCCATGACTGTGGCCATTGAAGAGTTTTTTTTTTTTCCTTCTTCTTTATGAAAAGCATTTGTCAGTTCCAGAGGAGGATATAGGGTCATAAAATGCGTAGTGATTGGCTCGGAGCGACTCCTGGCTTTCCCATGTCGGGAGTTAAACGCACTGAACTGTGCACTTCTGAAGGATATGAGCCTTTGTTGAAAATGTCCTCCCTAAACTGCGTGGGATTTATTGGGTGGTTTCACTGCGAGCATTATATGCAATAATGATTTTTTATTGGGGGAAAAACAAAAATCCCCTCCTGTCCACATAAATGTTATGACAATCAATAATGATGAAGGATTTAATTATTTATCCACTGCTCGGCAAATGCTTGCAAGCTGGAGTGATTGAAAAGGTTGGAGTCTGAATAATATATCCGAGAAAATAAAAAGCCGGATACTTTTTTAGAAAATCTTGTTTACCTTGATATTTTGGGGGGGGAAAAATCTATGCAGCTCAAACTCTTTGGTGCACGCAAAGTCTCCATAATTCTACACCTGTCCTTTTTGAAATGTTACCAAATCAAATAGGACAGATTGTATTTGTAATATCCCATTGCCACAGTTAAATCAACAGATGCCTTCACTGAGTTACAAAGGCATGGGAATTAGGAGTCAGGTAGCATTGAAACCATCATGGTGTAATCAGCAAATAATCATTTCCTGAACCCTGACTTGAAACCAAGCCACATAAACCTTTAAAATGAAAGTAAGAGAGAAAGAAAGAGAGATAGATCCAATATGAAAGAGGGATCAAAGTAAGAGAGAGAGGGAGAGATCAGATGAGAAATAGAATTCTTCAGCACTCTAACCTACTTGACTATTTTCAAAGGTCAGGGTCAATGGGGCTTTGCTCCTGAAATTTCATCAGGCTTTGAGTGGGACAGTCCTCTACAGATGCTATTGTCACCACAGTGCAGGGCAGGCAGGCTACCCTCCCAAAAACAAAAGATTAAAAAAAAGGAAAGAAAGGAAAGGGCACAGTGTTGTCATAAATAAGAGATGATAAATTCATGAAAGATTCAGCCGTCTCTATATTGAGATTTTCGGTTGTGACTTGGTGTCAGTTGTGATGTGCCATGCGGCAGATGATGACTTCAAGTTGGCTACTTCAGTCTCCGACTTTTTCTTTTGCGCCGTTAGCAAGTATTCTCAGTGGCATCAGGAGGCTTGACTTCTGACATACCTCCTCAGACTCATTCTATCCTTTCTTCTTCTCCCTCATTCATTCATTATTTTTTTCATTCAGTCATTGGGTCTTTGGGCTTTTTTCATTTGCATACTTATTCTATTGTTTATTTGTCTGCCTGGGTACAAGAAATAAAAAAAAAAGCAAGGTAAAGAAAAAGCCAACCACATCATTTAAAATGTGTAATCTGGAAAATGTGGAATGGAGCATTAACATAGCAGCTCTTAAACCACGGTTGTTAAGCTCAGGAATCATCCCACAATATAGTTATTACTAATTTTCATTGAATTACAAAGCAAAAAAAACAATTGTCAGTGTCATTCTGCATTCGTAGTGAATGCTAGTGTTAAGGGTTAACTCCATTTTCATTTCAGGGGCTTTCCCCTTCTCTCTCTCCCTCTCTCCGTCTCGCTCTCTCTCTCTCTCTCTCTCTCTTTTTCTTTCTCTCTCTCTTTCATACTTTAGCTCTAACTAACCTTCAGTCTCAGAGTTCCGTGAATATTTTAAAAGCATCATAGCGAGGATATGAAGAGAGGGGAATTGAATAAACAAAGCCCTGAGCAGAATTCCGGAATCTATTTACAGTGGATAATTGGAATGGGGTGTCTAGACGCCAGCCTATTAGACACAGCTTAGCTGCCTTCGCTGCCACCAATACCATCATTTCTATTAATCTCAGCAAATAATGAGTTGAGGAAACAGGGAGAAAAGTCCACCTGAGGCAAAAATCTGAATATCTACAAAAGACGGAGCCAACGAGCAATCAACAGCAGGAACAATCACAACAAAGGCTGCCATGGCAGGAACAAAACATCCAACAGGAACGCTGATAATGTGTTGATCATCTCTTGACTTGCTTTGATAGTGGCTCGTGTAAAAATCAGAACATGCCTCAAGTGTTTGAGCGTTTGAAAGTGTGTGGCACACAAGCGTGCCCGTTTCTGTGTGTTTACAACACACACAGTTCGTAAACATATAGTATAAGCTTTGTGTCTATGTGAAAAGCTGCTTTCGAAGTTGTGTAATTAGAAGCAAATGAAAGAGTATTGTGTTTGTATTATTTTGTCCTTTCATGTAATACACAATTCACAAACAAACAAACAAACAAACACACACACACACACACACACTCACAGAGAGAGAGAGACTGAGAGAGAGACAGACAGAGAAGAAGAGATGTGGCTCTTCCCACCCAAGTGTTTCTTACACAGTTTTTTTCACACACTTAATCGCATCAACTCTACTCGCGTGCTGCCATAGTCTGCCATCATCCTGCAGATTTGCAGCCGTTTGACCTCTCTCTGTCTGTCCCCCAGGGTTCCATTTTCCATCTTTCCTCTCCTCTCCTTTCCTCCTCTTCCTCTCCTCTCCTCCTCGTCCACTCCTCCTTTCTAGTCTCAGCTCTGCCTCATCATCCCACGGTGACAAATGTGTCAAAATCTTACGGCGGGTTGCCTGAGTGCTTCTCCCACCCCTGTTTACACGTCCCACAGGCCCCACCCCAACCCCAAACACACACACACACAAACAAATGCATATACACACACACACACACACACACAAACACAAACAGATGCATACACACACACACACACACACACACACACACTCACACTCATTGCTACCACGGATGGAGTAGTGCTCTGTTAATACACTGTCAGGGTAAGTGCAAAGGCCTTTATGTGACCCCTGCAGCACAGCACCAGCATCTGATGAAGCCAATCAAAACTGGGAGGCAGAGCACAGCTCAGGCCTGTACTTATGTTTGTGCCCGAGGCATTGCTCCAGATTGTTGCTGTGACGTCGGGGCCTTTACTGGCTCAGTTTGGGCTGAAACTTTTGCAGGGCGTCAGAGGGCGACCTGCTGCAGGACCAGTCCGACTGAGGCCAAGGGGGTTTATGGCAGTCAGGAAAGAGGAGACAACAGGGTTAGCCAAAGCCTGCAAACACACAGCATAGCAAATAGGCCAGATTAGAGTGCCAGACATCTGGAGAGACAAACTGTAGATAGGCCATTAGAGAGAAACAAACTGTAGAATCCACTGTGTTGTCACCATTAACATTTGGTCATCTCGTGAAGACATACAATTGCAGAGCATTTTTACGTGGAAAGGAATTCATTAATACAGTGCTTTCCATTGCGCATAAATTCCCCTTCTGAGAGAGCATTTATAGCTCATGGTGCACTGGAAGTTATTGTGATTTGATTTTTTAATCACACAATGATGATGTGTGACTTACAGCACTGTCACACATACTGTACTATCTAGTATGAAGACCATATTAGATACTATTTTAATTGGCCCTTTCCATACTATCCCAGCAGTTTTGTGTGTGTGTGTGTGTTGTGTGTGTGTGTGTGTGTGTGTGTGTGTGTGTGTGTGTGTGTCTTGCCCGGGGTCTGTCACCACCACACTGAAAGTTCTAATCAGATTGAATAGTCTAAGATGAACACTAAAGACTTTTTTTAAACGCTGTGTTCATGTGTGTGTTTGTGTTGTGTTGTGTTTTTTTTTTTTTTTTTTAACTCAACATAATCTTGGCCTGAAGTGGAAAACATATCATTCCAATCTCTTTGCGCCCTAGATTAAAGCTAAATTGCCATTGTCAGTGACATGAGGATGTCGGCCATGCTTTTCTCCCTCTCTCTCTGGGGTTTTGATGAGGAGGAGAGTACAAAGCTGCATTAAGTTCTGCTGGGTTTTCGACATGCATGTGAAAAGAAGGATTAACGACATCCGTCGACTGCAATCTGCTCCGACACAGAGAAACTACTGCCCTTCCTCTGTCCTTGCTCAGCCAGCACTGTTTGAACTCCCCGCCAGTTGTATGAATCACTTGGTGTCACGGCCTCAGTGCCATGGCATATCCATATGCAATCAAAGACAATGTGTGATGAATGGCAAAGCTTTTCAACGTGATCTTTTACATATGAATGAAGTCCCTCAACTTGTGATGCAACATCTTATGCATGATGTGTCACTCATTTTGACATGCATGTGCTTCCCTGTGTTGGATAAATTTCAACCACCAGACGTCATAATTAGTTTTGTGCTAATAGATAGATTACAGAGTCATCCGTTTCGACATCACAAGTTAATCATTATCCTCTGACTGAGTCACATATGTGTCTGAACTGAAGAGTGTACAAAAGGAGAAGCATTTCAATAAAATGTGGACATTTTTCTATCCTCCCATTAGATGCTAATCATAAATCATCACTTTCTGTCTAGGCAGACCACTCTTAGAACTCAATTCATTTGTACAGATAATATAGTAGAATGTGAACTTTGACTGGTCATTTTGTCCTTCCCTTGTATTCCGGGAGAGGATCTGACATGTACATTTGACAAAGTCTTACTCAAGTAGCATAAAGCTATGGGATTTCACCTCCACCGTCCTGTCTGGTTTTGCCAGAGCTGAGCTGTATCCATCTAATAAGGTCTTTGAAGTTCACATCTGCCTATGCACAGGAGAGGATGGGCTTCAGGATG
This sequence comes from Tenualosa ilisha, assembly GCA_015244755.2. Taxonomy (NCBI): domain Eukaryota; kingdom Metazoa; phylum Chordata; class Actinopteri; order Clupeiformes; family Clupeidae; genus Tenualosa; species Tenualosa ilisha. Next base: position 5,258,163 of record PYXC01000045.1, read on the forward strand.
TCGAGACCCATAGGTGCAATAAATCTCTCGACTCGAGCTCTTGCACCGAGACATGTCAGGGGCAAATTAAATTCCGAGAAAGGGGATAATTGGGTTATATTTAGTGGTTGTATACAGCAAGGGGGACATATCACTTCCCAGGAAAAAAAAAAACCCTTCGTCCACCATATTGGCAGATCTGAGAATTAATCCCCTCTTTATTCCTAAGCCCTTTCCTTATCATAAGATTATGAAAATCCGGATCCCTCCTCTCTCAGATATTAAATTGCATCCATAATACAACTCTTGGCTTAAAGAAATCAATGCCTTGTCCACTTGGCTAGTGCCAAATAGCTCAAAAGCACTTTGTTTTGAATTTCTATTCAGTAATTTGTAATTCCCCCCTCTTCGTCCAGCGTGGCCTGAGACATGAATAATGTTTTGGGTTAGAGGCAGTCGGGGCTTTGGCATTCGGATGGCGCCTATTCTGCTCAAAGAGACACAAATGGGAAAAGTGCTTCCGATGAATTTTCATTCATTCTGGGGGCCTGGGGGTGCAGGAAGGGCTGATTTCCCCACCCGCTGTAGCGCAGGAGCTCTGTCAAGACATCAGCCAAACTCCCACACCCACCCACCCACCCCCCAAACCCCAGTGACTCCTCTCTTTCAGTGGGGAGGGAGAAGTATACCAGTGTCCTCTCTGACTCCATGTATGTGTGTGTGTGTGTGTGTATGTGTGTGTGTGTGTGTGTGTGTGTGTGTGTGTGTGTGTGTGTGTGTGTGTGTGTGTGTGTGTGTGACAGAAAGAGACAGACAGAGAGATAGAGATAGAGAGAGCAAGTGTCTATGTATGCATGAGTGTGTATGTGTGTGTGTGTGTGTGTGTGTGTGTGTGTGTGGCCTGAACATGACACTCGATATTGTGAGGGCTCATTTCATGGCTTTCATCTTCGTAAAAGAGGGATGGGGAGGGGAAAGTGTGTGTGTGTGTGTGGGGGGGGGGTTGGGGGGGGGGTACGGTCCCCATGCATGGGCCACTAGATAACTCATCTGGCCTGTCTGCTCTCCACACAGATGCATGCCTTCTGCTCTATCGCCTATGCATCATGAATAGCTATTCGACCTTGGCGATCATCAGGACCACACAATTATGACTCAAGCCTCGGTGTGTGTGTGTGTTTGTGTGTTTGTGTGTCCATGTGTGTACCGTTACAGTAAGTCACTGAATTTTTCTGACTGGGTATAAAAGAATCAAAAAACACTTCATGTGAAGTCAACAAGCCAACTAATGGGTGATTATAGACCCTAAGCTAAATGCCCCATGTAAGAAATAGGTCTCTGTATACACAAAAGCAATGTGAGTTCAAAGGGAGAGAGTGTGTCACCTGTTCAATGCCTGAGTTGAGGTTGAGTCAGACATTGATTATGAAAAAGCCTGCCCTTAAAGCCCTGCTCATAGCCGACCCCAAACTGCCTGACAAAAAATGCAGCTTCATTAGAGGATTATTAGTCTTTCAAAATGTCATTACTCACCAGAGGCAAAGCGACCTCTGCAACAGGGCCCTTTTCAAAGGATATCTCCATTCTGACCTCTGCTGAAATCACACCGAAGGTTATCATTATTACAGCCCATCTCTTGTTTGGACCTCACTGATTACTGGGTAATATGGTAGAGGCATGTTGACATTTGACAATACTCTGGGTATTTTTATTTTTGAGTCTGTATGGTTATGATTGTTTACTGATTGTAAAGCTAGCAGGCTCAAATTTATGAAAAGGACTACAGTATATCATAATACAGCTTTTAAAAAAAAAAAAAAAAAAAAAATACATGCTTCCAGCTTGCACCACATGGAGGACTCAACATTCAGAAAACGTTTAGTGTTGTTGTCGCCTCTCGATTTAATAACACTTTTCTGTGGGGTGCCACGACTGTATTGTGGCTTAGTCTTATCTGCCCTTAATCTCATCAGTTTCAACAGGTCCTGCATGGTGGGCGCGCTGTGGAGCTGAGGAGCGTCCACAGAGTCAGATGAGGTCCGTCGATAGTGCCCATCAAACGCAGGGTGATCAAAGCCCAGCCCGGGTAGGCGCACAGGCAAGGATTAGCGTACATCTTGCACAACCCCTGTTTGAGGGAAGAGAAAAAAAATGTCTCCTTCAATAAAGAGATTAAGTTGAGAGTGAAATCTAATTCGAGGGGAACTGGGGAGCTTAAGACTACAAGCTCTGGATGTGCATTGTATATGTGTATGTGTTTGTGTGTATGTGTGTGTGTGTGTGTGTGTGTGTGTGTGTCTGTGTGTAGAAAGTATCATGTCTGTGTAATCATATTCAACCTCTAAATGGTGAACTGTGTCAGGGTGTTCTGAACATGTTGTGGGTGAAAAATGATGCATGCAAAAGCGTGAACCTTAAGACCATGACATCATGGTCTTTTTTATTGCTGAGCAACAGATGTGTATATAGTTGGATAATATTTACCGGACCAATACAAATGATTCATTAATGCTGTCATTACACTGATTAATTTTTGTAATTACTAAATTATGTATTTTTTCTCAAATAATTTAAAGACCAAGTCACCATTAAATCTGTTTCTAGATGCTTGGATGCCTTGATCTAAATTGTGTTTTGTAATAAATACTGTAATGTGTGAATAAAGTAGCCAGTTATTCAAGCCAAATAATCTTATTTTTCAACTATTACGGAGATTTCAAAACAGTTTTAAAAACAAGATTCTATGATTATGGGTCATATTGTGACATTCTACAGTAAGTTGTCCACTAGCTTAGTTTCCCAGTGAACATGTACATAAAGAAACATGAAGACAGGTTGTCTGCGTACTGAAACATATAGCTCCCAGTCAGTTTTTTCATTTGCAACGTTTCGAGCCCATGGCACTTCCTCAGACTTACCAGTGAACATGTCCCTCAGTTTAGTGCTCCTGTTACATTACGGTGTCTGAATCTCCCTTTAGCTTCTCAAATCATTACCAGTTATCAAAGCTGATGTCCAGATTCATTTACTCATGAATATCCAATCTAGGCCCTGTGATGCCATATTTGATGAAGAGGTCTTTATATCTCGCTAATAATGCTCTCTCATCGATTTGATCTAATTACCGGCGTCAGCCGGTGTCAGCGTTCTGGGGTATTTATTATGACTTCATCAAAGAGAATTAAGCTCGGACGTGACCTAGACATGATCTGGGCGACAGTGCGGTCATCCATGAGGATATTGCTTTGAAGTTGCCTCTCTTTGAAGTGAATAAAGGAGATATATAATAGCAAAGCCGGATTCATTTGGCCAGATTACAAGAAGCCAAACATTATAAACTGGGTCTTATGATGAGGATAGGCTATGTAGTACATTACGCCACGGTCTCACCACTGCTGCACATTGGAAAGCGTTTATGGCCACTCACATAAATAGTGCCGAGACCATTTCATCGCAAGAAACTGACAGTTCAAGAGTGATTTAAGCTATTCCATTTGTGTTACTGTCTTATTAATATGTTGTTAAATAAATGTCTGAATGTTGGCCATTACTGGGTGGCAGCACTTAAATGGAAATGGTGAGGAGACAAACACATGAGGAGAAGAGGCAAACAAAAACAAGAAATAATAAATAAAAGGCATTGTTTAGTCAAGCTTGAAAGGAAGGAGAGAGAGTCAGTGTGTGCTCAAGAAAGGTCAGTCGGAAGGGACTTTTTACTAGTGTATGCGTTCACACACACACACACACACACACACACACATCCACACACAGTAGGAGAGAGAAAGAGAAAATATACTGCTGCTAACAGGAACACTGTCAACTCTCCAGCAAACCATGCCACAGCCATATGCCACAGTCACACAGGCTGACAAGCAACATCAGGAAAGGGCAGCAGACATCATGGCCTAACCAGAGAGCTGTGAAATCTCATATACATAACAGCATTAATAAAGAGGAATACATACTCCAGGATCCTCTGCTCTCCTTGTGTTCCTGATGCCTACAAATATTCTACTCCATCTTTACTCAGACTTCAATACGCTACCTCCCCCCCCTCCCCCCATTCTCTTTTTTCTCTCTCTTGGGTTTTTTATTTTTTACATTCTTGGTATATTCTTGTTTTGGGTTATCTGGTTATCTCATTTGTATATATTTTATTTGCAGTTTAACAGCAATTGATACAGAGTTTATGGCTTACTTTTAAATAATTATCCATTATTCCACCAGTTTATATATCTCTCTTCTCCTATGCTATGCCACTCTTGTGCTTTTAGCTGGTAAACTACTTCAGGCCAACCTATTAATTTTATAGAGTAGATTAATTCTAGCTTCTTGCAATATTTACCTTTAATACATGCCTCTATCCTACGTTCAAGAGCACGCTTTAGGAAACAAGGCCTAGGTCCTTTGATACAGTACACTTAGGTAGCATGCATTATTTTGTTGTGTTGTTTTCAAAAAGTTAGTTGAACTTCAAACACTGCAAACAATGTTCATTATTAGGTAATCATTTCATTCATTTTTCTTTCACAATAGAACAGTCAAACCCTGCAAAAATGTGAGAGATTGATCTCGTTTGTGTGTTCATGTATTCTTCCTCTTATTGGCACTATCCGTTCCTAATAAGAAAGCATTTGATTTGATTTGATTTGAATTGATTACTTCAGAATTGTCTTGATGTTACAAATGTATTTATACTGATAAAAAATTGTGAAACTGCAACACCTTTGGCATTTTGCTGAATGTGGGTGGTATGTAGTGTGCAAGTTGTCTTCATCTAAACAAAGCAAATGTTTAGAACACACACACAATCTGAAATTCATTTGAATGTACAACCATCTGAGCAATGGAACAGAGTTAGAAGCCATTAACAGAGAAAATAAATAAGCTCATGCCAAAATAATGAGCAAAACTCATTTTCACGTAGAAAGGTGTAACTTTGAAAAGCAGATATGTCCTGGAGTTTGTCCACTGTCAACTCTCTGACACTCTCTCTTCACACATGGCCTGCTGCTGAGTCAGCTGGGTTTTTTGGTTGCCAATAGAACATGATCGTGACATTGAGAGCTGATATTAAGAGTTAAAGATAAGTAAAAATAAGTCCTTGTATTGTTTAGTTTATCACCAACCCTCTGTCTTACTTCTGTTGCGCATCATTGGTGGTTTGGCATTCTTCGGAAACAAAGAACATGCTCTCTGGGCATGATCTTCGACCAGTTGTCAGATTTTGGTGCAAAACCCTTTATCATAACACAGTGTTGTGCACAGAAGTCAGCCCAGTTGTTCTATTCAAGCAATCATTTTTGTCCACGAACAGAACTAGCCTTGAGTTGGTTTACTGCTTCAGCTTATCAGTCAAACATCATGTTATGTTGAATGGTGGCCCTTTTGTAGATGCACTATGTTGTGAAGGCAATGTATATTGACCCAACTAACCTGCCAAAATCTGCCCGACTGAGCATCACATAAATGGCAGCCTGTTGGTTACATTTTCAGGGTATCTAAGATATTGTGTATTTGACTGGACATGCTAGTCTCTACACTGCCTACAGTCCTTCTATTTATTTAGTTACTTTCTTTAAGGCTGCAATTTATTTTCCTCTACATGTTTTAGACTTTCCAGTGATGCCGATATGCACAGGCTCGAGATTTTCATGTATACCCCCCCCCCCACACACACACACACACCACCACCACCACCACTACCTCTCTCTCACCCCATTTACCTATTTTTTTTCTTCTTACACTGTGCTCATCTTTCCAGCCCTGCATTGCCATAAAATTATTCCTGCCATTAATGGCCCTATTCTCTACCGTGCCCTTTGAGAGCTGCACAGCATCACTGTCAAATAGGGAAAAATAGCCCTGGTGCAAAACATGACATGAATGTAATATAATGTCAAAAATAGCCATTTTTACCAGTAGGCCTCGTGTATGAAAAATGTGGTCAGTGATATCTGATCTTGCTGCCACCTGAACAGTGTAGCTGATAGTTATTCCATTCAGTCCACAATCAAGGTTTCCTTTAGGATGTATCAGGTGAACTTCCTGGGGGAAAAAAATAAATGTTTCCAAAAGGGAAATTGTCTTGCAGAAAAATCAATCCAAAATGTAAATACAAAACAGAGAATTTGGTAGCACACTGTATGTCCATCCGAGGTCTACAAATCAGTTAGATGGACAGTTCATATCCTGTGTGCAACATTTGTTTTGAAATTATATTTTTCTTAATGTAACATTCATGTAATTAATGTTTAATCATTTATAAATAACCATTAATGTATCATTCTGGTGGCTAATATCTTGATCAGTACATAGTTCCTTGCATTTTCCTAGTGAATGATCAGTGTCCCCTCACTTGACATGCTATATCATGGCTAAGGACATGCTTTAGCACATGTTAATCATTGTATTTTAGTATTCATCTGTGAGTTTGTGGAGAAGCCCATCTTTAAACTCCTCCACCCCACTCCCCCACCAAGCCTCTGGCGCCTCCTCCTCCTCCTCCTCCTCCTACCAGCCGCCATAAAACCAGCAGGCGATCATAACCTGATGTGTGGGAGATGAGTTCATCGGCAAGCCACTGACAGCCGATTGTCAAAGCCACCCTAAGTCGCCAGTGATCTATGGCATCGGCAGGTGGGAAGGGGAAGGGACTGGCTCGCTCACACAGAGAGCAGTACGTCACTGCCGCCACCACTGACACACTGTCAATGCTTTAGCCCCACAGCCCCAAACATTACAGAGCAGAAACATTTGGTCAAAAGAAAAATGAACCTCTTCCTTCAAAAGCAGGATGTACTCTTCAAGTTTGCTACATTTAGATGGGATAAACAGAGAATGAAATGAAATCTGTTTAATTGACACAGGAAACCGCCAATCATGGGTCAATCTTGGCAAATATTTCCGTCCTGCTGGATAAAGACCATAATGTCAAAATCTTATTCATAGACAAGAAAATATACAAGGGCAAAAAGAGAGTGTTTCTTGGAAATGCTGTATTTGATGTATTTGTCCTGCATCTGGGTTGTGCACAAATGTTCCTTCAACTAAACTTGTTATACAAACAGCCAGTAATACAAACAGCAAACGCTGTTTACCTTTATCAGGGTCTCCAGTGATCTCTCACACACAAACATGAAAGCTCTGCTATCCACACATGTCACATGTGACACTGTGTTGATATGAAGTGAGCCATCTCCATTGCGGCTAATGTAATAACGCTAGTCCGAGTCTGTCGGGGAGGGTTAATTGCATCAGGAACTTGCTGATGTTTCCTCTCCAGGTCAGTGACAGTGCGTTTGAGTTCCCACTGGTCTCATCTTAGCAGCAGGCCAGCAGGGGTAAGGAGTCTTTAACCCAGCCAGAGGAGACCTGGCGCCAGATACAATGTCCTCGCTTCAACTGCAGTGCTGCCCTAGGACCCTGCCCAGGGTCAGGGCCCGAGGGAGCCAGCTGAGGGGACCCCCGCATCAGTACCAGAACCAGGGCTGACTTCCATCTCATTGACACGCGAATGATGTTAGCATTAGCTTAGCACAAAACATATATTCACATATTTAAAACATAAAACAACAACAAAAAAATGTGTTTTTTGTGGGTGTGGAGTGTGTGTGAACACCATCAATGTAACAACAGCGGAAACACATCAAAATGAAGAGGATATATGGCATCCGCACGAGATAAATAAATAAATAAATAAATGTGTTTGTTTGTTTAAAGTTTGTTGTGAGAATGTTCCAGATGGATTAATGACCCCGGAATGAGGAGAGGTCATTCAATTTGTCACAGAGACACACCTAAGCTCATCACATTCATCTCTTTGGGTTGTGTGAACGATGGGAAGGCTAAGGGAGGGAGGGAGTCGACTGTGTGTGCGTGCTGCCGGACCAAGGCCGTGGCCTATATAGAAGATCTGCGTTAATCGCTGCGGACCTCTTAAGCTGAAGTCCTCGGCCGATTAACAAGAGAACAAGAGGCAGCTCAATCAGCTCGGTGCAGCCCCATGTATGAGAGCAGAGTGAAAACAGATGGCAGAGAGAGCTGGGACAGTTCCCCTTGTTTGGACTGAAAGACCATGAAACGAAGGCAAACACAGCAACACACACACACAGAGAAATACGAGAATCTGTTGAGGAATGACGTCAAGGAAAAAATCACCGAATGCTGTCATTCAACTAAATGATGTGGGGGAAATAACGCCCTAAAGGAGCCCAACAACACACTGAGCTTTTCCTGTTTGATAATAGGGAACGTACATTTTAATGACGGCTTTTTGTTTGATTTCTCTCTCTCTCTCTCTCTCTCCCTATGAGATACACTTTAAGCCCTCTCCTGCTGGCCAAATATCTAAGGGGAATTTATTTGTGTTGTTTCCACAGTTTGTCATCAAAGCTGCGCTTCTCTCTGTCATCTTACACTGTGCGTCTGTAAGTTTCCAGCCTCAGACAGGGGTATTCACTATAGGGTGATGCTGTTGTGTGCTGACGGATATGTTGCTCAGTGAGAAGGAATACATCTACGCTTCCCGCCGATTCATTCCTTCCTGCTGCTTTATGGAAATGGCAGTTTGTTTCAAACGCTTTTGTGTGTCGAGTAAACAATAAGAGCTGACAGAAGTAAAAGTTGAAAACATGAATGGCCTCAGTATTACAAGCCCAGGGGAAGGGGGTTGTTTAGAGCTAATAAAACATCATTTGTTTTAAATGTTCAACAAATGATGTCTTGCAAGGCTGATGTGATCAAACATGCCCATGTTGTACTCTCAGGCAAATAAATACAGTATAATTTATGTGGAATCTAAAGGCATTAATTGATTACTGATGTTTGATTCAGGAACAAAACACTGATTAATTTATCCCCATACTTTTTTTTAAAAAAAAAAAGACATTTGAAAAGATTACAACTTTTCTATTCGGCACAAATAATTCTTACTCTCTCTTTTTTTCCCAATTTTCTTTCTTTCCATTTCTTTTTATCAATCCATTTTTTGATGCTTCCTCGGCTCGGCCCACTGAATCCAATTACAATGCACCCTCTTAAGCCCTTTGATTCTGCCAACAAAAGTTTGTGGTCTCCCAGCATGTAAGCTGTCTATCAGATAATGGAAGACTCAAATTCGCCCCTGCCTGTCCGCCTGCCAAGTTTGCTGGAGGTGGCTGGGCCTCACGTCTACCTGTCACCTGGCGTGGCGCACGGCCCGTGTCCTCTTGTCTTCTCCTGGGAAATCTGCGGAGAGCAGCCGCCCTTATCAATGGGCTTTTCAGGCGGCGGTCCCCCACCCCACTCCCCTCACAGGCGGCCTCTCTCGATGACAACGGGTGCGGAGGGCCCCCTAATCTGCCTAGACTTTAACAAAATTAAATCCAGGGCTGTGGGGCACGGGCAAAGCGATCAAGGTGATGAGGAGGGGGGAGGAGGGAGGGCTTCCTGCCTGCTGCGATACGGCATCAGACCAGGCGGACATTAATGCGGAGGGAGGCTGCATCTGCCAGCGATATGCGCCCAGAGAGCAATCGCCAGCTCCCTAACATCCAAACCCATCAGGTCTCATTAGGTGGCAGGAAGCAACAGCCCCTGCGACGCCACAGTGGTAAATTGCCACGCCTGCGCTGAGCTGTGTTTACAACGCGTCTCAAGCACTGAATCTGAACTGTACTGAATAGCGCTGAATCCAATTTTGGCAAATTGGTCAAAGAGAGGCAATAGGATTTTAATCAAACCACACAATTAATGTAATTACTTTGTATTATTTGAATGAATGTATAAATAAATTGCCTGGAAATGACTGGTATGACAAAATGGCCCATGTTCAACAGCATGACATTCTATGTATCTGACAGCAAGCATTATAAGTTGGCAGAAATCAGTCATAGTAGAATTTCTGCTGATATGAATATTGTATCCCACAAAATATTGCCATGCAAATGCTGAATCAAAGTGAATACTGAATCCCAAAATAATGGTTCATTTTTATGATTCTAAAATGTATCACTGAGATAACTGCACTTTGCAGTGTGTTCAACGAGACCTTATTAATGTACCTCCACATAGTTAATATTGTCCTTTGCGTTACCATATATTTGACTTAGTGATACAGGATCTCTTTAGGAGACTGAGAGGAGAAGGTGGTCTACTCTTCCCAACCTGTAGGAAGAATTACTGTGTATGACGTTATATCTACACTACACATGTTTGTCAGATTTCTTAAAATAATTATCAATATTTATCATACCCCATCAATTAGATTACAAATAACAAAACATTTTGTTATGCAAATGAAAAGCAACACATTAACAGTCCACAGCTGAACCAATCTCAAGCTGGTTTAGTGTGATCTCAGGAGAGAGCTCCAACCCATTTCATCACGTCAGCTGTGGAGGTGCAATGTACAATTAGCGAGGCGGTGGTTGGGTGTGTAGGGATATGAATTTAGAAGGGGAGTTGCAAAGAAGACTGCCTGGCCCCACAAGCGTCTCTATTCTTAGGCCCCAGTTTCCACCCCACTCCAACCCCTACACACACTTCTCATCATCTACCCTCTAGGGGTGTAGGGTAGGACCAGGGGGTGAGAGAAGTGCAGTTTGATGTGATGCACTAATGGTGATGATCAGTATCCACATCATGTGTAGCATCCACACTGGGAGAGATGCTGAGCACTTGTGGTTCTGATTCAGTAGGTGTCATTGTGATGCGGCTAGGGGGAATGAGGAAAGCAGACTTTGACATAGTGGAGGGGTGTTCACGTGATGAACGCGATGACATGATATGAATATTCCCCATCATGCTTCACTGAGGGGACGTGTGGGAATGGAGGGGTGGCAGAGAACAGCGAGGGGCTGAGGTTCGCCCAGAGACTATTGGCCCCTTTCTCATTTTCACCAGCTGTCATCATTAGAGCCTGCCGAGAGAAGGTGAAGGTGCAGGAAAGAAAATGCCCCCGTGCGCGCACACACACACACACACACACACACACGCACACGCACACGCACACACACACACACACACACACACCACCTTCAGCAGACAGTGAGTGGATAATAAGCTGAGACCCGTTTCCTTTCCTAAAGGCATGCGTCGAGATCACCAAGGCTTAGAGAGACTAGAGCCCGGTGGAGAGATAGGCTGAGGGTGAGGCCGATAGGCCTTATCTCTTCCCCATCGAGCTATGATCTTAGCAGCTGTGCTGTCTTTAAGAAATATGGCCATTGACCAGTGACAGTGGGTGAGAGATTGCCATAGCTAGGGAGAGAGTGAGTGAGAGAGAGAAAGAGAGAGAAGTGAGAAGACAGATCAATACAGAAAAATGGCTTGCTTTTGGAGGGGGAAAAATGATGAAGAAAGAGACATCCCAGCAGTTTGACCGGCCTTAACGCAGGTTAAGTGGAAATCAGAGAAATGTACTGGAACTGTTTGTCACTGTGATGGACGGGCACTGGTTGTCTTTACATCACGCTTGTGCTTTTTTCTTTCCCACTTTAAACAGCCAAGCATAATGCAGTCATCATTAGTCACCCGCTATACGTAAAATATGAAAAGAGTCTCTCATAATTGGCCCATAGATCATGGCGCGACTTCCCCAGTCAAAGAGGTGTCACAGGAATTGATGGTGGCTAAGATGGATCTGGGGCCTGGCTCCGCTGCTGTAAATAGAACGAGGTATCGGAAATCCCATTTGCTGGCCCCTGTCCTGGGCTATGGTCACAATTTTTAAATATAAATTAATAATCGCTCATATTTATAGCACTCTGACTCCCCCCCCCCCCCCTTCCCTCTGCATCCCCCACCCCACCCCACCCCTCCATGGAGACTGTGACCCTTTCGACCGGAGCCACAGAGTCTGAGGTCTGAGAGCAGTGCGGGTTGGGTGTATGGAGGTGAGTGTGTCTGTGTGTGTGTGGTAGGGTGGGTACACTGCTGCCGTGTTAAAGTAAAGCCCTTAGTTCATAAGGTGGAGGGATCCTATGTTCCTCTATGTTGAAATGTAATGTGCACTTTGTTTGATCACACTCATACAGGCGGCGAACAGGATCCAGGCCGCCATTCACACCCGTATTGATTTTTGTTTCGCATCTATGAAGATCCATTTTTGGTAATATAATCCCTTCTCAGGTATGTAACATGGCTGCCATGTATGGGGTAAACTCTGCATGCTTACCTTATACAGCACTTAAGTTAGGCCTATATGGTCTGTGGAAGAGTCATTTTCAAGCAGAATGTGCTATGATTTAAGCATACCACTAGCCAATGTTCAATCTTTGGATATCAAGTAGTGCAAACTACGCACAAGGATCATCTTTCAAAGGGAAATAAGGGACTGTAAGGGTAACTGCATTTGTCTCTGGGAAACTTGGCTGTTTTTATGCTGCTAAACTAAAATTTTAATGCATTTATATTTCTCAGTGTCTTCATCAATTGTTTTTCTCTCCTTATATCTTTGAACATTATTCTCTTGAATTATTTATTTTTCGAAATAAGCACACTCTAGACTCTTGTCCTTTCAGACCAATCTTTTCCTCAAGACATGCAAAACTTTCAACAGTAATCCAAATACCTAACATGATGTCCAAAGAAGTTTTCTTGGACTCTAAAATTTTGTATCGAACACAGACTGTCAGACTCGAGGCACATGTGCTGTGGACTTTTTTCCTTTGCTCATCCCAGTTGATGATAAATCACTCAAGAAGGATAAATCCATCACTCACAGATGACACTCTGCCATCTTAAATGAACCCCACACTAGTGAAGTCACCTTCCTCTCTCTCTCTCTTTCTCTCTCTCTCTTTGCTCATCTTTTTTTCCTCTCCTCAGCCCACACTAAAGCTGGCTTTGGTTGACACTGTGTCCTGAGCTGTCACATTGATGGAGTGAAGTTCGATATGAAGTGAACTGCAACATCTTGCCACAAAATGTCAATATATCAGATTCATACTTGCTTCATTGGCTCTCCTTGCTCCTAACATGCTTCACTGCCTCTCTCTGTTCTGCATTTGCCAGACCAACCTCCTGATGGCTTTGGTTATATATTTTCCTGTAGCCATTTGTCCCATGAACTGTTGTTTTCATACCATTATTGCAAAGTCAATGATTTTTTTTTTTTATTATTATTATTATTAGAAAGAAAGAAAAATGTTCCAAATGACCCATGACCTATTCACATCAATTTCCTTGTACTTTAAACTGTGACAAACATCTTTTGTATTTCATCTGTGCTGTGATTGGGTTTTATTCAGTCTGGCTGTGACCCAACAGTACAGTTTCTTTTTTTTTTCTTTTTTTTTCTCCGGTGACTCGACAGGTCTGCCGAGAAAAGATACCGAAAAAGCCTCCTGACTGAAACACGACTCAAAGTGTGCACCCTGTTGAGTCACAGCCGTCATGTCACTTGCTCTCTCTCACATCCACAAACACATTTCAGGAGCACTTATTGACAAAAAAGGGAAATGTTCAGCAAAACCAATTAGTAGCCGCCAAACACTGCCTGCCCTGCAGAATGCGCCGGAATATCCATTACCTGTACGTTTAACTATTAAGCATTTTGTTCCAGTGATTTGTCACAGTGTCAGGGTGCCAGCCTATCAGTATGTTGTGAAAGGCAGGGAAACCAAAGGAAAAACAAGCCCCATTACTGAGCGCTCTTACCACACAGTCCACAGACAGCCAAGGCTCCAGGGGCTACTATGTGGATGCAAATATTTCTTTTTTTCTCTCCTGTTTCCCTCTCTTTCCTGGTAGCCTTAGTTAAGCAGAAGTCATGGTTGCAGTGGCACACATCCATCACAAAGCCACCATGGAAACAGCATGTGCTTGACTGTGAAGTGTGAATGGTCATAGAATTACGGAAAGTTGCCCGAACCCTCTCCTGAAAGAAAAAAAAAAAAGAAAGAAAATATGTCACATTTTCAGCACAATGGTTTCCAAGGGCCATTTGTGTGACGGGCTGAGAAGAGGCTAAGAGTGTATGAGAGGAAAATACGCTTGGTGGAAGGCTGGCATCACTCCATTGTCACAGCGGTTCACTCTGTGACCCATGATTGAGTCTGTTTTATCACTTTTTTTTTTCTCCTTCCTTCTTTTTCTTCTTCTCTGTCTCCCTTCCTCCCCTGTTAAACGGCAAGCCTGTACATCCATCAGAGAGCTGCTTTACCCCAATCCCCCAGTGGGATCCCTACTTATTCTCTCCCCTGCAAACACCAAGAGACCCTGAGAAGAAAAAGAGAGACAGACGAGAAGAGAAGGACTGGCACTCAAATGCCATCTTATCCTCTCTTCTCGGATAAAACTGTTTCCTAGGAGCCTCGGCATCTCTCCGAGAGGGAGTCACTACCACACCAGCCCAGCTTCAGAGCGGAGTAAACAGCCCCTGCCGTCTCCCCTGGGAGATAACCACTCCGGCATCTCCATTGGAGACTCTCACTAACACACACGCATGCTATTGTTAGGGCCTCAGAGCATCAACAGTGGCACCACACAAGCAGAAAAGAGCAGACATACTCCCGCCATCATTGGTGAAAATAATTGGGAAAGTCCTTAACATTGCTATAGAGTTGTTTGTGCCATTGCGCCTTGGGAAGATGAACAGCTTAATATGACAGTGAGTGAGAGTAGAGAGAAAGAGAGAAGAAAAGGAAGAACTGCTTGAGGGAAAATGGGGGAAAAGTATAAATATCCCCTTGTGCATAGATTGTTTTTTCTAATTTAGCAAGCTGTATTTTCAACCCATGCATCTCGTTGCTGTTTGTGACTGTCTTTATGCATCACATGGTATTTCTTTTTTTTCCTATTTTTTGAGAAGAGGTGGTGGTGGTGGTGGTGGGATGGGGGCTGGGGGGGGGGGGCAGATTTCAAAGTGCTGCAGTATCTCTGCCGGTGAGCCGGTGATCAGAATGGACAGTCCCCCTTAGTGCCGCCGCGGCCCACAGCCTGGCAATCCATCATCCCTGTCAGCGACCAGAGATTCCTCCCTGTGTCCACAGGACCTGCTAAAGAGTAAAGTGGGCCATGCACCACACACATTTACACCACACACACACAAACTCACACACACACACACACACATACACACACACACACACACACACACACACACACACACACACACACATCCTCTGAGGTATCAAATGTTCCTGTGGATGAAATGGAGACGATGTCATGGAAACGGATGAGCATGACTTCTCCAAGCCCAGACATCCTCAAACCTACTGGCAAAAAAAAAAGCTCTAAGGGATGTACGGAGTGATTAAACATCCCTTAATCACCCCTTACACAAATAAATGCATACTGTGTGTGTATCTCTATTTAAAACCTATAAGTGCAACTGCATGTCTGCATAGGCGGTGGACGAGCTGATTATGCGATGT
Source organism: Tenualosa ilisha (assembly GCA_015244755.2). NCBI lineage: Eukaryota > Metazoa > Chordata > Actinopteri > Clupeiformes > Clupeidae > Tenualosa > Tenualosa ilisha. The sequence continues at coordinate 5,273,501 of PYXC01000045.1, forward strand.
GATTAAGGCTGCGGGTCTGTGAGTTAAAGCAGTGATATATGTGAGTTGCACCCCCGAGAGCAGCGGCTCAGGACAACATCAGCGGTGAATTGCAAGCAGCTACTCCTGTGCCACGAGAGCCACGGGCCCTGTGCTGCCGCCTGCTTGCCTCCCCCCCCTCCCATGCATTTCATCAGCCAGCCGTGCACCAGTGAAATATGCAGCCGCCGAAGGTAATGTGTCCCATCTCTGTCCATGCAGGGACAAATTTATGGCCCGGGCCGGTATTTACAGCCCCTCCCAGCTGATGATGGGGCCCCGGTCCTATTCGCACGGAGGCTGGGGCGGCTCATCGATAACACAGCAGAGACCGCCACACTGCCAGGGCGCTGGACCGGAGCAGCAGTTGCACATGTAAACAATGAACATGGAGTGGGTGCCAACTCTACCAAAGCCTTCACAAAGGAAAAATAAATGAAAGATCAAGGTTGATTAGCACTTACAGGGCCAATGTTTGTAATTGCCACGCAGTGCTATGATCACATGGCATGTGAACATGAATACAATACACTTCCTGTGGCAATGTCCCTGTACAACAGCTCCTTTACAATACGACTATTTTATTTTTCACTTTAGAAAATGTCCGTCAAATGACGTGAAGTTGTCAACAGGATGAACAAATAATCCGAGCTCCTTGGAAAAAAATACCACACAGAGGAGACCTGCATTTACATGGTGACTACTTGGGAAACCATTTAGTGATAAGCATTTTGATGAACCCGCTGTGATCACTTAAAATGTGTGGACTATAAATGCACAGCATGAAGTTTCTGCGTATTATATTTTATGCACATGGGAAGAACACTAAAATGGATGTTCATTCAAGCAGACAACATGGAGATAGCCCCGAGTACATTTCAAAGTTTAATATTTACTGTTTCTTTTCCTGCCTTCATTTTGACTCATTTGTTTAATCTGCAATTTCAGCGTCGCAAAGATTTTAAAGATGACCATCAGTGCTATTCAACCCAGCAGTCCAATGACAATGAATGATATTGTACCTCTAGATTTAGTTACTCTGAACGTGATGTGGATGTACAACATTGATAAGGATTCAGACTATGAGCAGTCACCTATTTGTGTAAGCAATTTTCTATTGTGTTATTTGTCAGACATGAAAACATGTCTGATTATTCTGCGTTTGGCAGAATTACCAATTCATATGAACAAGAGCAGACCACTGGCAGCAGAACCAGTATTGACTGTTGGCTACAGTGAATTTTTTAAAGCATCTCTTTTGTAAATTGAGTGTATTTGGCAATGATAAGCAATTCAAATCACAGCTCCCCTAGAGAGAGAGGGAGAAAGAGAGAGAGAGAGAGAGAGATTGGCTTGGCACACCATCACACCATAGTCACACAAACAAACACACACACACACATACACGCACACACTCTCCCCAGTAATTCAGAACTAGCCGAGCAAAACCTGTCAAAACACGACCTAAAGTTGACAAGGATACACGGCTCATTAATCTGGCCCGCTGACGTGCTGGACCTGCCTGTGATCAGCTTTCTAATTCAACATGAATTACAAGTTTATGCAAAACGGCGGCGTGTCACTCAGCCCTTAAGGAGCCCAGAGGCACACATACACACACACACACACACACAGCAAGGGGCCCTCCCAGCCTCACTCTTCTGCATGGAGGACTTCATCAGCCGGCCACTCCATTGACCATGCTCCTTCTGCTTCTGGCATACTCATCTAGCATTTAGATGGACGGGAGAAAAACTCATGGGCAGAGCATCAGTATATGACGATGGAGATGGGTGACAGTATGACAGTATCATTTACCTAGCAGTACTCTTACATCATGTGTTTTTTACTCAATGTGTAATTCAGACCTACACTATTATTTATTTATTTATTTATTTACGTTAGTTTGATGTATCACACAGACTGTCGTTCTAATTGCCCCCACACCTGTTGCATAATATATGGAGTGATTATGGAGCACTCCACTGAAAAGTGTGATCAAATAGTATGTGAGTGAGTGTGTGTGTATGTGTGTATGTGTGTGTGTATGTGTGTGTGGGGAGGGAGGGGGGTGGGCAGTAATTAAGCAGGAATGTCAGTAATTGCCTTGCAATAGTGAAACAGAATAGACAGTTCCTCTCCATTTCCTGGTATTTTGCAGCAGTCAGCCACCAACCTCACCCGATTCCAGACGGGGAGTTTAATTAGAAATTAGAGCTCTTGCTCAAGCAAATCTTAGTGTGTACTCATCCCACACCGTTCATCCTTTCTGTTCTTAGGTGCCGCTTTCAGCCTCACCCCCTGGAGTAGGGTAAGAGGGTAGCGTAATTGGGTTCTTCTGTCCATCTTGTGCGTGTGTGTGTGTGTGTGTGTGTGTGTGTGTGTGTGTGTGTGCAGGCGTGTGTGACCATTCACATAACTTAGCATGGACTTCTACATGATCTTCTAGATCCTACTTAGTTCAAGATTCTGTAATAAAGCTGCAGTTGTCAGATAATTTGCATGTTATATTATTTTAAAATGATTACCTTATTCCACTTTGCTCATTACATCAATAGGCCATGTTGCAAATATATAAGGCTTAGAGATTGAAAAGACATATACATATACACTGTAAAACAATGTACTCTAAACAACATAATAATGATTACAATAACAATAACAATACTACTACTACTACTGCTACTACTACTACTACTATAATAATAATAATAATAATAATAATCTTATTATACGGCTCTCAAGAATGCATTATTAAGAGTGCAGACAATGCATTATTCCTTAGATAATCATTATTATTATTATTGTTGTTGTTGTTGTTTATGTGTGTAACTTAAGAAAAAAACTTTTCAGACTTGCTTAGAAGTGGTGGTGGTATTTTCAAAGGATGCAGATGCAGCTGTCCACATAATGGGGGAAAATGACAGGCTATATCATTCTTAAATGTTCTGTCCAAAAGCACAGTCTGGTATATGTATTTCTGACCAAGAAAAGAAACCATTTGGGACTCTTGGCCGTCACTTGGAGGAACCTGTTATAACGACATCACAACAGCCCTACCACTGAGCCTCTTTTGATGTCACTCACCAGTGATTCTTTTAAGAGCTTTCTGGACAGGATCCTGACTGGCACTTCAAGACGAAATGACACGCGGACAGACAAGGACAGAGACAGCCGTGTCACGGTTAATTTCTCAGGCTTTTTTGTAGCACCACCGGCTTATTACATGTCCTACAACCTTTGGATTGTGTCTGTGTGTGTGTGTGTGTATTTGTGTGTGTGTGTGTGTGTGTGTGTGTGTGTGTGTGTGTGTGTGTGTGTGTGCCTGTATTTGACAGTCACAGAGGCATTTTAATAATGGCTTTTATCACTCTATGCCCTATTTACCTCTTTTTAGAAGCGGGGTAGAGGTAGAGTTGGTCTGTGTTTTTCCTCTGTGGAAAAGAACAACACTGAACTCAACTTGAGGTCAGGAAATTGGCAGTCTTTGTAGCTGGCTTGCTTATTTCATAGAAAACAAGATTATATGACTGAAATATAGTTGTTTGTCTGTCTCGTTTTATGGCAGACCAAGTTAGTCAGACATAGCATATCAGACAAATCTGCTGCTTGAAGTGTATGTATCGTCAAGTAAACACAAAACAAGGTCATCTATACAACACTTCTTCAAATGACTGTGAATATAATTGTTACTCATCCCCGTTATCACTGAAACTACTGAAAACCTTTCATAATTGTTTAAGTGTAGTTGTCATAAAAAAAAACCCTGAATACAGCAATATAAAACTTCCTACTAACCTGCAAGAGCCTCTGATAGTATGCCTGATATATACAGCATTCACACGCACACATGCAAAATCACACATGGTTCTATACACATTATCATATAACCCCAACAGACACACATTCATACACACTTACACACACACACACACACACATACACAAACAGAGAGAGAGTGTGTGTGTGTGTGTGTTAGAGAGAGAGAGACACACACACACACACTCCCCATGTGATTATATAGGTATGTTTCCCCTCGTTGCTTTGCTCTGCTCTCTCCCGGTCAGCTAATGAGATCTGCAGGCGAACGGGAGCGCAGGGGAAAATTGCATTTTCTGGGAGTGATGTACTAGCTGTCACAACAATCAGCATGGTCACTCAGGCCTTTTTTTTTCACTCATACCCGCAACACAAGAACACACACACACAGACACACACACACAACCACACGTCACTCTAACACAACACCAAATGTTGTGAAAAGAGCAGCCACAAGCAGAGATGTGAGGGAATGGGCCCGTCTTTGCCCTGTACAGGAGACGCCTAAACAGCTCTGACCCTCCATGTGTGATTTTTTTTAACAATCGCTGCAATGCTTGTTTGACAAGGGTGTTAGATACAAAGAGAGAGAGAGAGAGAGAGAGAGAGAGAGGAACGTGAAAAGAGCTAAATTAAGTCAGAGCAGTAAAAAAAACATATATCCTCCTGCTCTTGTTTACTGAATTGACTCATTAGCTGAACAGCATGATTGCTGCTTGTGGCATGAGGATAGATAAACAATAAATAGTGCTTTGTGGGAAAAAAAAAAACACACACACACACACAGCGTTAGCAGAGAGGTAGGCTGTCTTATCCGCGGAAGGCAGATGTGTGCGTGGGTTGTTATTGTATCCTTGCTCTAATTACTGGAAATGATTAGCAGGACTGGCTTCTCTCCTGGATCTGAACAGCGTTTGGCATGGTTGGAACTATAGACCTCCCCATGCACAGGGCGTCAGTAGTGAATAAGCCTGTACTGTTTGAATAGGGTTTTCACCATACAAACCATTCAGCTTTAGATCAGCTGTAATTTCCCGATTATTGAACGAGGTAAATAGATTGATTTGCAAAATTTCTTCATGTATGAGGTTGATACACAGACGATACAATATACAGGATTGCATTTCTTTTCAACATTCTACTTGATCTGATCTGACTGTGATTCAATAGATGTTTAATAAACTGAGGTTAAAAAATGGGTGAGGTTAATACAAGGATGGGGTCAATACATGGTTTTGTTTTTTTAGTTTGTATAAAACACTGACCTGAGGTTTATACATGGTGTGGCTTATATTCTCTTATACTCTCTCATATACATGGTGTGGCTTATATTCTCTTATACTCTCTCTACTGTAGATGACAAGTAAGATGCTCTCTCTCAAAGCCCTCTGTAAATACATTTAATAGAGTGGAAACCTTTCATTACAGTGTTTCCATAGTTGATGGTATTTTAAATTTTACCAGAATTACAGTAATTCTACTACAGATGGAAGGAGGTCTTATACCGTTTTTAAGAAAATATTTATAGACCACAAAGTTCAGGTAATCAAGAAAGAGTTGTGGACGTCAGTAAGACTTCAGTCAGAAAAAAATCTTTCTGGAGGTTTTATTACACCATTATGTTGAAGGAAATAATGGCAACTGTATGCCATTCAGCTCGGGAAAAAAAAAAATCCTGATATATCTGTGCTGACAAAAACTGTTGTTGAAGAAGTCAGATGGAGACAACACAAGCCCGAGTCACTCAACAAAAGCCATAAGTACAGTGTGGTGCTACGTTACCAAGAGTGGCATATCACAAACACACAACGTGTTGCACCTTGTCACCACTGTGGCATGTCAGCCATCACCCTAGCCGTGCACGGCTCCTTCCGGCGAGAGAGAAAGTGGGAGAGAATGAACAGGAGAATGCTGTGACCGCCGCAGTGGTCCAGAACCGACAGACGGAGAGAGAGAGGAAAAGTGTAGGCCTGGCTTGACGCTGATGGGAGGAGAAGGATCTCGCCTGCCAGTTGTCAACACTGCAGCACACACTGGTCATCCAGACCCTGCTTACACACACACACACACACACACACACAGAAACACAGAAAGACAGAGAGAGAGAGAGAGAGCGAGGTGCATGCCACAGAAAATGTGGCGATTGCTGCACCCTTCTGTGGCGTTTTCAGTTCCTCCTTGTGTACTTATAAAAATCCCAGTCTATGCAGGAACATAAAGCATTTGACACCTCAACTTCCCACAGTGCTTACAGTGTATACAGTTTATTGCACTCACTGCATCTCCTCTGTGAGGGGAAACACAGGCACACAGCCGAAAAATGCAGTCTAAGTAGTCTAAACCTACAACTGTCTAAATTATATCGAATTTACTATTAATGACAAAGCCACTGTAACCATTTGTGCTGAGAATATGTGTTGGTACTGGTAAGGCTCAATTTTAATTGTAAGTCACTCTCCTGTCATAAACAGAAGGGTGGAAGCCAATCATCCTTTTGGTGTCAGAGGTTTCCATTTTACAAGCCTCAGTGTCAAAAATAGTGCAGTGGCCTTTATGTGTGGCAGTATTACCATGACACCAAAGCAGACAGCGTTTCGCGATTACCCCGCTATGGTGCACTAGCCAAGCGCAACCGGCGTGTCACAAAACTCAATACTGCTATTATTAGTGATGTGCAGGAAACCTAAACCTTGCACTCATACGGGCATCAAAACGCTTATGAATGATGGAGAGCTGGTCTGTGGTATTACAAGAGCACCCCCCCCACACACCCACACACCTTCTCTCTCTCTCCCTTTCTTTCTTTCTATCTCTCTCTTTCTCTGTCTCTCTCTCTGCTGAGGAACCTGATCTAAGTCCAGGATCCTAGGCTGGGCCAGGACTGAAGTAATTCAACCACAGATCAGAGGAGAGGAGATGGGGAGCGTAGCGTAGAACCACGGCGGCCTGCTACTGTCATGCTAATGCACTTTACTGAAACGGCGGGCAGTCACAGGAGAGAGGCCATTCATATAAGCAGCTTGCCCCTGTTCATGATTTGCGTGGCACTACGAGTATATAAGGGCAAGGCAAACAGGCAAAGGGTTACACATGAAAAGCGGTCTCTGACTGTCATGTTGATTGTGTGCTGCTGCCGTCGCCCTGCCATTATCTGACATGCCGGAGAAAATGAGTGGCGAGTACCAATGCTATTGGATGAATGCCGCCGGGGGGCTTTGAGGTGTTTGGTTGTATTTGATGGAGCAAGAGACTATTTGTGCTGTGATTATTTGAAGAGGGGCCTTATCAGAATCCCCATGTGTCTGCTTAGAACACAGCTGTTTATACAAATCTCCTCCATGCACAATGCTGTCCAGGTTTAAAACAAACAAATAAAAAAAAAGTGTGTGTGTTTGTTTGTGTGCAGGAATCTGCCAGTGTTTTCTCTTTGTTGCCTGTGTGAGGATGAGAGCAAAGATATGGAACAAGCAGCAAAGTGACGACCCCACACATCCCTGGCCACTGTGTACCATATTCGGTCTTTTCTCTAGACAACAAACAGGCTATATACAAGACCATGTTTTGTATGATACTATCATGATGTAAATAATGTACAAAATTAATAGCTGGGGAATAGGAGACACACTTTTGAAGAATCTGGATGTCTGTGGAATTCCCTCTAGCGAAATGAAAAAGAAAAAAAGAACGATTCTCTGGCAGAGCTAAAAGCGCTGCTTTCCTTATCAAAGGGAACAAATAGCCACATTTACACTGTGGAAGTATTGCCATGCCACCAAAATGTGGCACTGAATTAAACAGAGTTTCCAATATTAAAATGTGATTTGCCATATTTGCTTCAGGCTGCCAGTTAGGTAGGCATGTGAGCGGATTTTAAAAATGAATTTTCATCTCACTTTGCACCACTTCGGAAAAGAAATGTTGGCAATGTTTGCAACCATTGCCAGAAAGATAATGTTTCTTCAGTTGTATTAACTTGGTGGTGATATCTCTACGCCAAGAGTGAAAACAATAGTTAACGCTATAGGTTACTCTAATGTAAATATTCTGTGTATTACATATATCATATATAATCTGTAATCTATCAGACTTTGCTTAACATGAGGGCCACTGAAACCTTAGTAATGCTGGGCTTCAACTTAATTTTTCAGCAACAGGTTGGGAAAAGATGCAGAAAAGATATTAGTCTGTGAAAATCTGTGTCTGTGTTATGTAAGGGGGTATATTGGTTATGTTGAGATGACTTGTGCAATAGGGAAAACTGCTCAGGATGGATAGGAATGAGATACCTGTTGTATCCGCTAGGAGCTGGAGTCTGATTTGATACTGTATCTCGACTCAAAACAGATAGATGGATGGATGGATAGATGGATTGATGATAGGATAGATAGACCAGATAGATCCTTTTCAGTATTGCATTAAAACTCCCATCTTTTCCCAATCTTCCAGATCCACAGAGCTGGAGAAAACAAACACTCTCTGCAACAGCAGCAGCACCAGCCGAATCAACAGTAATCAAAAGGCTTAGTTCTCTCTCTCTCGCTCTCTTTCTCTCTCTCTCTTTGACACGTACACCACCTCCCCTTCCCTCCTCCTCCACTACCACCATCTCCATCTGTCCCAAAATCAATACCCGGCCCTGAGTAAAACCTTCCCCGTGTCCCCACCTCTGTCGCGGGCCCTGTCCATCCAGCTCCCGGGCCACTGCACCCGGGATGTCAATAAGATTCCCTCACGCTCCTCCGCTGAGCCCCCCCTCCACCTGAGAGGCCTGCTCAGGAAGTCTGACTTCATGTTTGAATCTTTCCCCCCGGCCCCAGTGCCACACACCCACCTACACGCTTTAACCTCCCCACCCTTCCCTGAACACACACACACGCACACGCACACACACACACACACACACACACACACACACACATACACATACACACATAGACACACACACACACATCCACCCTCTTCCATCCTGTCCTCCCATCATTCCTCCTTTCTTTCTCTCCTTTCTCTCAGTCAGTTGGGTGGTGCACTGATCGCTGTGACAGCCTTTACAATATGTCGGTGTGAATCGGCTTCACCTTTAATATTTCACTGAAATGCCAATGCAGGCACTTGGCAGACTCCTGGGACACAGGACCTCCTCTTCATCCTCCTCCTCCTCCTCGTCCCCCTCCTCCTCTTCCACTCTAAAGACAATGTCAGGGAACAGACAGTACAAGTTAGAAACGAGCTCTGATGGATCTGGTCCAGCAGGACACAATCGAGTGGTGTTTGTGTCTGTGTGTCTGTATGTGCGCATGTCTGTATGTGCGCATGCATGCAGTCATGTGTGGTGCAAACGCGCGTGTGTGTGTGTGTGTGTGTGTGTGTGTGTGTGTGTGGTGTGTGTGTGTGTGATTGTGTGTGACCACACAGAGTGCAACACTGTCAATATTAGCACTACCAAGGTGAGAGAGCAGCAAGTATACTCATGTGAAAGGCACCAGGAGGCGTGGATGAAAGGCCAAACTAAAAACCTCCCTCTTTCTCTGAGGGAAACACTGTGGCTATATTCATATTCTCACTGCCTCTAATAAGTGTGACTAAATATAATGTAATTTTCAATCCCATGTGGCTTTAGATGTGTATAAATTCAGCCATTTCCCCTGTTAAGTGTATACATTAAGAATTGATTAGCAAGTCTAAAATACACCCATATCAAGGGAAAGCATCAGGATTTTTGGTGCCATCTCAGTCGAGTCTCAGGGGCAAATGTGCTCTGTCTCTAATGCCCTGATAAGAAGAATCCATGACTAACAGCCCTTCACGTCACTGCTGCAGAGGTTCATGGAAAGCAGTGCTGAGCTTTAATGAAAACATTCATGCATTCCAGACATAAGAAACCAAATATCATGAAACAGGATGATGAATAGGAGTGAATATTTGTGTTTGGCCTTTGTGAGACAAAACAAGATAAAGTATGCAGTGAAGCAGTGCTATTCTTAGTGTTTTATTTAGTATGATCATGTATACTTTCTGTTCATCACAGCACTGGAAGTGGACATTGGTGTGGCCTACACTCCCCTCTCTACCCTGTTACATCGAAATCTGTTTTTCCATGGATGCATATAACTTGGCACAAAGTCAATATGAACCTGTAATCCTGACCAGCCATTGTCAAGGTTAGGAAGGCCCTCCCAAGAATTTACATGTCATGAAAGTCTGGGACATGCAATTTGAAAGAGCAAATGATAAAATGAGGGAGCAAGTGAGAGAGAGAGAGCGAGAAAGAGAGAGAGAGAGAAAGGTGGTGAAACAGCAGGGAGAGTGAACACTCATATCCTCCTGGAAGGTTCTAATATTAGAACATTGCTTGGGGATACAGTTCGCACAAGGGCTCCTGAAATTCACCACACCGAGAAAAGGAAGGGCAGGAATTAATGACTACAGAAATCTATCTTACAGACAGGTTAAGTAATGTTTAATACGCATTAGCTTGCCAAGGAGCTTGAACACACAAGGTTAAAGTACACACCGTTGCCCTGATTCTTTGAGACATTTAATAATTATTTACAGTACAGAGGGGAGAGAAGTGTGGAAGGTCATACAGCATACAGCAGTATTGTTTCAGGTGTTCAGAGTGTGCCCGAACAAAAATGATTATTCAAAGGCTCCTTGAAATGTCAATTTAAACAAAGTTGAGAAATATGTGAATATGTATGTGAATGTTTATACCTAAAATGTAAAAAAATGTCAAAAATAGGCTGCAGTACAAATATGATTTTCTGAGAAGAAATCTTTGTATTTCTCTGTCTATTCTAATAGCGCTTTCAAAAGTTTTTGATTTTTTTAAATATATATATACATATATATTTATGTGTGTGTGTGTGTGTGTGTGTGTGTGTGTGTGTGTGTGTGTGTGTGTGTGTATGTCTCCCTCACTTGCTCCTCATTTTATCATTTGCTCCTTCAAATTGCATGTCCCAGACTTTCATGACATGTAAATTCTTGGGAGGCCTTTCTAACCTTGACAAATGGCTGGTTGGGATTGCAGGTTCATATATATGGTGTTTAAAAAAATGAAAAACCTCTGAAAGCGCTATTAGCATAGACAGAGAAATACAGAGATTTCTTCTCAGAAAATCATATTTGTACTCCAGCCTACCCAAGAACAGCTGAGAATAGACTTGATAGTATTGTTGGGTATGAACCCAACAACAGCACAGAGCAGGCAAATTCACACAAACTGGTCTTTGTCACATTCCTCACAGAGTATTAGTCATACAGAATCTTTACATCTATATAGTGATATTAATATAGCACTTCTCACTCATTATTCTCTGTGAATCATCTAGTTCCCAAGTAATCCAGTCTTGAAATCACATACAATTTCTGCATTGTCTCCAACCCCCCCATCCCTCACCCAAAGTACAATTGCCATATCAGAAGTGGTTCTCAGACCGCTGTCTGTCATATAACCAGGGTGCATGTAAGAAATGTGATTTCAGCATCCAGGCCAGAAACAGAGAAGATTTGCATGCAGCACTATATCTATTGCATACACATTCTTCTCTGTACAGTAAAATATTAATGAAATATGAAAATGAATGAAATATTCTGTCAGTGTTTATATTTTTGCAAATACAGTATCCCACCATCATGATTCCTATATTGCCAGATTCCAGACAACCCCCCTATCCAGATATGAAAAGATATTTCTATTGGCATGCTTCCTATTGTGAGATATCTGCAAAAATGTGTAGCATATGCAAGTAGTAATACATCAAATCCTGACAGATTTGGAAAGCCCAGACTGACATAGCATGTGTAGTTGGCCCTTACAATGACAGAGATGAGAGCTTAAAAGTAAAGGAAGGGAAATTAATTAGCCTAAAAAAAAGCACTGGGTTCAAAGGGTTAAAGTTTAAGGAGAAGGTGAAAGACAAAAAATAAATAAATAAAATAAAATAAAACATGACATCATAGATGCTTCATCTCTGTGTCTCCTGCTGTGTACACTGCTCATGTATGTATGTTGCACCTGCAACACCCTGCTGAACTTTGCTTTACATACACAGCCAGGGTCTTAAAGGTAAAGTCACTTTCAGGACAGTCAAGAACAGTATAAGTGCATTTTTATCTGTATGGTATAGAAAAGATAGCATGTCCTGATTACGATCCTACGTTGATCCCTGGGAAAATTTGCACTGCATTTTTTACCCATCTGTAAGTGACGCACAACACACAGTGAGGACCCAGTGAGTGAACACATTCTACCCAATGCTGGGTAATGCCAAAGCTTAATGGCAAATGAAATTACACTCCTCCACTATACAACTCCCAAGGCAACATGTTGATTGGCTGAAATAGTGAAATAGGGATTCAGCCCTTTCAATCCACTATATTTGTTTCCCATTAAGGGTTGCGTGCTCAAGCTTTTGAGACCATGCACACCTAATGAAAAGCGAGAGGTCTATGAAGAGCTACCTACTGAATGGGAGAGCGTGAGGGTATTGGACTTGGCAGACTGCACCCTTAACTCTCTACTGCGCATTAGCGTGTCTCTTTTCAGCCTTTTGTGTGGCTGTCCACAGCCTGGGTGGGAGAGAGAGGGCCATGTCGCCAGTGTAAGGGGACACCCCTGGTGCTCCTTAATTCATCCAGACTGGAGGCCTGATCAATGAGGCGGCGCTGTGTGGCCTGGGCCCTGTTGCTGGCAGGCAGGCGTCAAACACACTCGTCTCCGTAAACTACTCCACCCCAGCCATTTGGGACAGCAGGCCACATGCATCTTAAAGAGATGACTGCTTTGTGCATTGTGTGTGTTTGTTGTGAGTTACCTTCCTCAGTCCTTCTGCACAATTATATTGTGTGTTCGTCTTTTTTGTTTATATTTGTGTTTGCATATTTGTGTGTGTATGTGTGTATGTGTGCGTGTTTGTGCAGGCCCACATACACACACGCACGCACGCACACACACGCTTACTGAGTTGTGAAGTTTGAAGTGAGAGTTATGCTCCATTCTCATCTTTACCTCATCTTAAATCCTCTCACAAATGAAGACAACCCCTGTATTCCTCCCCACCTCCTCTCTCTTTCCTCCCTCTCTCCCTCCCTCCCTCTCTCTCTCCCTTTCTCTCTTTTTCTCTCTGTGCTTCTGAGTGTTTTTAATTCTCTGGCAGGTGCCAGCCTGGGTGTATTGTTGTGTGAGTGAGCATTAAAGTATTAGAACGACTGCACTTGATTCACCCAGTCCTCACACTCCTTATACGTTTTTTTTCTTTCTCTTCCCTCTCTCCATCCCATCCCATCTCCCCTCTCTTTTCTCTCTCTCTCTTTTTTTTTTTTGCTTTGCATATTCATCAACGCTGTAATCTCCCCGGCGTGTAGTCAAGGGAAGCGCGGAGATAACCTGAAGAGTTCATTTGTGCGGATGTTTATCTGGGCCGCAGTGTGGGGGAATGTCATGGAGCGGAGGTTGTTAGTAAGGGCTCAACTAGGTGTGTGCATACATGATTTATGGGATTTAGGGGAAAGAAATAAAGAAAGATAGAGAATGAAAGGGAGAGAGAGAGAGAGAGCACAGAAATTAAAGGGGAGGGATACAGGTCACCTTCTGATGGACACACCATTCTCTGATGAGCCTTACACTAAAGATTGCTATCACACAATTAGCTCACTATAGTTGTGTCACTGCCACAATTCAACTTCTCAAAGTTTAGAAATCATGTACTAATCTGCTGTTTAAAAAACATCAATTAGCTAACTTAGAGAGATAACACAGCTGATTAAAGCTAGCATTTATAAAACACTATGATACATTTATAAATGTTTATTTATAAATGTTTTATAACACATATGTTACATACACTCTTCTATTATTATAAAAGCTTGTATGGAGAAAAAAAAAAGAAATCAAGATGCAAGAAACTTAATTTTGCACTTACACTACATATATCTGTAGTAATCTCAGTGGTCTAAACAATTTAATTCAAATGCATGATACTTTTGGCACACGTTCCATCATTAGATCTGTGTTTTGGATGGCCTTCCATTCCCATCTGCTAAGTTCGAAAAACTCGAGCCGAAATCAATTGCACACATGATGGTGGAAGGTTTCTGCCCTCTGTCAAAACAGTGAGGTCTGCAATATTTAGAGTTGCATTGAATAGCTGTGGTTGAAACCTTGTACATGGGTTCAAAGTGTCATGGCCAGTTTGGGGACACTGGAATTGATTTGTGTGTTCAATCTTCCCCAGGACACACAAATCGTCTCCGAGCTAGTGGCACATTTTCGAGAGGAACATAACGCCCGCTCTAAACATCGCTCCAATGCAATGTTTCTCGTTGCTGTCTGATCTTACACGACACATAGGTGTGGTTATCTAAGAGTCGGTTTTCGAATAGGCAAGAATAAGCTGGTTGTTGCAGCAAACCTATAACCACACAGCACTGTCAATGTTGTACATATATGAACTTGTGGTTACTCTGAGAGCCACATAAGGAATTGACACAGATCTCCCCCAGTTTACTTTATGCTGCTGGTGTCTTCTGCATGTGCATCCAGGGCTTTGTGTTATCTCAGTGATGTGGCTCATTACACTGGTGCTTATTGACCAGACTGACAGCTTACTTTTCCATGCACACACAATCCATATACATCATGACTGGTGCCTGTGTGGAAAAACAAGTCCTACTTTCACATGTTAAGATCCAGTTGTGGAGGCGTTGTTTGCTTCCACACAACAGCTAGGGGATTCTTGACAGCACCACTAAGACCTAAGCAGATAGATGGATGGAGAGAGAGAGAGAGAGAGAGAGGGAGAGAGAGAGATGAAATGGAGATGGAGATTGTAACATGTCAAGTGATCAAGAGAGAGAGAGAGAAAAGAGAGAGAGAGAGAAAGCGGTGACAACCTCTCATTTTAATCCTTTTTATCAGCCAAAGATCCCCATTACATGGCCTTAATGCAATGCCAAGTCATGCACCATGAGGCCTTCTTTAGATCCAGGCTCTTTCCCCTTACGCTGTTATTTATGCCTCTGCACCACCACCCACCTCCCAACTTCGCCAGCCCCCATCACCCACCATCATCCCAACCTCGCCAGCCCCCATCACCCACCATCACCCCCGTGTTTCTCACATGCTCCACACAGCCTTGACAGACCTAATCATGGCTTACCTTTGACAATGAGCAGATAAAGCTCAGCCAGTAATAGTCACTGACACCACAAGACTGTGAATAAGGTGATTTCTTTCACAATCTATGACTCACCATGTCTCAGTTGAAGTCATATTTGTGTCCTGGGACAGATTTCACAATATAGGGGTTTGACAATGCTACTGAGACTCTATAACAATCCCTACATGCTCTTTCAGTCAGTACTTTAGCACCAGGTACCAGGACCATATATATATATATATATATGATTAATACATCCCTACTGACTTCTATCAGTCCATTTTGAACATGTCTTTGAGTGTGTATACAATACTTATGATTTCACATATATCCAGTGCATGTTCTACCATGGTAATGAGCTGTTGAATATTCATGTGTTTTTCCCAATTTAGAAAAACAAACACATTTTCTCTTCTTGCTCTGAGTTCAATCACAGGTTATTCTTGACAGATTAGCTGCAAAAACCGCAGAGGATAAGCATGCTGGATGTGTTAACAGCCAGTGTTTTAGTAGCAGTGATTACTGTCCCTAGAGAGTCATTTTATCCTTTTACAACTTGAGGGATTTAAATAAGTGAATCGATTTGATTCGCCCAAGCGCGTTTTTAATTTAACCAAGTATGATTCACATACTGCTTTTCTTTCTAACACTGTTTTTTTTTTAATCAGATTGTTTTTGTTGTTGTTGTTGTTTTTACGTTATTTCCTGGATACCACAGCTAATGTTTGCTGCACATATATTCCAATACTCAAACAGATCTGCATTATTATTATTATGTAAAAAAAAAAAAAACAGAGCAGCCCATGATCTCCAGTGATGGGTAGTGAGTTTGTTTTATCTACATGTTGAGCATTGATCTAGAATAAATATTTATTAGCAACATCACAAAATAATGCAAGATTCTTTGATCTAAAATCACAGGAAAACTTTTAAAAACAAATTACAAAATGCTTTGGAATTGAATCACCTTGAACTGGCCTTTTTCTTATTTCCAAGACACTGGACTGCAAGCGCTTCTGGACGTGACCATGTATGAATATCCTAATCCCCGTTCCTATGGGTGCAATGACTGCTAATGCGCATAACAGCTCTTCTGGTTTGGCCAGCTCTATCCGGGGCGGCTGCCTTCATCCTGGGGACAATCTGGGAGTGTGGCATAAGGAATACTAAGGTGAGTGGGATTATCCCCCATTGGAGGCTCTTGCCATATTAAATCATCCAGGCGCTGAAAAGGAATGGGCAATGCAGGAGCACACAGAGCCTGCAGGCTACAAAGCACTTACATGCTTTCCTCCAAGCGCTCTCATCTCCCCATCCCTCTCTCTCTCTCTATTTTTCGTTCCACTCTATCTCCCTTCTCTCTCTCTTTCTCGCTCTCTGCCCTCAAATGTGGCAGTCTCCAGCCTATCCTGTATAAATCGTTAATGTGGTGCCATTCCTGTGCCTTCCCACCATTAGCTGCTTGCACATCACAGAGAATGGTTTTAACCAGACAATTAGGCATGCAATATTTACAGGAGACAATACCGTCGGGCAGTGTGTCAAGTATTATGGGATATTATTCATGTTATTCTCAAGTTACTCATGTCTTGCTTAATCACAAGGGGTGTGGGGGGGGGAGCATGATCCGACCACAACAATATAACAAAAACAGTTTCTCTCCTCCAAAGATGGAGTCCAGTGATGAACAGATGATTCGTAGGAAAAAATAGAGTGCTGTGGCACAGCTAAAATGGGGAAAAAATCAAACATAATACGCTTCCTCCCTCCACGCTTATCTTTGTGTTTATACTGATGTGCAGTAATTCGTTTTTGAATGAGGTGTCGGTTGAAGTGGGCAGGGAGAGAAAAAAAAAATTCCCTGTGTCTGGTTTTGTCCGAGGGAAAAGAAAATGGAAATGCACCAAATTACGAGTAAACAGCGAAGTCACCCTGACACCTTGGGAACAATTGAAACACAAACCCCGTCTCCTCACCCCCCCCTCCCAGTCCCCCAGCCGCTCCCCTTTCTACCAGTCAGAGCCATCAGCATTCAAATGACAGATTACAGATAACTGGCATTAAAAGAAATGAAAAAGAAATCAAGTCTTGGCTTCACGTAATCCCTCCCTCCACACTCCCCTCTCTTCCCTCTCTCCCTCCCTCCCTCTCTCTCTCCCTCTCTCCTTCCTTCCCTCCCTCTCGGAATCGGCTGTCTATCCATCAAAGTTGGAGGATGTAAATCCTGTGGGGAAATTACCTGGGCCTGTGCACATCACCAGCATGGATGTTTCTAATGGGCTTCCCATGGAAGGCCATGCAGAACAAACAACTGTATGCTGTGTGTGTGTGTGTGTGTGTGTGTGTGTGTGTGTGTGTGTCTGTGCATACGTCTGTTTGTGTATGTGTGTACACAAAAGTGTGTGTGTGTGTGTGTACATTTGTATATGTGTTTATTAATTTGAATGTGCATGTTCATATGTTTATTTGTGTGTTTGTGTGTGTGCGTGTGTGTGTGCAAGTGTGCGTGTGTGTGTGCATGTGTGCGTGTGTGTGTGTGTGTGTGTGTGTGTGTACTGTATACGTATTTGTGGGTATACGTGTGCATGTGTATTTATGTGTGTTGGTGAGTTTGGTCGTTCTCACACCATGACCTCAGTCAACACAGTGTGTTTCCTCCTCTGCTTGTTTCACCCACTTTTACCACAGAGGAGAAGCTTAAGGCGGAATTTAAAGGCTACACTGAGACAACATGCATAATAACACGTTGGGTCCCATAAATCTCAATGGGACAACATCACAGCGGCAGACCTTGAGGCCGTTTACACTGTGTGTGTGTGTGTGTGTGTGTGTGTGTGTGTGTGTGTAGGCGCGCATGCATGTGTATGTGTGTGCTTGTGTGTGTACTTGCGCGCGTGTGTGTGTGTGTGTGTAGCTTTCTGGCTTTCATCAGTGCATTTTGACCCACTAGGACTCATGGATGTAAAGAAGCACTAGTTTTTTTTTCTGTTTTCAAAATAAACTCCATATGGCCCTATCAAATTGATTTAGTGCCAAGACCCAAGACCCCTTCTGAAAGTGTAATAGGCAGTATAGCCTATAGTGGACAACTGCTGCCCTTGGGCTGAATGGCTCCATTAGCATTTTCACAGTTACATGCTGTAGAAATGCACAGTTGTATCAGGCAGATTTTCACTGTATCTGGTGCTGGAGAGCACAGTTTGATCCACTTTATTTCCAAGTCTAAAGCATGTCCAATCAAACCAATTAGCACCTTTTAAAGCGCTAAATAATTAGGGGGATGCTGCATATAGGGGAATATGGTGTATGCTATAAAGAGGATGACAACTTTTAAATCAACTCAGAAAGAAACCGTTAAGATGATGCTATCCTTATGGTGCTATAGTACATGCCATTCTAATATGTGGCAGATTATTTTTTTACTGTTCACTCACTTGTTTGTGACACTAAAAATTCATTATCCCCAGGCGATTACAAAACAAATAGCAGCCAGTGCTCTGGCCCCTCCACCCCCAAAACGGGTGTATGTCATTCCCGCGCGTCGTTAAAATAAATAGGGCGCCATTAACCTCCAGAGGACACTTAGCGAAGTGCTAAAGCACTGCTCCAATTATCACCTCAGCACCAGGAGCACACTGGTGGGTTCAAAGGGTGCAGAGGTTTAGCGCGAGCTGCCTCGACCCATAATGATGTTGGAGGCTAAAGATCGGGATGGTGAGCATCATCCTCTGCTACTACCTTGTGTTAAAGATGAAAGCATGAGGAAGAAAAAAAGGTGTTGACAACTTTTTGTTTTCTGTGTGTTTTCTGTGTAAATTTCACTGTAAGCAATATACAATGAGGAGTCCTTCTCTGTTTATGTTTCACTATAAATCATCAAATCATTTCATCTCAAGACAGACAACACTCTATAACACATAACTGACATAGTATTTTCCTGTGTGCACACACTGACAGGCTTTAAAATACAGCCAGTGGCAAAGGCGGAGACAAAATTAGTGGGAGACAGAGAATGGAGAGAACGAAAGAGATACTGACTATTTTAACCCCTCCAATCCGTCAGAGTGTCCCTGCCATCAAAGATCTGGTGAGACCGCTTTGGCAGATGACCTCCCATGGTGCATCACAGTGCAGCACGGAGCTCGCCGACTCTAACAATCCATATTAACAAACTGCTTTTATCAAAGGCAGGAAGAGAGAAGATGAAGCAACCCAGCCCCGTCACCCTCGAGCCTCTCTCAGTAAACAACACAGCTAGCAACTGATGACGAACTACAGTGGACATGGACCTTTCCCTCAAAGGGAAGAGGAGAGTGTGTCTTTCCAGTGTTTCAGGGCACGTTATGTGACTGATGGCTACAAGATTAACCAGCATGCTCAAAATAGAAGGGCCCATGTAGAATCAGTGAAAGGGTAGTTCCCATGACCACAGAGCCCACCACAACCTTTGACAGTAGACAGTACACCTACAGAAACAGGAGTGCAGGTGATTCAGAGCATGTTAACAAAAGAGAAAAGCTTTTTCTTTACTTGGATATTCAACAACATTGTGAGCCTCTATTCTATGGTACATGTGCACTCACACACACACACACACACACACACACACACACATACACACGGGAATAAGACACACACACATAGGACTTCAAAAATTGTTTTAAGATTCAATTTGCTGCTGTTAACCTGCGGCATAAAGTACAAGGAGTCAAGTCACCGCTGACAGGCGAATCTTTGGCACAAGAGGCATATGCAACAAGCCCCCTCGTCTTTGTGTTGACAGGGTCTTGCCACCCCACTCCCCCCACACCCCCCTCCAGCTTGATATTTCTGTTGAACTTTAATCCGTCCAAGTTATCATTCTGAGCTGCTCATCCACTCTGGGGCTCCAGCTCGGCTCGGCTCGGCTCCCTCCTCTTCCTCTGCGGGCTTCAAAAGCGACCCGGAGAGAAAAAGGCACTTTCACTCCCGCCGCTTGTCATGGCTGTCTCCGTCTCCGCCGCAGTGCATCTCATAGACCTGTCATCCTGCTGGCCCATGTCTCTCTCTCTCTCTCTCTCTCTCTCTCTCTCTCTCTCTCTCTCTCTCTCCCTCTCTCTTTCTCTCTCTCTTTGCCATCCCCAGGATGCACCAGGAGCGAGGGAGCCACAGCCAAGGCCCCCGCTCCTCTCCCAGGGGAGGAAGAGTACCTAAGCCCCTGTGAAGAGCAGGGGCTCGGGCTCCTCTCCTTCTGTGACAGGTGTGAAGCCCCTGACTGAATGACAAGGAGGGTAATGAGGAGCAGAGGCAGCTAGAAGGCACATTTCCCTGCCGAATGAGACCAAGAAGGTACTTTAGTCTTGTCTTTTTTTTTTCTCTCTCTCTCTCATTCTCTCACACTCCTCTCAGATTATAATGACTGTTTCAGTGACATTGTCTCCCTGGGTTGAATGACAGAAAGTGCAAAAAAAAAAAAAGTTATTACTGATTATTAAAAAGTTCAGGGTGGGAATTGAAAACCAGTTTGTTATATGTAAGTGTATGAATAGATATACAGACACAATAAACAAGATCACACACTTGCACACACACACACACATACATACACAAATTATATTTTTAGCTAGACTTCGTGGTACCATACTTAGTACAGTCAACTAAATGGACCAGTTCTCATCCTCTCCCCTCTGATGTTATGAATACACCTGTTGCACTTTGGGATGGCATTGAGAGCTCCAATATCCCATCCATATCCCATGAAAGAGTCTGGGCTTTATGAAGTCTAATGCCGGCAGCTAACCCAAGCTTTCTGGCTGGCAGAGTCAGCATTCCTTTGGTCAGCATCATCTGAACTGAGCCTCTCTCAAAACTGGACTTTGGCTGTCCACTAGTCGACTCAGCAGCTGCCTTTTACTGTATTTCCTCAAGGTAATCAATGCATAGTGTTAGAAATGACAGTGACAGAGAAAAAATATGGGTAGCTTTTGACTTCAATTAGAATAGTCTCTCTTCACCCTCACCAGATATCAAGAAAAAAAAAGAGTTTCTTTGATTTAAGTGTGTGATTTGTCAGTACTGGTGCTGCTGTGATGTGATATGACGTCCCCACTGTGGCTTACTGTAGGTGTCAATGTAAACACACTAGCTTTCTCCCGGGCCCGGAGAGCAAAAAGATGAAATGCATCTCTTGGTGAGCCGCAGTGCTGTGCTGTGGTGTGGTGTGGTGTGGTGTGGTGTGGTGTGCGGTAGTGAGGTTCAGCACTCGAGAAAAGAGCCGTTGGGCACCAAGTGTGAAAAAAAATGCTTTTGAAACTGTCAAGATGAGATCTTAGGTTGTGCATGGTGCAACCCACAGACAGTCGCTTTTGTTGAAGCCGATCTCCCCACGGGTTGCCAGGCCGCTTGCTCGCTTTCTGCGGTGCAGGGGATTCCTATGATGCTGGAACGGGTGGAACAAAGCGCTTTCAGACCATATTTTCATATGTTAAATAGCAGCCTTTTTTTCCCCCAGGTCGTACTTCTAAATCATGCATGGCAACAAGGAGAATTCTGCATTAGCCGTCCTAAAAAAAAGGCGAGTCAGTTGGTACTTGCCTTTGTCCACATTAATTCAGCTGTGCTGTCTTGTGAGCGAATAAAGAGGAATAAAAGAGATTTCTTTTCCTTTGTAAAAAGAGATTCCTACATGAGCAGGGATGTGACTGATCTATTTTTCTCTCAGGTATTGCAAAGCGGTCATTTAGCAGTGCCAGGCACATGGGATGTGATACCAGTTTACCCATAGGCCATTGCAGTGCCATGCTTTTTATGTAAGAACAGCCAGACTGTCACTTCCCCCAAGCTGCATGAATATGCAGGGAGCGATTGAAATGAATGTCAAAGCCATGCGGTTTAACAGTTTAACCTTCCACATCTCCCACACACTACTGATTTGTAAAGCAGACTTTCTCTGAATTTTGAGCATACAGTTGGCATTTTTGCACAAGGTCAGGGCTGAACGATGAAAGCCCTCTCTGTTTTTTTGCTCCATAGATTCCTGGCAAGGCTGAGACATGCACACTTGCAGCGAGTGGATGCACAAACTCGGACCTCCTCTACCTCCCCACCTCCTCGTTTTCTTGCACTTCAAGGCAAACACAGGCCCACACCAACAGAGAGGGGGAGAAAAGCAATGGATGGGCCACAACATTATAGAATCAATATGCCATCAGCTCGCAGTGGGGATGTGGGAAGACCACTCTCTCTCTCTCTTCCTCTCTTACTCAAACACCACTGTGGACAGTGGTAAAAAGGATGGCAGGGAGAGAGAAGCAGCAAAGGAAATCAACTGAGCAAACAAACAAACAAACAAATAAACAAATGAATTAACTGGCCCAGCAACAAATAGGTAAATAAATAAATAAACAAATTAATTAATTAACAAATGAGCTGGAAAGCAACTAGTCTCACATCCTGCCCCCATCCCCTTTATCTGATGCCTAAAAAGACTTTGAAAGAATTAGCAGTGCTTAAAGAAGTCAAGCATGTCATTTTCTCGAAGGGGCAGAACAGCCATACCAGCAGGGGTTTGAAGAAGTCCCTAGTCGCCATCTTCTTGCTATCTTCTTCACTGTCGCTCCCTCCAGTGGGTGCGCATGAGGATCTCTTTACAGTTCACTTCACATTTCATTTGAGTGCCGGGAACATAAAGCAGAGCCGCGGCGAGCCGAACCGCTCCGCACCGCACACTAAGCCGAGGGGACAGGAAATCATTACAGTCCAAACATTTCTGCCAAAGGTCACTTAAATCACAAGAAATTAAATTAGTCACCTGAAGGAGGAAACGAGGGAGCTCACTCTGGCAGAGGTGAGAAAAGAACATGAGAAATGAGTTTTCACATGTAAAAACGAAAAAAAAAAAATATATATATATATATATCAAAGAGGAGAAAAAAATTAAAACATATGTGAAGAATCTGCACTCAGATGTTTTCATTTTTTTTCAGTCTAAGATGAAACTGAGAAGTAATGTTTCATAACTGTAAAGCAGGCCGACTGTTGACAATGCAATACAGACAGCTCCACACTGCTCTCGAAACTAGTGTGGCAGATTTGGATGTGGCTGCAAATGGCGGTAATGGCAGTGGAGATGGGACCCTTTCGTCAGGCGCGGTGAGCGATTAGAAAGTGCTGGCCGAGCACTCTGGTCCCGGGTAGCCTCTCGACTGCCAAAAACTGCCCCCCCCCCAAACTCACCCGCCCAAACTGGATCGATAAAACAATCGGACTGTGTTTTTGTTAAACATTGACAACGATGAGTTAGACGCTTCGTTAACTGTCAAGTGGGGATGGCGCCAGACGTCTTAAATGTGTGCAGGGTGAAGGGCAAAAAGGAAAAAAACTGAGCTATGAGAGGTAGCACACTGTATGCACAATGTGTGTGAGTGGGGGGGGCATAGGGAAATCGAATGTAAAGAGATCGAATTGTCTTGACTTAAAGTATGGTATGAATCATGAGCATTGTGTGCACATGTGTGTGTGATTCTTTTTTTGGCGGGGTGTGTGTGTGTGTGTGTGCACACAGTATGTGCTTATTTAGTTGAAATGAAATTGCTCACCTGAACTTCACTCAGTTTTCATGTAATGACATGCATACATATCCATGAAGAGACATTGCTAGACATCCACTACGCAGAGTTCACCATTCCCACACACCAGCATCACCGTGACTAGACTAGATGGTTATCTAACATTTGACAAGGACTGAACTAAAATCATGGCCCTGCTGACTTTTCACAGGGGATTCTGCACAGTTTGGAGAATGTGACGCATTTTTGGAAGTCAAGAAAGGTCCAAAACTAAACTGCCTGTTTCTATTGATAGAAAGCATGGGACTGAGGACTTCTACAGATTCATTAAGGGAGCTGTTCATTCGCTCGTTAGTGGAAGCACATTAACAAATGTCAAAGCTTCTGTGAACTTGCACTGTATTTTTAGACCAGGGGAGGACATTAAGAATAGTCTCGAATCTGACCACATGGTATAAATTTTGCACAGTATGGTGATGGATGGAGACACTTCATCACATCTATTTATAATTCATTTAGTGACGTACACAGGGACTCTTTATCAATTTCATTTTCCCCTTAGTCGGGTAAAAAAGCGAGAGTCTAACAGTCTCCGCTAATCTTGCATCTCTCCTTAACTCGAGTGTGTTAGTAACGACACCTGTGTTGTCAGTGAGCATCAGAATGAGGCAATCACTACAGTTGTTTTGATGACACCGACACTCGATACACACGTCAAAGTTTGTAGGATGCATGCTCAGGTTAATCCTACGTGAGAAGGACCTCAGATAATTCAGAATTAATGAAGAGTGATTAACCCGCCTCAACATCGCCATAATTAATCCAACAAATCCAGGAGGACTTTGCAAGGAAATCTCTTCCTGGGTTGATTTCACACACACAAGTGGCCAATATATACACGCTGCACATGTGGCCACGGTTCTGACACGGATTTTGAGCACTGTGTGGGTTAAGACATGTGCACTCATTATGCAAGTGCATTAACATACTCTGTGGCCAAACCCATCTCGGAATAAGATTGGATGTTCTATTTTAGCCCCGCAATGTTTGAAGAGATCTTGGTTACATCCCAGAGGACGGCTACCTTCACATCGTCTCATTACCATTTAGTGTGTGGGCATGCAAACAGATTTGGTTGCTTTCTCTTGTTCTCTCTCTCCCTTCCTCAGCTCATCCTGGTAACATTCAGAAGTCACGTCGATGGATGAGTGTATGTTTGTTTGTACGTGCGTCTATGTGTGCGCATGCACAATAACTACACACAAACACATGTGGGTGCACACGCACACGCACACACATTTTTTGGCCCACACCAACACTAGACCACCTGATACAACACAAACGCCTGCCTAAACACGGTTTATTTTAGCGGCTCAGGAAAAAGTTTCCAGTACCAGACAAATCCCCAGGGCTGAGGCCGATTCAAACCAACAGCAGCAATTCCTCCCCAAAATGAGTTGCTCGTTTGCTGGAAGATTCTCCTGAGGAATATCCACCTCAGCTTCGTCCCTCCATCATCAGCACCCGCTTCCCTTCCCAACCCTATCTGTTCCTCCCCCTCCATCTCTCCTCTCCAACCCTGGTGACTTGCGCGCTTTCTTGGAGCCCTGTAATTGCACCGCCGCCTCGGAGTGTCAGAGCAATATGCAAGCTCCCTCTTTTCCTGCGTCTGATTGAGATGGCAGCCATTGTGGGTCTGCAAGCCCTGCAGAGCTCAGGTCCGGGCAAAGCTGGCCCATTCCATGAGGGACACATTCCAAGAACCATTAAACCCCACCCCCACCCCCCATCCCTCCTCCTTCCCCCTCATCCAGATTAATTTCTCTTTATTATGCGGTGAGGAAAAAGGCCGAGAGCGAGCGGTGGACTATTATTTGAAGCTTATTAGCCGGATGCTGAGGGGTCTCACCAAGCACCCTGCTGAGAACAGCGCCATCTTGTCTACTTTACCTCACCGGGAAAAAAAAAGAAAAGAAAAAAAAAAAAACAGCCTTGTCATTGAAAACCATAACGCTCTGTGCACTTGCACTTTTCTCAGAGACAAAGCACTTGTCCTCTTTCCTCCAATGAAGCCTGTGGTAAAGGAAATGAACAAGTTTAAGGAAAAACATGGTGCCACTCACCCAGCGTGTGCAGCTGCATTCTCTTAGAACTCTTAGGCTCATGAAAATTAGACTTGGACATGAAAGTGCTGGCTTGCAGTCGTACTCTGACAGACTGCTCCACTAACAGCAAAAAGAGAAACCTTACACGTGTTTTCACCAAAAAAAACAAACACTTTTCACACAGACATTGTTTGCACAATGTTCGGCAAAAACCATCACACTCAAATACACACATACATACTGTGTATATTTTATTAGAGACTCACACATGCACACGTGCAATGCACACAGTGAGGTCATCATCGATCATTTCTGAGAGAACGGCACACTTTGATCTGTCATGAGGAGTCAAGAGCTGCCAATCAAAAGCGCGCGCACGCACACACACACACGCACACACACACACATAAACACACAGTACCTGTGAGGGGAACGTGTCTAGGTCCTTTGCCTGGGGTAGAGTAGAGCTGCAGTCTTTGATGAGAGAGATTTGTGTGCAGCAGGTCCCTGACGTGCCTCACAAAGCGGGCACAGGCAGAGCGTTGGCCGTGGGGCATACGCCCGTCTGCAGTCGCCCGTGCTGGGTTGTGCCAGGTCACTCCCGCTGCCCAGGGGGCACAATCTAGCACTCACTCTGACTGAAGTGGAGAGACTCCAAATAGAACTACCATCCCCACCATGCTGCATAGGTGCCAGCTTCCAGTTTGATGACTGAATTTATATGCTGTTTTCCTCCTCCATCGCTATAGTAATGCTGTGCAGATATTCTACAAGCGGTGCATGAATGTGTCTGAACAGAGCAAGTATGTGCATGCTGTCTGCATAAGTATGTGCATGCTGTCTGCATAAGTATGTGCATGCTGTCTGCATAAGCAGATCTGATGAGAAGGATGAGAAGTAATTTCCTGTCCTGGGAAGCTCCGCTTCTGAGCTGTACTGTACTGTACAAGTGTACTGTATGTTTTGCAAACAATTTATGCCAAACTAGGCTTGTTTAGCAATACCATTGGATCCTCTTGTCCTCTTCTTGTCTTTGCTTTATAGATTTTTGAAAATATAAAAACCTCCTTATAGTTATTGTTGATATTGACCATTATTATTATTGATTTTGTTGTTATTACTTTATTACTTTATGGTGCTTAATGGTTACAACTTTATTATTATTATTATTATTATTGTTATTATTTTCCATATAGATCTTTTGCTTTTTGCTTTTGTCATTTGCTTTGGGACAAAAGCTGCTCCAAAATCCAAAAGCTGCTTCAAAAGTTTTAAGACAGAAGAAAATGAATGATAATCAGCATAGTGCAGAGAAAAGACAATATCACTTTATTTGAAGGTGTCTACATAAGGGTGACACAAGCCTGTCATTAGCATGACGTGACACATATCATGAACATTAATGACACTTTTTTCATGTTTATGACTCATCCAGTGTCATTCGGCTTTTGTAATGTAAAGTTGACACTGTTTGGGGTTCAGACATTTCAAAAAAAGAATGACACTTAATGACAACAGTCATAAACATTCATGAAGTGTCACTGATGGTCATGGTACATGTCATGTCGTGTTGATGACAGGCTCATGTCACTCTTATGTAGACCCCTTCAAATGAAGTGTTACTGAAAAGACTCTACAGGTTGAAATACTACAGTAAGTGAAGCGTGGAACAAAACAAATTGTGGAAAGTTTCTCCTTCAGTGTTTGATTCGAAGTGACGTCATTTCTCTTGAAAGGAAAGCCCAAAAGGGGGACAGCAGGGAGGACCTGACAGACTCATGGACAGATGTCCACTGACGGCGCCATGAAGCGAATGGATGGCAGTTTGTGACCATCTTGTATTATTCAGAGGAGAGAGAGAGAGAGAGAGAGAGAGAAAGAGAGAGAGGGAGGAAAAATGTGCAGGTGGGCCTTTTAATATTTTAGTGGTTTTGTAGGAGCCTTGAACATGCCTTGCATACCTAAGGAAAAAAAATAGCAAAAAGTAGGGGGGAAAAAAGTGATTTCTGTCGCTGCGCTGAACTACTGAATGCCTACAGTGTCCAATAGGCCATCACTCACAGTCATATTTGTGATTTATTTAAGAGCCAGTGGTGTGGAGGGAGATTAAACTCCTTGGGATGCCTCAATATCCCCAATCGCTCTCATAAAGATCC
Source organism: Tenualosa ilisha (assembly GCA_015244755.2). NCBI lineage: Eukaryota > Metazoa > Chordata > Actinopteri > Clupeiformes > Clupeidae > Tenualosa > Tenualosa ilisha. Next base: position 5,301,304 of record PYXC01000045.1, read on the forward strand.
TGGCTGCACAAACAACTCACTAACCAAGGACAGAGTCTTCCCAGGAGTGGCTGCCCAGATCCACACTCTCAGTGCAGGGCCGATTTGCAGTGACGCATGACACTGCGGATGGAGGTGGTGGTGGTGATGGTGGTGTGTGTACGTGTGTGTGTGTGTGTGTGTGTGTGTGTGTGTGGTGTGTGTTAATGTGTGTCTGTTCTCGGTTGAGGGATTTTGCAAAAAAAAAACAAATGTTATGGTTGATAATGGATATCAATAAACCAACAAAACTGTACAGTTCAGGTGGAAATGTTAGGTGTCAGCAAACAAAGCAAACAGAGATGATTCATGAATACACTCTGTGGCAGTACAATGTGGCATGGATCCACATGTGTGCTTTAACACACTCTAACATGCTTATTTAAAGAAAATAAAAAACAAAGTGCCTTACATGTGAGATTGGTTACTACATTAAAAGCCCAGGTCATCAGCTTAGAGGGGGTTTTACTGTATGTTATAGGAAAACAGGGTGATCATTTCTCTGAGGTTGGTTCAATGTACATTTATTCACTGCAGGTGTTCTTGTCCTTTAATGCACAGAGGTGACAATAAGCACAAACACACAATGAAATAAAACTGAAAGCTTCTCTAATTGGTTGGCTTATCACTGACATTTCCCCTCCTCTTCAACAGACCAATCATGCTTGACATTTGGTCATGTATGTAACCAGTCTTTTCACCATCCCTTGCACAAGTCATCAATTTCTTAATTTAATTTCAATGCAGGGCGTTTGTGAAATAAATCAATGTATGCAATTAGACAAACAGGGTCCACCAATTACGTCCTTCCCTAATGTACTGAAATGGATTTTTTGAAATGGCAAGGCAGAGCAATACTCTGTGGTGAAATGCCTAGCCTCCCACCCACAGCGTACAGTATTTCAGAAGATTTAAACTTTTGATCTTTTACATTTTATTGTCGTAAAAAAGCCAGTGCCGTCACGAGGACCTGCAGAGACCATCCTGAATGATTATTCATTCATGTTAAAGACAAATCTTCCACTACGCACTCAAGGAATGAATCATACGAATGAATGGCATTGAAAACATTGTGTATTAGTCAAGGTTTTTAGCCTGTCCATTGTGTTATTAAGAGCAGACATATTGCTTAATGCTTGTTTGTTGTTGTGTATTTCTAATGAACAACCTCTTAGGAAAAAGTTTGTTGCTGATAACACCTCACATGAATTAGTCATTGCATAGTGATGAAAAATGTTTTTTATATGATTCAGAGAGCACTTTAACAGACACTACACGTTCATCCTCATCTTCAATATCTCTCACATCCCTCTGGTTTCCTTCAAATCCCCCATGGTCTCTCGTTAATTGAGGAAAATGCCAATGCAGGCTGTCAGGCTCTTTCTTAACAGCACCAAAAGTACAAATTGATAGCAACCATCTTTGGCATATTTCCTGCTTAACGTGAATGGAATATGTAGCACATTTCTCATATGCCTCAACTATAAACACACACCATTGAAAAGGACAAAAAATGTGTGTGTGTGTGTGTGTGTGTGTGTGTGTGTGAGAGAGAGAGAGAGAGAGAGAGAGAGAGAGAGAATGTCATTATTTTGTTTTCAGAGAGCAGTTCTCATAGCTGTTTTTGTTGTTTTTTTTTCCTAGGCAGTTGTGGACCAACTTCAAATCTGACAGATACACCGAAGCTTCTCATCACAGACTTCTCAGGTCTAGTCAGCTCTAGAGGAAAAGAGAGTGTGTGAGTGTGTGTGTGTGTGTGTGTATGTATGTGTGTGTGTGTGTGGGGGGGGGGGGGGGGTAAATTCAGAATGGAGTGCTTCTTAGTCTGGAAACCATTGATTTTATTTCTCTGAAGCTCAAGGTCAGCTATGAGGAGAAACTTCAAGGGCTGCCGTTTTATTTTTTTCCTCTTTGGACAGAATTTCTCTGCCTGTTCAGTTTGAGAAGGTTGAAAATACTGTATGTCGTTCAGGGGGTACGTGTGTGTGTGTGTGTGTGTGTGTGTGTGTCCCTCTCTCTGTGTGTGTGTGTGTTCGTGAGAGTGAGAGGGAGAGAGTATGTGTGTCCGAGTCTGTGTGCCAGCTCATGACATCCATCAGCATTTCAGTCAATGTGAGCAGCAATGGCAGAAAGGTAGCTGTTTCCTTTCATGTTTTCATTCACTTTAGTGTAATGCACTTTCTCTCCTGAGCCACAACCAGATGGCCCACTAGATAAGGGCGACAAGAGGCATTCTTCCCATGCACTCTCTGCATTCATGGCCACATTATCGGGGGCTATAGGCAACATCATTAACTTGCATGCTTAGGTGCCTAATTGCTACAACTGTGTTGGTGAGCCCACCTATTTTTTTTACAGTATAAAGTTCTTGCACATTACCTCACATACTTTGAAGGGAGAGAGAGAGAGAAAAAAAGCAATGAAACCCGATGGTTAATTTCTCACGGTTTTGATAACCAAAATAATGTCGGCTCCCTGGGCAGTTATGCGGCATGTTGCCTGAGTTCAGGAATGTCAGTGCATTTCGAACACTGGAGCCTGTAAACAAGTAATGGGCCTAATCATGCTAGATGACAGTTCTCCTAAATGAATTGTTTCCCCTCGAATGCCTTAATGCTTGCCCAAGGTATGCTAGTGGATTATGAATGGATGCCCCTTGTCATTAAATCACGGGGGAGTGGAGGAACTGCAGGGATTCATTCATTTTCTCAACAAGATGCATGATTAAGTTATCCAGTCGAGCTGTTTTGTTATGACTGTTATTATCTCTCCCTCTAGCGTGCTTTAGCCCCCTGTTTTTTTCTCCAAACTTTTCCTAGCAGCTAGCAGCCTCTCCTATGATTGGAGGGGCATACTGTGTTGACTTCAGCCTAAATCGTGATCATTTTCTCTTTGAGCTCCCCTAAGCTCTTGCCCTAGGTGATTCTACCTCATTCCATTAACACCTCCCATTCAGCTATTTCCCTGTAGCATGCACATCGAGGAGCATGATTTTTGATGGGAACTCGCCATGCCAGACACGAAACTGCTGCACCCGAGAGGCAACTTGATGTGAGTTTGTTTGGTGTCACCAGTCATTTTACTTCACCTTGCTTTGGAGTGCCTGCTGTCAGATCTACAGAGATGCTTGGCATAGACATAGCAAGTACAATTTGAACAATATTGAAAGTAATTGCAGGCAAGGTAAATGATTCTGGTTGATGTTGCGTTTGTTTATTGTTTGTTTTTCAGATGCCTCTCTCCAGAGCAACTTACTGTATGTTAGTCAATATTTGAACCAAAAATCAAGCAACATGGTGTTTTGTTATTGTTTGAGAAACGATAGTTCAGTCCAGTTCAGTGACCCAGGGTGTTCGTTGTACTTAAAGAATAGAGAGCTAGTAGATAGTGTGGCATTTATTGAACGTTACAAAAAAGTATTAACAAAAGGACTAGAATGATCAGTTTTAAAACTGAATTTACACCCTTGTAGAAAGTTGTGAAACCACGTGCAGCTCTTTCTTTCAAAGAATGCAGCATCTCTTTAGTATGGCCCTCTCATGAGTTCTGGGCTGCTAGATCACAAAAGTAGAACTGCCAGCTGAGGTAAGACCTTGCATCATCAACATCTTCTCCCTTTGACATTACAATCTTTGAGCTGTCATCCGTCAGGGAAAACTTTCACTCACCCATGAGACACTTTTTGAGAATCCTATATGAAGTGATTTCATATTCCAATTGGCTCTGAGTTTAGTCTGGTATTCTCCTGAATTTTGCTGTTATTTAATGCATGAGAATGAATCTGTGCATGACAGGAAATGATGTTGCACGTATCAAGAAAATGAAAAAAATTACAATGCAACTGATTTAAAAAATCTCAGAAGTTTGTGGCATCATACAAGATGCACACAAAATCTCCACAAAATACATTGGGCTATACCAACCTGCACCAGTCAACACCTGTCTAACTTTTCAGTCTTCTTCAATAAATTTGTGTTATCGGATGTGTAGAAATACCGTTGGAACTTCACAGATACAATTGTTTCTGGTTTAAATGCACTTCTCTTTTCATCATTTTGAGTGGTTAAGTGGACTCAGAGTGAATGACAAACCCCAATAAGCACACAATGGCTTTGTTTTGCAAAGAGAATGAATCACAATGTGATCAAAATAATATCCAGCTTATTCACATGTTGACATTAGTCTATCATGTAAAACGCAATAATTGTCTAGGAAGTGCTGCACAATACATAGGGTCTCATTTGCTGTAGGACTGGGAGGTAAGTCCCCCAAAATGAATAGTTCTGATAGCTGTTTGATTAGGCATGGGTCTGAGAATGTGACTGAATTTAATAATACTTGCACTGAGTAATCGCAAGTACAAAGACATGAGGCGCAGGGTTTACATCAAAGTGCCCCTCAATTAAAGAACCAAAGAATAATCAAGTGCCGTTTTTGCACAGAGGACCATCTCGCATTCACTGGTGCCATTTAAACATCAAGTGCAATCCCATAGTCTTCTCACCACAGCCCTCACCACAACGCTTCTAAAGCACTTCAACCAGAGTGGGCCTCTTTGAATAGGAGACTCTGATTAATGACTGTTTGTGGGTAGGAAAAAAAAAACAGGGTTTCGTTTCTTCGAGTCGACTAAAGCAGTGAAAGTGATGCTTAGGTTGGGGAATCCATTGAAGCAAGCCACTAGAGTTTCAAAAGAGAGGCACGGGCAAAAGGCTTGGTGCTACAAAGTCTTTGTGCGGGTTGTGGATTCCATTACATGGAAAAAACTTACTGGTTGAGGCATAACAAAAGGGAGTGGAAGAGAGAGAGAGAGAGAGAGAGAACTGGAGGAAGAATACAGATATCCAGTGACTCTCTCATTAATAACGGAGCTCAAATATAACTGAGAAAAATGAAATTAGGCTGTAGTTCTCTCTCCTTCTCTCTCTCTCTCTCTCTCTCTCTACCTTCATTTCCTCTGTGGCTGTCATATTTGCAGTTTGTGCTTAGTAATGTGATCTAATTGCAGTGTAATGTTACTGATCCAGCGATGTGGAGTGTGCTGGTCTTCGGGGAAGGGGATGTAATTATTGAATTGATTAATGGCCACTAGAGTGACAGGCCAGGATCCTGCCAAGCACACTGGTCAACACAAAGGGGAGGAGAGGGAAAGTGCTGGGTCTGCCTATAGGGTCTTACCTCCGACGATCGCTTGTGTGATACAGACCGTTGCAGTCTGTCTCCTATGAACATTTTGTGGACATTCCTGCTGTACTTTAAAATGACATTGTCACATGAACAGCAATGTCATTTATCGCTTTCAGTTTCAGACATCTGTAACCCTTTGTTGTGTCAGTCCATTTCTTGTTTCGGATTTCTGTTTTTTAGAACCAAGGCGAAGAGTGATGATCCAATTTGGAGAACGAAAACAGCATGGCATCTAATGCACAACCCCCCCACCTCCCATCCACCCACACACACCCACACACACACACACACACACACACACCACACACACACCCACACACACACACGCACATACCACACACACACACACACACACACACAACACAAACCATCCCACCACCTATTCTCTGAAAGTAAAATATCAAAGCACTTCCACATTGATCCGCAATGTGCGGTCAATACCCGCCCAGAGCCTCCACGTATTCATTTCTCAGCAGGATATTATTTTTGAATGGGGGAGGGGGCCCAGTTGGATGCGTTTTTAGAGGCTGCTAGTGCGTGTGCGTGTGTGCGTGTGTGTGTGTATGTGTGTGTGCGTGTGTGTGAGACGGAACAAGAGTGATGGTTGAGTGGCGGGGCCTCTGGGTGGGGCGCTGACTGAAGCAGCTGCAGTGGACAGGCAGACAGGTGACAGCCTCGGCCTCACTGATGGAGCCCAGCCCTTCTCCCCTGGGTACCCATACACTGGCTGACAGCAGCTGCCCCGCATAAAGAAATACAGGTACACACACATAAACACACACACACACACACAGAGAGAAAGAGAGAGAGAGAGAGAGAGAGAGAGAGAGAGAGAGAGAGAAGCATATACAGAAAGAGAAATTTACAGAAATGCATTCAAACGTCCCCCACATGCATGTAAATATAAGCAGCACACAGATGTAAATATTGACTACATATCATACACACACGGACACACACACACACAGTGACATACTGCATATGTGAATGCACTTTTTACTTTTGCTTCTCTGCCTTCTCTGTCTTTAAAACAAATTATCTTATTTATTATTTGTATTCAACCTTAACATCATGTTCATTGACAGAAAATGAGTTAATAAATATACATGCATAATTTGTGTAGCCTGCCACTTTAAACAGAAGTATTGAAAATAAATCTCTACATATGAATGAATGTACACCTCTCTCTCTCTCTCTCTTTCTTTCTCTCTCTTCACCCTCCATCCTTGAGAAGGAATCTCAGGATTTTCTTTTTTTCTGGACCACTGAGCAAAGTCCCCTTCCTCAGCGGTGTCCTCCATCTCACTGTGATCAGCACGGGTCCTCCTGCCTGAGATAGGCAAACACCAATGTTGGGCTTTAATTAAAATGAGATCAGGTGCAGATGTCTGGGTAAACATGTGGCTTTTAATCTCCCAATAATTTCAGATTGTGAAACTGCATTACAAGGAGGAGGATTTTATTTTGAGTGCATCCCGTATCTCGGCTGGCACTGTACACATGTGTGCTGCCGTACGTATGTGCCTTCGAGATATTTAAGAAAAAAAAAACTGTGTACACTAATGATGTTATTCATTGGACGAAGTCCTGCAGGATTATAACATTTCTATAGCAAAAATGCTTGTAAAATATTGGAATTCACACTGTGTCACGCTGCCACTGATACACAGTGGGGAGCCCAAGCCCTTCACAGCCCACATGAAATCTGGCCTGCAGCTTTGAACCTGTTCCTAAGGCCCAATTTGCCGTTGCCTCGTTTTACCTTCATGTCTCCTCTGAGTATAGGAGAAACCTGCTGGTAGTCTCATTTTGGTGCTTGTTATTCTGGGGGAAACAGATGCTTCAACACAATCTGGGCAAACTGCGCCGTGATGCAGAGGGTCAGTGCTTTTGAAAACATCCCACCAGCCTCTGGAGCAAACAGAAGTCGGAGACGGATGAAGTGTAACATTTGCCACAAACTCTGCTGGTGTTGCAGCTGACAGAGAAACTCTTCACATTTAATACACCTGTGGTGATGCAAGTATTTTTTAGTCAAACCGTCTCTTTGTTTGGGCCTGTCTCAGCACTACAATAGACTCTCTCTCACTCATTAATTTATTTATTATTCATCACCAGCTCCTCGTGTGCCTGTTGCTGTTTGTTTTCATGGTGTGAATACTTGATATGTTGAGCCTCTCACAAAGTGTGTTTTTTTGTGTGTGTGTGTGTGTGTGTGTGTGTGTGTGTGTGTGTGTGTGTGTGTGTGTGTGTGTGTCCAACATGGACAGTGCAAGGCACTGAATGTAGAGTATGAGAAATCCTCCCCTCCTATCCACAACTCCTTCTGCAGAACACAGCTGAGTGAAGCTGCAAACTTCATCCCCCCACCTCCGGCCCTCCACACACACACCTTGCCCCTTTTCCCTCAAATAAAGCTGGACATTCATCAGCTGGTAAAACAATGGCAGTTCTGCAGCAAGCACGACATATATTCAGAAGGAATTGCACTGTGCTGGGGGGAGAGCAAGCCTTTTGCCATCGTGAGGGAGTGACAGGCACCATGATGCATTGCTATTTTGTTAAGGTTAAAGGCAAATCATCCTATCCATCATCAGGGAAATGTTATGTGGTTGGGCTCTGATGGTGAATACCGACACCACAGTACAGCTAGGAACAGTTGGTTAAAACAGCTGTGTAGACTGCTCTGGCTGTCATGGAATGTGGTTGTACCTGCCTTGTGATGAAATTAAATTATTTCTACTTTCAGACACTACCCTGTGTTATTGGCTTTTGTGCATTTAAAGCACAATAGAATTTTAGATATTGAAATGTGTTCTCTATCTCTTACTTGGAATATCAAACTCAGAAGTTACTGGTAAAAAAACACTTTAGTGGTTTAGTGATTTACAGACAAATATTTTCTTTCTTTCTTTCTTTCTTTCTTTCTTCCTTTCCACATTATTTAAACTAGATTATATTTGTATGACAATCATGTAAATCACAGCACTGCATATCGATCAATTTTCCTATTCTCTATGACTCTATGTGTTGTGCCTTGAAGTCATGTAATGCATCATGAAAAGTACTGTTTATCAAGACTAAATTACATGAGTGTGGTTTGCATGAACACATCCACCTGTGGAAAAGTGATCCATTAAAAAAAAAAAAAACATCCCCATGGAAGTAGCAGTAGAAGTAGTGCTGTGCCATCACCTTGAAAGCAAAAAAGAACACACCACCAATCCCAGCACATAATGGTAAGTAGTAAGCAATCTCCTCTTTTCCAGTCGTTGTTAAGAGGTTGTGAAAGGCAATCTCACTTTATCTAGTGTGTGTGTGTGTGTGTGTGTGTGTGTGTGTGTGTGTGTTTTAAGCTCAGAAATGTTGATGCCTTTAAAACTTCTTTGCAGAAATGAAACATCACAAACTCACATCCAATTCCAAGTACATTACTGACTTGACAGGCAGATAAAAAATGAGCTTGACCAGTCAGATTTGGGAAAAATGGAAGTCAACAAGCTGATTTCTAGCACTTAATCAGCATTGAACAGCTTTTCTGATAAAGCAAACAAGCAATGGCATTGTGTGACTAACAGGTCTAAATTTGGTTAAATCTCATAATATGACAAAACCAAGTGCCCCACCCCTCCAGGAAACAGCAGACAATCTTGCTTCCTGGAACATTGCTTCTAATATAAAAATACTAGTGTTGTCAATCGATTAAAAAAATTAACCTGATTAATATAATATATCATATAATATATATCAGAACTATTTACATGATTTCTGGGCAGTTAGTTTATGTTCTGTTAAGCAAACTTCTCATGACTGTCCTAAGTACTGCCTGCTGACAAAGTGCGGAATTAAAAATTTTGAAAGATAGGCACAGTACAATTGGGAAATCCTGCCACCACAATGTTAAATTAATTTACAGTCTATACAGTGAACTAGCATGTTGCTAAAAGTACCTACAGTGGGCTGCTGAAACACACCAGCAAACAAAACAAATTAAGTGGACAAACTCAACCAATCACAGCCCTTGAGGTGTTCATGAATGAAGAAGACGCGAGCAGGTAGTGTGACATGTGTGTCTGCATGATTACTTTGCGTCACATAGTTTCATCACATAGTCTAGCCAACAGAAGATGGGCACCAATTTGACTATGCATCTCCACTAAATGTTTACCAAGAGAGGTAGGCCTAGATGCACTCGACCAAGAAACCAGGAATTTTAGCTTAATATGGTTGTTTCCATAGTTTTAATCAATATAGCTTGTCTCAGTTAATTATATTACATTATATTTATTTTATCTACTCATGGCATTATAATTTATGAGGTGGTAGAATCTGATAATGGGCCTAATATTAATTTTTTGTCATTTCACAAACAGTAGCCAAATGAGACTGCGTAATTTATCTGCGACGAATCGTTGTGTAGTTTGCAACTGTATGGTATGCCGACCACAATCAGACAAAATATGTGTGCTTGATACTGCAGATACCACAATGCAACACTGCTCTCGTACCCGGAAGTGTGTGGTAATTTCAACGTGACCATACAGGAGCAGACAGAAGGGAAGGATGTCTCTGTGTAGCAAAAAAAGAAAGTTAGATAAAAATGTCCAGGATCATCTGTATTTCGACAGTTATGCTGACGTTACAATACACGAGGAAATGATTGCAGACCATGTACGGACAAACACGTATAGGATGGCCATCCTCAGAAACAGCAGTGTTATCGAAGGTAAAGTTGTTCTGGATGTCGGTGCAGGCACCGGTGTTCTTAGCATTTTCTGCGCCCAAGCTGGGGCCAGAAAGGTTTATGCAGTTGAGGCAAGTTCAATTGCCGATCAAGCTGTTAAAATCGTAAAACTGAATAAGATGGAGGACAGGATCGATATCATTAAAGGCACTCTCGAGACGATCGATCTTCCCGAGCAGGTGGATGTGATTGTTAGCGAGTGGATGGGCTATGCACTGCTTCACGAGTCCATGCTGAATTCTGTGCTTTTTGCTCGAGACAAATGGTTGAAACCAGGCGGCCTGATCCTCCCCTGCAAAGCGGAACTGTACCTCGCGCCGATCAATGACCTTGTCTCGGAGGACCGCTTGAACTTTTGGAGCACAGTCAAAAGCCAGTATGGAGTGGACATGTCTTGCATGACAGACTTTGCCAGGAAGTGCATCATAAACAATGACATCACAATAAATCCGGTGACTGTGGAGGATGTGCTGTCGCATCCATCCAGATTTGCTGAGCTGGACTTGTATAGCGTGACGGTGGATCAGTTGAAATCGGTTAAAGGCGCCTTTAGCTGCGACTGTTTCGGCTCCTCTACTGTGAATGCTCTGTGCGTTTGGTTCACGGTAACGTTCCCTGGTGGGGAAAAACCACTGGTCCTCTCCACGTCTCCATTCAAGCAGGAAACCCACTGGAAGCAAGCCATTCTCTATCTAGACGAACCTGTGGATGTTGAACAAGATACAAAGGTAGAGGGAGAGATCAATTTGTATCCCTCTGTGGAGAGCTCCAGGCATATCTGCATCCATGTAGACTGCTCAATTGGACAGTTGAAAGTGCAGTCCAAGACATTTTCCATTCCCGATGGTTATTCTGAAACACAGGCCTAGCCTAATTGTATTGTTTACAGATGTTCCCCATCATTTGTGTGATTCCTAGGCTTGCCACCGAACAAATTATGCTTGTCCTGTCAACATTTTTAAAACTAGCCCACAACAGCTTGAAATGAATAGGAAATAAACTTGTTTTGCCTGTGTGCACACAGTTTTGTTTATTTACAAATCACTTATCCCCATTTATTATAAGCCTATTCAAATTAGGAAGTTAGGTGTGCTACAATTGACCATCACTGTTTATGCAACAGCCATGTCAAGCATTCTTGTAGCATAATGTACCCTATGAAGTACATTGTGACTTGTACTGCCAACTCTTCAGATGTTTTGAGCTAAGATTGGTCACATTTATTGGTGCTGATATGAAGATGTGATTGGTAACCCTGCATGCTAGGCCCAGACCAGTGAATTAGCAGTGTAGGCCATTATTATCAGATTCTACTTTGCTAAAACGATGCAGGTTTGAACTCCATACTCAATCAAATGACAGCCATCTTCTCCATACTTTTGATGCAAAGTGCTGCTTGCCTGAAATTGGACGTTGATGTTGTATAACACTTAAAAAATTACTCAATTTAAGATTTTTTATTATTCTGTGCAATAGCGTAGTCAGGGATAAAAAAAACACACTGCCTAAATTTACCTGCGAAGCATATTTGGATTGAGGTCCATATTCTGATTAAAGCAGTATTCAAAACAAGGTGTACAAGACGTTCACAAGATTCAGTAATACTCCTGTTTACATACTACATGCTAATTCATATTTTGAATAAACTAGAGAACAAAATGAACAGTGAAAATAGCAATGTACTGCACTTAATTGAAAGAAATGCAAGTTAATAGCAAACTGTAGAATTCAAAAGAGCAGATTGTGAAGAGAAAATTTTCCATTGGCATATCTACAAACTCTTGTCAACTGGTGACTGACTTGATTCATATGCCTTTGGTGTTATCTGGGTCTGTAGTAATCAGAATAGAGGCGATGGACTGGACATGACGATTGGACTGGTGTTAAATGACACACACAATTGGGAATATTAGTGTTGTTCTGATTAGAACAGGAATGTGCCGTGCATGTACATGTAGTCAATGATTCACCAATCATTGACTTCTCAATTGATTCACTTGTGTGACAAAATCCTTTTTTAACATCCTCTGTGTGTGTTTGTGTTTGGGGGGGGGGATCAAAATGTACTCAAAATATTACTGTATCCTGATCTGGTGATATTAATAATGATATACTGTAGGCTAATTCTGTTTACATTGCAAGGCAGTCATCTCTAATACAGGATATCTGAAACTGAGCTGTAATGAAAGCAGAAAAAATAAACAAATATCAGGATTTATCATTGTAGGAAATTGCACAGTAGTGACACACATGATACCTGAAATGAATGAGTGTATAACCAAATCATCTCTTATCAGTGATCCCTTTGAAACAAAAATGGATAAGTTACTTTATTTTAAGTTTTTACCTGTCTTCAGTGTGAGAAGATGCATCAATACCACATACCACAAATAACAATGATATGTTGATTTTCACCCCTGACCAGGACAGAGAATTGAAATTGTGTTTGGGTTTTCCAACTTAATTAGTTTTATTTTTAAAAGCACTTTCATAGGACACCAATGACCGACATAATACTTACAGGGAAGAGTCTGTGGGAAGAGCTTTTGAAAAACGGTGACGTCTACGCTCTCCAGCTTGCCATTTGCACCAATTTATTTTCAAGCCTAGACTGAAGACCTATAGTCTACTGAAGACCCGTAGTCTGCCACTTCTTAAGGGAGAGAATTCGTTTTGGTGATATGGTTATCAAAGAACAGGGGAGCACAATGTATGCTTTGCTTCCTGACAGTAACTTGGAGATTTAGCATAGTTGGAACAACTCCACTGAAAGACTGTTAATGTTCGTAGCCCAATCTGTTATGGCCTCATACAAATTACATATGCAATATGGAGGACAAAATGTTGACAACTGAGATTCATTGAAATGTTATCTGAGGTGGAGGAGATTAGAGTCCTGTAATAAATTCAACTACCAAACAGAAGTACATGGGGCGAGAATTTGATGTGGTGGTTTTCCGTATGGCCAGTGAGTGACATATATCAGATCAAGGTCTGCCTGACTTGTGACGCCTGCCACAAAGACGTATCACCATATCCAGTGTGTCTCTCTATGCTAATGACATGCTGAAAATGAGCCAAGAGAAATCATTCGCCGCCAGCCGTTTACAGTAACCAATATTTCTGCCCACATCTCCGGAGGACACAAATTGGAAACATGGTATCGACCAAACTTAATTTAGAAGCCCAATACCCTATGCACCAGGTTGATTTCAAAGGCAGATATGGAAGAAGGACGGGATGTCAGAGGCTGTCATCCCCATCATAAGGTACTGCAAATCTGGCTTTTTATAGCCAAGTGATGATTAAAACAACACCTGAACTGTTTTCAAACAGAGTTCTATGTTTTTGGCATGAGAAGGTTATTTGCCCTCCATAGATTTGCTAATTTCTCAGTAGTTTTTCGTGTTCCAATAAGTGAATGAGAATTCCTGTGTACAGTCACACATATCACACAAATCAGAGGTCCGTTGTCCACCCCCCAACCCCCAAACTCCTCTATCAAATGCAAAGCTAAAATTGCTTCGTTTGAAGGAAGGGTGAGACCTACATACCAGTTCACCATTCACTGGTTCTGTAAAGTAAAGCCCAAATCTCAGACATGGCACAGACAAAATCCAGGCGTGGAGCCTGTATCACCCAAATTGCTATCAGCCCAAGGCTTGTGGATCCTGCCCAAACGCAAACAAATCCACCTACTGTGTGAGACTTTATAATCCTTTTCAATCATGCACTTTTTGGATTATGGTTCTGTGTAATTCTTCTCAGGCATTGTTTCATTTTTTTCCTATACACAGACAGATATTGTTTGGGGTCTGATTTTTTTTTTCCTCGTAATGTGGTATTTCAATTTTCAGGAAGGATAAGCAGTAGCTTCACATTCCTGCTGGTTTTGGAGAGAGACTGTCAGGCCCTACACACTTTTATGGATCCAGTGGACACAGGTAATTGTAAAATGGACAGTTGTTGTTACTGTCACATTAACCTGTCTGATTTAAGTAATGTGATGGCCACTGATGTGGTTTGATCTCTTCAACATGTCATGGGATAACGTTACCGTTATCCATGGCCACTCGGCTTCAACTCGGCACCTCTCTCTCTCTCTTTGTGTGTGTGTGTGGCCCTCTTCACAATGTGGCCCTATTTATAAAGTGTTCTTTTGAGCTTGGGATGAGTTTAGGAGGTGAGAAGACAACAGCATCTCAGTTCCTTTCATCATTAATTGGGGCAAAACAGCAAAAGGAAGCGGCAGAGTCAGACGGCAGCTTGCTCACGTGACTGTTGGCCTCTGTCGATAGTTGTGCCAGCTATTGAACCCCCTCATAGATTTTAAGATGCTCCAGACTGCTGATTATGGAATAGTAAACATATGCACCGGACACATCACAGTCTCGAAGGGAAGGATGCAACAAATCACAATTGATTTTTTTTTCATACCGCGCCCCCCCCCCCCAAACACACAGGCACACCAGTGCACACTTTCAATCACAGAGGCAAACTACTGTTACTATAATAACAGTGTTTATTGGTGATGGTCACGAACTATCAACACCTATGCATGTTACTCCAGCATCTATGACAAACTTGAAATCGTAAAGTAGCAGTGTTTTCCAGCTAAAACGAAAACTAATGGAATTTTGCTGTGCGCGCAGTCTCGAGGAGCCGGGAGCTGGCCAGGTGCTGAAATTGTATTTACCGACGCCGGTACAATCCTTCACAACCGAAAGGTTTCCAACAAAACTTATTTGGACACAAAGTATAGGAGATTGTGATAAACACTAACCTTGCTAACTCTGAACCAGAATCAAAGATGACTTACTTGAATGTCTTATTTTCATGTGAGGCTCGTGTGATAAAATGTATCTATGTCTGTTACTATAGTGTAAAGACTGACGCTTAGGATTTATCAGTGGGCTTCCCAATACATATCTAATTTAATCATGTCATAGAGACGGGTCCGCGTGTCACGTGATGGCTACCATTCATATCGCCACCCATTCTATTACTGTACGAAGTAGCTTTAATTACCATGGAATGAAATTCCCTCATGACCTGAACGAATTGTCACTGGCTTGTTAGTAACCTCATCCGATGCCGAAATGACTTAAATGAGATGAGCAGGTTAACACGCAGTCTCCGGGCTATAATGACATGACCAGCCCACTACGTGTTGAACGCAGTCGCTATGTCTGAATACGAATGCTCACAGTAATATTATTCTACCTGCATTTTTGGCGACCAGCCCGAGAAATTACACCGCAACCAGGGCAAACATCAGGCCGAAATTAAAGTTGTTGTTTTTTCCCGCACCGCCCGCCGCCGCATTTGTTTGCAGTGTTGTTTCTCTGGCTGAAGTGTCATTTGGTGCCGTCGATTACTCCATTCCCGCGGAGCCGCGGAGGGAAGTAGTCGTTTCAGAGTTCGCCTCCCCAACGGCACCTCCAAAGATGTCCCGATTCAAATCCGAAATATCCGGGTAATAACCATCAGATTACAACTCTTCACGCGGTCTATTGAAGTCAAGCTTTGTGCGAAAGGTGAGCGGATAATTTCTCTTTCCTGTAGGCTATGTGTATTAGGTAAAGATGATACAAACTTTTGATGTTTCGTGTGAACGATTTAGAAAGAGTGTAGGATGATTAAAAATACAAAAACCACGTTTTTCTCAGTCAAGACGTACAGGAAATGCAATGCGCAGTACGCTAAGAGTTCATTGCCCTTGTTGAGTTGTCTTTTCTGCCATCATTTATTTGTCAAGTTACTGCATCGCATGGACTCTGCCAATGTGATTTTGCCGGCTTGCGCTTTTTAATGCCTGTTAACTGGCTCAGGCAATATGCTGTCCGACTGAAGAAATGCCCGTCAATTGCTGATGCATCTCAGTGTTTTTAAAAGACTTGGCTCTCAATTGGCATTGTAGGCAAACTTATTCTTCTTGTGGGTCTCATAAAATAGGCATGGACGTCATGATTTCGAGATTAACAGGTTGAAGTCGAGTTGATACTGCTGAACCACATATGGACAAATGTTGCAAATGTTTTCTGTGTTGTTATACCATTTAAGTTCGCTACCCATACCGAGAGTTATAGGCCAGTCTATACGTAGTTAATGTTTGACCAGGTTTATCACACTGAGCTAAACAAATTCTAATTTCCAGTTCAATTCGTCCTCCATCCTTTTTAGTGACCAATTTCTCAAAATGGATACGCAATGTCCTATGTCTAGGGTATTCTCAAAATAATAAAACAATTTTTTGAAACCATAACTAGGCCTAGTGAAACTATGAATCATCCTTTAATGATGCCAAAAAACACAACCGGAACTGCATATTCAATTAAAGCAAACCACGAGTTGTTGAGATTTATTGACCGTGCAGAATAGACAACAATTAATATTTTTAGACTAACCATGTGCTGAAGCATTTAGGCTATAGCCATCAATCTCCCTACACGTGAATGTTTTACACCACAAGCACCAGGCCCATGGTACGTAAAACAGGGTCTAGGTAATGTACAGGCCGAAAGATTCCAAGACTGGTTTGAATTGTGAAATTCGCTAGTAAATCCATGCCTTTTCCGTTATGGGCGATTCATGTCTCAGTTTGTCAAATTGAATGAAATGCAACTGCCATGAAAAGAAATTTGTTTAGTTGTCAATGCTTTTAAAAAGCAACTAAGACTACCAGCTTTCCATCACCTCGCTACATGACCCCTCTCTCTCACACATACGCACACACACACACACACAGAGAGAGAGAGAGAGAGAGAGAGAGGAACACACCGGGATCATTGCCATCAGCAGTGGATTTACTGTCAGAAGATGGATCGAATTTTAATAGCATTTGGACCCCCCAACCCCCGAAGGCCTGGATGCCTATGTGAGGGATCACTGCGCAAAGACTTTCCAATACTTAACACTAACTTGACCACCGTCCTCAATGGAACTGAAGTGGTCAAACTTGAATACCATGTTGTACAATTGTTAGTGATGACTAACTGACACTGGAATTGTCCCGTTCTGGTACCTGTCTGTATTGTAGCACACAAACACTGAATGCATAACAGCGAGATTTCTTAAGACTTGACCTAAGGAACTCATGGCTTAACAGGAACATTCTTGGTCAGAACTTTAGGTCGTCGACGAGATGCACTTGGACTATCAGCCTTTGATTGCCTAAATCGACATTGAACGTTGTAATCCTGACGGATTTTTACTTCTCCCTAGTATCTGAAACGTTTATAAAATAAGGCATTTGAATAATGACATCCCCACATCGATTTTGGTGTCAATTCAATCTTAAATCCGGGCCCATGCACTTAAGCTTCCCCTTGCCCAATTACACTGTTATATTATGCAGAATAATTACTCGAATTAACACCTTTCAGCATTGCACGGGGGCATTTAAAACGTTTAAATAACTTAATGCTACCTTTAGGACCCTGCGGAACGTTTAAATATCCAGTCATGAGACCACGCGCAATCCCTGTATTAGCTCACATTTGGGGAGAGATTTCTTATCTGTTTTTATGTCTCTCCAATGTGTTGTTGAGGATGCCCATGTTTCCTCCTACCGCCTGTCCTGTTCTTGTCTAAGTCCCCACAGAGTCACCAAAAGCTTCACACACAGAGAGGGTGTGCTAAAACATCTCCTGGTCCCGCGGAATATTTGGGCTGAGTGTGCGCCTACATCAATCGGAGTGTCCAAGTGCGTAATCTCTCTAGCCATCTCCGCTGAACAATCAGAGTCTCGCTGTGTAGGGGAATGTGAGGAGGATGCGTGACGGAGCTACGGTGGAAGATATTCTCCGCGCAAGGGCTAATTGGTGTTATTTATGCTCACAACGAGTTTTAGGGGCGAGTTAACAGACAGAGAGTATTCTCATACTTTTTGGGGGGTTGCTGCCGTTTCTGTGGTTATCATCTTGTCTAGGTGTAGGAATCCATTCTCGGAAGTTGGATATTGAGAGTGACAGAGGAGAGGAGGTAAACTGGTTGAATTCAAAACGGACAAACTAAACTAAAGGGAAAAAGGAAAATAACATTGGCGTGGCATTCGGGTTAAATAGGCCAATAACTGAAGATATTGGCTCCCTGTGTTTGAAGGGGATATTGCGCTTTCGTCACCTGCGTTGATAATGGAGAGACGAGTGGCGGATTTATGACCTGCATCTCATGGGACGTGAAGGAAAAACACTCACGTTTCCTTTCTTGCAATCCAAACGCCACGGACACTGATCAGTCATTTCTTTTAAGGTGGCGAAAATCTCCAATCTGATCCTGGCTACCTGGGGAAAAGAAATGTGGCACAGCAATTCAGTCGAGATTGACAAGCGGGCTGGACACATCTTAAACAGCTGCATTTAGTCAGCTCGTTTAACTCGTGGGTCATCAACTTTAGGGATCCCCTTTTCTCCGAACTCATCACATTAAGATTAACACGCGCATCTTAAAGAGGATCCTGTGGTCACTCGCGAACTTGTTGAACACTTAAAAAGACGGGACCTTTAGTCCAGCGAAACGAAAGGAATATTTTAAAATGTAAGTAACTCACGCCCTGTTTGTCCATTATTGTTTTGTAGCCTAATATACATGCAGCTTTGATAGTGATATGTCGAAATATAAAGATTTTCGCTGCCGCATCTATTTGTGCCAAATTTAAGCATGCGAACGTGGCTAACCATGACGATGTCTTGCTTTTTTATGGGGTAACTTTTCAAATACCATCTTTATTGGTTCCAAATGTAACCACATTCCCTGAAGTGACAGGCACTGAAAATTGCTCTTCAATGTGTACGAGTTTAGCATTATTTGGCCCATGTACCCTGGTCTGTCACTTATTGAATTCAACAATTATTCATTCGATTATTTTCACTATTAATTTTTTATTACCTTTGGCACGTTTTTTCAATAAGAAATCGCATCTCCAGGCTAACTCTCTATGTAATTGTATGGCATTAGCAATGGAGGCGCCCTCTGGTGGAGGGCACCTCATGACTGTTGTGGAGTGACAAAGGGGGTCTGTTCATGCAGAATTAAATAACTACAATGAGAACATTTACTGTCGTTTTGGAATGCGGCTGTGAGTTAAATTGGATTGAAGCAGTTTGCTAAATTGTAATTTAGCCTACTTTAGACAGAAGAGCACATTGTGTCACTACTTTTGAAATGACCAAATGTGCTGTAAATTGCAGTATTGCAAATGCTAATTACATTAAAATAAGAGTTGGCAATAGCGGTCTCTGACATAAACGCTACTGTGCACATCTGTTTGCTATCCATTTAAAACTACACAACAGGCGTCCAGTTAGTTATGCTCTCACATGATGACATCACCAGAAAAAGTAATTCGAGGACAAAACCTGCAACTGTTGTGTTTATTATTATTATTATTATTATTATTATTATTATTATTATTATTATTTAATGACAGTTATTATTAATATAGTTGGTCTAATACAGAGGTTTGATCATATGAGTTCACCAGAAAAATCACAATCATTTTTGCCAAAGGCAGTACACTGCCATAGCAAATGCAATAAGTTTGCCCGCAGGATTGATGACCACCGTCTTTGCTGGTCCAAGGGGTGGACTCAGCATGGCGTGTAATCTCTTCAGTCAATTGTATTAGGTATCATTATAATGAGATTTACTGTAATGGGACTGCAATTGTTGGTGCCTACAGTCTTGGCCACAGCCAAGGCGACGTTCTCCAGAGTAATTCAGCTCATGCTCTTCAAAACTGGGATATTTAGTTTCCTGTTCCTGCCTTGCACTACTTTTCTCCCATCTCATCACCCGCTTGGATTTTTGGAATTTATTTGCTGAACCAGTCAATGCCAGAGTACAAAGCTATTCTGCTGTGTTGACTGTGCCATACTGTGTTGAGGTGGTCCTGGCACAGTTCTGCGATGATGCCTACTAATCATTGCATTTGGCTGCTAACTGGTCCGGCGTCATGTATTTCAGGCTGGGGCTACCATAAGAGCTCCAGTGGAGTATTTTCAGTAGAACAGCACATCATTCAGAAAGCTGACTGCTATGGTAGCCTTTTAGGAAAAGTGTGTTGAAATATGCATGAGGTGCTCCTATGTCGCAGTGGAGTGAATGCTTGGTGGCATAGGCGGTATAAGGGGAGAGAGAGAGAGAGAGAGGGTGGATGGGAGTTGTGGAGATCCTATAGAAAGATCTGTTTTTCCCCCCTTGTCAGAGCCAGAGAAACCAGCCCTGGAGCTAAGTACCCTGACACAAATGGCACCATGAGAATCAAGAGTCGCCCTGTCAACGGGCCCGCTTCATCATACATAAACAGTATGTGGCAGTTTCTCAGCCTATGTAAGAGCAGAGCAGAGAGAGAGAGGCTTGAGCACTAGTGAACTGGAGCAAGTGTTAGGCAGAGGGAGAGAGTGTAAGTCAAGTGTGGCACAGCAGCTGTGCTGGGGGAGTTTCTTGTCTTCCTAGGCTTGGGATCTGTCTACCTCTGACACTGTATGTGTGTGTGTTTGTGTGTGTCTGACTCTGTGTCTGTCTGTGTGTATCTGTATGTGAATGTGTCTGTGTGTATATGTATGTGAATGTGTCTGTGTGTTTGGGAGGTGGGGTGATAAACTCGTGCTTTGATTTCTCCCAGCTGCTGTCATGCCTCCCGAACTGCTAAGTACTTCCCAGTTGTCACCACTACATCCATTTGCCACGTGTCAAGATCATATAAAGATCACAAACCCGCATATGTGATGCGGTCACTCCTGGGATAAGGGGTTAGATGAGGGGGTTGGTGAACAGGGTGATGGTGATGATGGTAGTGGTTGGATAGAGGCTGGGTTGTGTAGGTGGCATCTCCGGGAACAACACAGTCACAGACACACACACACACTCACGCACACAAGGATGGCACTGCTGCATTTTTCTCAGTGTGATCGATGTTTTGACAGCTGCGAGGATGTTTGTTCTTTTTGTCGTGTCGCGCGTTCATTTCGGTGAGCTGTCAGTTTGGCAGGTGGCTTGATGGGCCGATTAGGAGGTTGCGTGAGGTAACGGCTCCGGTCCTTAGAAGCTCCCAGTGCCCCCGCCAGGGCTCAGACTACGACCTCACTCCGCTGCTGTTAGGCGTGCCTATTTTAGGCGTGCACTTGTAGCCTGCCAAGCATCATGCAAGCCATGCATATAGCAAGCTGATGGTGCGGTGAGACAGAGAAGTGTGGGAAAATTGTAGCGATAGAGAGGGAGAGATGAAAACAGTGGAGATAAAAACTAAAAGAAGCGCAGAGAACGAGGCCAGGGGCTTTAAAACCACACACACACTCACACACTCACACAAATACACACGAGGAGAGAGAGGTGAGGGGAACCGAAATGAGAGCCAGAGGGGAGGGTGAGTGGACGGCTGAGAGCGGAGAGGTCGCTGAGCAGCAGCACACACAGCTTCACACACACACACACACACACACATGCTCCTATGTGGTCACTCACACTCACACTCACACTGTTTGCAGCTCTGGCCAGGGAGTGTATGCCATCGCCACCGCTAATGCCACTGCCACTGCAGCCTCCCCCATCCTCCCCCCCCCCCCCTTCCCC
The DNA here is from genome assembly GCA_015244755.2 of Tenualosa ilisha. Classification (NCBI taxonomy): domain Eukaryota; kingdom Metazoa; phylum Chordata; class Actinopteri; order Clupeiformes; family Clupeidae; genus Tenualosa; species Tenualosa ilisha. Next base: position 5,322,827 of record PYXC01000045.1, read on the forward strand.
CCTTCACTCAGGCATGGTCGGCCAGTCGCGGGAGGCAAATCAGAGCGGACAGGAGAGGGTGTTTCAGGGCCTTGGTGGGAGGAAGGGGGACGGGGGGCACACGCTGTCTCGCTTCCATCCAAGTCATATAGAACATGTGAAACATTTATGGAGGGCGAAGAAAGAGCGAGAGCGAGGCCACGCCTCAGTGCTGAGCCGGTTAAAGAAAAAAAAACCAAAACAATAGATATGCAGTGACTGGCCTGTGGGGAGGAGAGGGAGATGAACGAGGGAAGAGAATGGAAAGTGTGTGTCTCCTCTTCACCTGCTGTGTTTTTGCTTCAGCCTTGTAGATGTAGATGCGTGGTGTTGATACACTCCTTTCGTTGTTGGTTAGACACTCAAGATAAATCACACCGACTTTCTTGTCTTTTCTTTAGTGATATTGTGCACAGCGCATGTGGTGGGGAAGGAAAAATCAATCTCACATTATCACCCGCATTTGCCCCTTTTTCTCCCGATGTCAGACATTCAAGTCGCGTATCGACGTAACCCGTGCCACCATAAATATAGATATCATCGTTTCCCTCCCCAAATGCCCCGTTTAAGATGCCCCACGCTTGTACTGATCGATGGGACAGGAAGTGACCTCCCCTCCCCCCGTTCCACCCCCGATCGCCACATGTCCGCATTAAAATGCACCCCAGTCTTCTGTCCCTCATTGTGTGCTGACACTGGGAGTTGTAAAGGGATACGATAAGTGAGGTGGATTGGAGGTGGGGGGGTTGAGGGATGACCTGTGACAGAACTGTATGGAGGGGGAGGGGGGGTTAGGTATCAACAAGCTTCTGTGTGATTCTCTATGCCATTCTCTATGCCTCTTATCTGGATCCTGTATCTAAGCAGACTCATTATGGCCTACAATTCACTCTCCTCATCTTGTCGCCAGCCTGGTCTGTCTGCGAAAGAGTATGGGCCCCTTCCACCGTCAGATTTCCTTTTTAACACATTAATATTATGTCCATTAATCACAGCGGGCGGCACTGTTGAGAGCGCTGTCCACCTAATTGGTTACATTTTTGCCCAACGAGGTTAGCAGGTGCTGATGCTCTTGCCTTTAGCAGAAGGTATCTCCTCTCTCGCCGTCTTTGTCCACGGCTGTATTCCACTCATTCGTTCTTTTCCTCCTCATCCCTCATTTCCCATCCTTTCTCTTCACCTTTGTTCACCCCCAGCTTGGCCTTCTTTTTCCTCTGTCAGTTCTGCCATCACAATCCCTTCTTCTTTTCTCCCCATTATTGAGGAAAAATCCAATCCAAATCTCCATCCATAACTTCGGATGTGAGTCAATTTGATTGATGTGAGGGGTTTTAATGGGTCAGAACTTTACTTTGGATTTTTTTTTTTTAAATTACCTTTTCATACCCAAGATGTATTCATGAAAGTCCTTTCCTTGGTTTGAATACCTAAACCCAGGAGTGAAAAAAGAATTTGACAAGAAATTTAAGCTAATGTTTGGGTGAGTTATGCTTTGAAAGTTTATAACCCATTCCCAATTGGTTTATATTTAAAAGGGCTGAATGGATGTAAGGACACTTTGTTTCATAAATATCTCATTTTCTCACACTCGGTAAATTCAGAGTGTCCTCAACAGCGTTTGACTGGAAAGCCATCTTGTGTTGTTTGAAAGAAGCTTGACTGAACATGGAGGAGGCTTCATATGTAAAGTGAGGATGTTTTAAGCAGCCCTAATTTTGGCTGATATCATAGGGTCTCAAGATGTGTTTCATCATCATACATCTCTTGAATATCTTAGCGTCTTTAATCAGACTTCAAGCACAGATGCACTGCCATATATTTGATATTTGTTGAATGTGGTGAAGGAATGGAATGGTCTCTGGAATGGTCTCTTCAGTGGCTGTTTTGTAACGGCACTGAGAGATGCTTGGGGATTCACACAGGCTTCCCCTGGTCCCCAGGTGGTTCCTGAGAGCCTTTAGGTTTCTAATTGATCACTCAGGAGTTGTGGGCTATGCCGGGTCAGCAGTCACATCGACTGGGCTGACTGATTAACCGCCACTAAAACGCAACACAGCTCCATCCGCAAGATTGTTGGCCCAGTCATCGTCAATTATCTGTCCGCCCTGGGAACCAGACGAGAGAGAGAGAGAGAGAGAGAGAGAGAGAGAGAGAGAGAGAGAAGGTTGTGGGGGAGGGATAGTGACCAGGAGAGAGTTTGAGGTCCCATCCTTGTAGTTGTAAAATATGCTATCTTGATACCCCTTAAAACTGTATAAATTTAATAGTGATCTGACAATTCAGCCTGTTTCTTCTGATGTCACACATATAAAAAGTTTACAGTTTATAAATGCAATTGCTTATAAGTATCACTTTAGCGTGTCTTCCATCAATTTATTATTGAAAACAGCAAGCTTCCCTAGGCTGTGAAAAAGGAGAAGCAAGTGCACTTGAAAGTACGCTTGAAAGTTCAAATTGTAAGAGCAATGGTGATCTTGTGTAGATGTTTGGCAAAGTGGATTTCTTTGAGGAAGCAGCTGGCTGTTCACATTGTGCTTGGCTCCCCTGCTGTCTATCTCACACTGTTACTCTCTCTCTCTTACACACACACACACACACACACACACACACACACTCTCTCTCTCTTTCTCAGAAGTATATTTGATGCATGCAGGCTGTCTGAATGTCTGGGAGAGTTTGGTCTATTTCTGGATGCCTTGGACTCTTGGCGTGTGCTCTTAAGAAGAGGATGTGCCATTGTGCCGTCCTCAATTTGCCCACCCCCCCCACACACACATACACACACACACACACACACACACACACACACACACACACACACACACACACATATACACGCTAACAGACATGCATTTTCCAATTTTTTATGCAGTTGAAAAAAAAATGTGTGGGATGTGGAAGTAGGAGACAGGGATGATAAAATAGAAAACATTTAAACATTTAGCCAAGAACGGCCATTGTACTTCAGCTTCAGTTGACTATTCTTTACCTGTAAGCACTGACAACTATAAAGACCTGGCTAAAGCTTTCTTGGCTCCATTATATTCAATATTTTTATCATCTACTCTTCATTGAGCCTCAGGGTTGTGGGCTTATTTTTGTACGAGTCCTGTCTTTTTCATCATACTAAAGTTGTAATTGACAGATATTCGTTAACGAGAATCTTTCTTTCTTTCTTTCTCTTTCTTTCTAACCTGAATGGAATTCTTTCAGGGTGAATAAAATGCAGTTGGTGTGGACACCAATGCAGCCATACTTATTGTAGCCTTTGGCGGGATTAATAAATTATGCTCTGTCTTGGGATCTGATGAATTGATCCAGGTGTCCTGCATGCATATGCTGGTGTTACCAAACTGGAATGCATGGTAATGAGACATAGACAGAGCCTTACCTCTCAAGTCAAGGGTCAGCTAAGATCATTTCATGTTCCTTTTTCATTAGTTTGTGTGTGTGTGTGTGTGTGTGTGTAAGGGACCATTAAGGTCAGTTTTCACACTTGCTGTACTTTCTCACATAAAGGGTCTCCCACATTTGTTACTATAGTAACCTTTGTGAGACTAACCTCTACAGTTGGTCTTCTTTAAAATCTCATTAAAAACTGTGTGTGTGTGCGTGTGTGTAAGAGAGAGAGAGATAGAGAGAGAGAGACTGAGAGAATATATTATTTATTTATTAATTTATTTGGCTGTAGAACATGCAAAAAATGTATGGAACATTTGATGTATCCATTTACATCATACAAATACCATGGCATTTCATTGGCGTTATGGATGTGACCAGTCCTGAATTGCCCGTGTGTATATATATATACAGTATATATGTAGTCTCACAAAAGTTACTATATATATATATATATATATATATATATTTTTTTTTTTTTTTCCTCATAACATCCTTGGCACAGCATGGTAAACATCTGACTCCCTGGGCATGATTGGGTTGGGGGTGAATGTGGGGGTAGGGGAGTGGAAAGGGAAGGGAGGGGGATGGGGGAGCTAAGGTCTTGGCGAGGCCGTAGGGACCCAGTGTTGTAGGGTGTTGTTTGGACTTGACTTGGATGGCATCGGACAGACTGACGGGCCATGAAGGGCAGAGGTGTGACGGCCGGGTGTGAAGAGGCCAGATCACGTTCTCTCCAATGGCCTTTGGGTTATGCGATCTTCTTCCCCTCCCTGAACACACACACACACACACACACACACACACACACACACTGCTATAAACACACAGACACACTCACACAAACACATTCCTGCCTTTCCTCCAGCCCCTGGGCACCCCTACCTGGCATTGCCTCTGCCTGCAGGTTCTCTCGTGCGTTATTGCCTAGCGTCGGCTAATTCTCAGGCTGATGTCAAACTTGATCCCCCCTCTGCACTGCCTGACACTCATCCTCTCTCTCCCCTTCTCTCTCTCTCTCTCTCTCTCTCTCTCTCTCTCTCTTCTCTTTATCTCTATCTGTTTGTTTTTTCTCTCCCTCGCAGCATATGGGTGCCAGGCCGGACCACGGCGGAAAGGACGAGGCAGCGGAACGCAAGAAAAAATCCTGCGGCGGCAGCAGCAGCAGCACGATGATGATTGACAGGAAACAGAGTTGAGAGGCCTGTCAGTCACTGCACAGACGGAGAGATACAGAGCGAGGAAGAGAGAGACAGAGAGAGAGAGATAGATAGCGAGGTTGCTGCTCTGCCACAAAGAGCCTGTCTCTCCTACCTCCCCCCTGAAACCCCATTCTGCCTACCCCTCCTACTCTTGTCCCTTCCTCCCACTTGCACCCTGGTGCTGTTTATCAGCCAAATCAACCAAGGGCCACCCTTCCCTTTTTCACCTGCCTTCCCCTCTCCCTACCAGCGCTACGAGTCTGCCGGACGGACACCTTTATCCAGGCTGCGGGGGGGCCGTTTGACGGACCGGAGCTCCATCCATCTGGAAAACAGCAGCGTTTCCCTGTAGTGCTACTACTGCTACTGCTACAACCACCACCTTCACCACCACCACCTCCTCTACCTTCTTCTCCCCTTTCGGTTCTTGCTGCCTCTCTCTCTCTGTGGAAGCCTGGAACAGCAGGTTGGCATGCAGCCACGGTACCTCTGTCTCAGTGAAGGTTGGATTATTTTGTAAGCCTGGGCCCAAATCTCTTCTCCTCAACGCAGAGAAGGGGAATAGAGACAAGGAAGGGATACCACGTTTGAACAAAAGAAAGGGGTGAAACAAGGTGGACCTAAAAGTGTGTGAAAACGACAGAAGACCTGTCATCTAAAGGATCTTGGTTGTCCACGTCACACACACACACACACACGTACACATACGCACACAAAAGGAGGCAGTCATGCGTTTTCCCGTACTGTTGACACTGCAGGCTGTGTGGGGGAGCCTATGCTACGCCATGCAACACTACCAGACCACCTGGGGACACTACGACATGTGCAAGTCGCAGGTGTACACGGACGAAGGCCTCACCTGGGATTACATGGCCTGCCAGCCCGAGGCAGCCGACATGACCAGATACCTGAAGGTGACCCTGGACCCACCTAACATCACCTGCGGGGACCCGCCCGAGACTTACTGTGCCCTGGTATGTACATGCCCGCCGGCCTCTGATCGTGAAATGCCACATCACTGTATTTTTTCCTCTCAGGCTGTTTTAGTAATCAGTTACCTCATTTTCAATTTGTTATGGCATTTCAATAAACACACAAAAACTCCTTACACACACTTGTACACACAAAAACACCTTACTTTCCACACACTGTCATACACACTCACACACACACACACACACACACACACATACACACACACACATACATAACAACACTCACCTGTACACAAACTGTATACCGAGTGAAGAACAGTGCAACCATGCACACATAAATAAACATTCAAGTCTGTATTTTTTCCCAGGCACTCCAGCCATTTTCTTGTTTACACGTTGGCGGTCCCCAATGCACTGGCTTGGTCTCACACCTTCAGCGTTGAGCATATGGCACTCATTTAATCTCCACCCAAGAGAGGAAATCTGTGTAGATCACACACTGCTGGCATGGATGCCGCCGTAAATAAGCTGAGTGTATTCCCAGCGCTCCTTAAAGCCAAACTTGCTCGGAGTTTAGCATGCTGACGGGCTCTGAGATGTGACTGAAGTGACAGCACAGGTGCTGTTATGAGGCTTACTTTGCCTCCCAGCAAAGCCCCCTAACAGCCACATTCATAGGACTGAGGCGCTGGAAAATAGCGTATCATGCGTAGTGTGAGTTTTATCAGTAGTCCTTATTTTTGGCTGTTGTTCTTTAACATGGTATTATTAATTAGTATTACTACTTTATTACTAGTGTATTACTATATTATATACTAATACTGTACTGTATCCACAGTAATATACTATATCAGTGCTATTAGTAGCATCGGTAGTTACTATTAGTTTTAAGCTTCTAATTGTGTATTTTTTTTTTTTTGTATATTTTTGGATGCCACAGTGAAGAATTTGGCAGGAAATCAGTGTTGGGGACTGTACAGGAGTGATAAGTGTATTTGCTTTTAGGAATCAAGCTGCGGGTCTGTAGTAGGGCCTTTGTGGGGGCAGAGTGTTTAATTAGGAGAGTGTCTTCCACCATCATTTGAGCCTCTCTACCTTGGATCTCACAGCTGGCTGCCACCATTAAGCGGTGCAGGGCCAATGAAAGATGAAAACACTTTGGATGTGTGTATGTGTTTGTGTGTGTGTGTGTGTGTGTGTGTGTGTGTGTGTCTCTGTGTGCGCACGTCCGCATCAAACGCTCTATCAGAACAAATGCGCTCCTAAAAATTTCAAGAGCTTTTAGATAAATAGAGGAGGTTCCAAAAATGTAGCTGCTTACAATGCCCATGGAACAAAAATAGACAGTCGCCAGCCGTGATGAGCAGAGAGACGGAGAGATGAAGGGAGAAGAGGACGGAAGAGGGGAAGGGGGGAAGGGTCTACTACTGAGAAAAGGCAAAAAAAGGAGTGACAGGAGACCTAATATCCAGTGTGCAAGGGGCTTTGAAAAGTGAATTATTCAATATGTTTTGTAGCTAATGTGTTTTATTCATAGGATACATTATTCAAGGGTGCATCTCAGATGCACTTTTGAAAAACGCTGACGTTCCATCTCTGACAGATTCCCAAGGATAGGCCGAGCGACTCTGGACCTGTTTCTGAGGGTCAGTGTGACAATCCTTGTAGCTGGGCGATGGACCTGCATGACCCCTCTAATCAACTCAGGAAATTTTTCCTAGATTATGCTCTGTCTCGTCAGCTCTTGTCTCTTGTCTCAACGGTGGCGGAGTGAGTGATTGTGGCTGAGAATCTGAGCAGTGCTCTTGATTTCTCCCTCATCTATGCTTAATTTCGTGGCCACCGGCCCTGTATTGCTCTTCTATTTGCACTCTCTGTGGGGGACAATTGAAGAAGAGTTAACCTCTGTTTGAGCCGTCATTTAAACAGCCAAACGCTCATGTAATGCAGCGTGCTTGCCGGTCGTAAACAGGGATTTTACTGTCATTACAACTTTTGTTATTTTAGCTTTTTGCTTATATGTAGGGTGTAACATATTTGTCCAGCTGATCTCTGTTTGTGTTTATCCTGAATGTTTTTGCTGTCTTTTTGTGATCATGTTTGATGGATAACTCCTTGCGTCCTGACAGATAGATAACAGTGTTATGATCTATTTTCAGCCAACAATGGAGTTGACAATTTCATTCCAATGTAATACTACAAACTGATATAGAAGGATCACAATAAATCACATTGCTTGTAGCATTTCAACATATCGCAGTTCACAAAATCGTAACTCCTGTATCATGATGCATATCATATTGCCTGATTCGAGCCAGTGTATAGCCTTAATGTCCGGGCCAGTTAGCCTCCACTTGGTTTCAACAGCCCATCAATTTTTTTTCTAACTGTCAGCTTTGAATTGCTAGCTGACATTATAGCAATCCTCTGATTACTTCAATAACATTTTTTATTATGACTGTGATCATTCTTTTCTTTCCTCCTACACTCTATCCTTTCCTTCTTTTTTTTTTTTTTTTTTGCTCAGGCACTTGTCATTAGTATGCATTATCAGAGAATTCAATCCTCTTAAATTGATTTCTGCTCATATCCACCCCCAGACTGGGGGCCTCCTCCCTCTCTCTCTCTCTTTCTCTCTCCCTCTCTCTGTGGGCTTGTGGGGCTGCTTCCTGTGATTAGGACTGTATCCGTCATCGGTGCCTGCAGTCAGACAGAGAGCCTGCTCCAGGCTGGCAAAAGAGGAGGGTTGCGGTTGTAGAGCACAGGAAGGGGGTTCGGAGCAAGGGAGGAACCACTCTGAGAGAGCGATCCCAGAGTTGAGGCTCATCCTGGGGACCTGCTGTGGTCACGTTGGGTGGGATGCATGTGATCCACATGGGGAATCAAGCTGCCTCTCTGCTCTCGGAAAGGGTGACCTTTAGTTTGGCAATAACTTGACCTCTGGTGTGCTTTTGGGTGCGTGGCTTGGCCAGATATTGGTTTTCACTGTATTAGCCATTGAGCTGTGTTTTATGACTATGATGACAGAGTGAATGCAGGGCGAGAGGGTCACTGGAAGGGTGGGGCTGGGGACTTACTCTGTGTTGTGTTGATGCTTTGATACAGGTCGTTTAAGAGTTTGAAATCGCCTGTTACTTGTCAGAAAGAATAGCCCTTTGCCTCGAATTATAGAGTTAACAGATAGCAGAAGCAAACAGTGGAATAGATTTAACATAGACATTCTGTCTCCATTCAAGATAAGAGCTGTATTCATTCTTGGTCTATCCAAAGCTAGTCACTATCTGGATTGGCGTGTCCAATATGGGTATTAGGCTGAAGCTGTTGGAATAGGGAATTTAAATTTGTTGAAATTAAAACTACATAACTACTCAAAATGTAATTTTTTTAAGACCCTAAATTACACTAAGGATGTGTTAAAATCTCTGGTGATTTAGGAGCCGAGGGAGAATTCGAGAAGTCGTTCACAACGAGCTGGTCATTGTCTCCCATACACCGGCACTCATTCCACACCAGTAAAAACTGATGAATGGACACAACACCCCACACCCTTTCGCCACAGCCCCCCCCCCCCCCCCCCCACCCACACACACACACACACACACACACACACACACACACCACACAAATCTAAATTAGGAAATGAGAAGATTATTAAAAAGAATAAATAAAAAAAAAAAAGTTTGGCAGTGCCAGCACAAGTATACTTTTAGGGGGCAGCCATTAAAGATATTCCAGTGAGGCAGGAGTGTTTCTCTAATGCAACATGTCCTTAATTAAGGCTTCATCTTTCACTGGGTAGACGAGCCGAGCCTCTTGAGTTCTGTGTAATGCGATTTGTCCGGTAAAGGGAGACTGAGGCAGGCAGAGAAGAATCTAATCTGGAGAAGAACAATGGAAAGGAGCGTTAGCGTCTGAGAGGAACTGGGCCATCAGACAAACAAACAAACAAACACACGCACAAACAAACATGTCCTAGAACAACATACTGCCATTTTTTTTTTTACTTTGCTCAGAGCAAATGGCTGGCATGCAAAAACCGTCCCTTCTCCACATCTGTCAAGCTCTGCCCCCCCCGTCCAATAAAAGCAACGATGCTTTATTTGTGTTTTGATATATAATGCTGACCTTTCTTGCACACACTTCTCGGCGATATTGACGGAGCTCGCGGGGATGATGGAAGGCGTTTTAGCTCATCATGCCTCCCCCTTTTGAACGCCACCATTCCTCAAGTGGCTGCGAGCTGACATTTCACACAGAAATGAGTGTGCTGTCAGCAACAATACGGCTTGTTTCATATTCAAATGCTCCCCGCCGCGCATCTGCAGAGGGAGGGATGGTGCGCGGCGCAGTGTTGTCTCAGACAAATGGTGACATTCCCGCTTTAATCAAATAGTTTACTCGCACCACCGTCCTCCCTAAAAGTGCACAGGGAAGCCAGCCAGAAAAGCACCTCTGCTCAAATCCAGTCTTTTAATGAATAGTGCTGGGAAAGGGGAAAGGAGAGTAGCTTTTGCAAATTTAACAGCATCGAAAAAGAAAAAAAACTAATTAGTTTTTTTTCCCCTGTTTTCAGTAGAGCTGTTGAATATCAGAGGAATGTTAAACACCCTTTATCTATTTTTATGTTTACTTTCTTCTTTTTTCAAAACAGAAGAACTGACATAAATCAATGCCCAATTGTGATGCTTAACTAAATTGATTTTGGATCAGTTGTTTGGGCCTTCAAAGTTAGCCAATTTTGAGTCATTATCAAGCACAATGAGTTAAAACCGCCACTTTCCCTTGAACTGCAGGCATTTGCATAATGGGCTTGGCTGGCAAACGCTAAGCACTTATTAAACATTTAAAGACCCACAATCAGTGCCTTGACACGCTGTTCGTCAATTTCCATACAAGCTGCAAAACAAAGGACTTAATTGACTTAAGTTAAGCCACTGAATAACGTCAGCTGCCACGTGTAATCTGTCATATAGTTATACTCTGTAAAGTTATCTGTTAACCTGTGACACTGCGAAGCATAATAGAAGCAACATTGAAGATGCTATTTCTGGTTAACATGTTGCACTTGCTGTGCAAGCAGACTTGTAACAGTGACAGTTTGTAACAGTGACAGCGACAGTCAGAGAGCTAATTCATTTACTTATTTCACAGCTTGCTCCCAGAGCTCAGACTCGTTGGCTGGGCAGTTGGAGGAAGCTATTAACGAGGTGACAGTGGATATTTCTACCTTTACAATTTTAACTAGAGAACATGATTTCAGCTGGGAACTGATCCAGCTTGCCGATGTTTGTTCTGACACTGAGCCACATAGGTTGCATTCACCCCGGAGCATGCCTCTGTCTCGCCCGGATGCTGCTCTAGCTTCAGGACCAAAGGCCGAGCACCTTGCACAGTGCATAGGCCTCAGGCATTTGTATGCCGTGAAGATAAGCTAGCAGGACTACTCACTCTGGGTTTAGCCCGCTATGCTAAAGGCTTTCAGCACTGCTGTGGCCCTTGAGTCTTCTGCTTAGAGTGCAATTCATTAGGAATTTCAAATCATGTCGTGGATGTTGCATGTGGTACTTTGTTGATAATGTGAAAGAAAAATATTCACATTTCCTTCTTAGTGACACAGCCTTTAAAGCCTGGAAATATCTGTAATCATTCTTGGACATTTTGTGGTTAGGAACTACAAGCCTCTTGGAAAAAAATGGAGTGTGTGTATGTGTGTGGTGTAGTGGTGGGGTGGCGTCTCCAAATATACTCTCGGCCATTTTCAACATAAAGATTGAAGTGTGTGTATGTGTGTCTGTCTGTCTGTCTGTCTGTGTGTGTGCGTGTGTTGATGATGGTGGGGGGTGGCTACTCCAAATACACTCAAGGCCATTTTCGATGTGTAGAGCAAATCAAATGCCTCACCTATCAGGGCTGCCGTTGCTACTGCTGCTGTCACCCAGACTGAAAGTGCCATTTTTCTAGTGGCAGTAGCTCCCCTTGTCTATCAGAGGTTCATCAGGACATGGATTAGGTGCTCTCAGCAGTCTGCCACAGGAAGATAAGGCAGGACTCTCTCAGTTTTGACATCACGTTTTCCTTCACGACAACTTTTCGCCAGTAATCTTCCCTCCTGCTGTGGAAATATAAACGAAGCAGCGAGGACAACGGAAAATCAAACTGTGGACATTACCCTGTTATCTCTCTCTCTCTCTCTTGGAAAAATGTGGGGCTGTCTGACAGGAACGCCAGATGGAGGTGTTTTGAGTTTGCCGGAAAAAAATAAAAAATCCCTACGCATCACAAGCAACCAAGATACTATAACTTTAAAAACAAAACAAAACTTTCTGTATGTGTCAATGTTTTATCAGCACATATCATTGAAACAAAGGCAGTTCCCAAGAGCTGTATCTAGTACACTAAATATTAATCAAGATGTGAATGCCCAGGAGATCAAAAACAATCATCCCTCCCTCCCTTTGGATAAAAATATGATTAACGTTTCAGTGTTACTGCCAGAGCTCCTCTGTAAGCCATTTTTAAGAATCACATTGTCTCCAAGGTAATCACTGGGCTGAAGTCTCCCTTCGGAGAGCCCATACCCCCCTGAATAATGTCTGTACGAAGAGCCATTTGACTCCACGGTTTCATTTCGGTGGCACAGGCGAGGTGGGAGGAGAAAAAAAAAAGGGAAATGTGTTTTAATGTATTCCATTTGACAAGGGTTTTCCTTTTCTCTCCCTCTTTTCCTGGGCTAATGCCGAGCGAGTCCAAATTCCCCGCCCTGGTAATGGGGCTTTTGTTGTGTTTCACAGTTCATCACGCATGGAAAATTATCGGCTGAAGCCCTCCTCTGTGGACGGCTTCTAAGAATAGCCGCGATACTGTAGTAGCCCATCTGAGGCTGGAGCAAGGGGATCCATTGACTTTTAATTGCCACTGCTGCAGCAGCAGCCTCTGGGCGGCCTTCCTCCTTCTCTCTCTCTTTCCCTCCATCCCTCTCTCTCTCTGTCTCTTCGTCTCTCTCTCTTTCTTTTTCTTCCCCTCTCTCTCCCTCTCTCTTGTTGTCTTCCCCTCACTCGTTTGCTCACTCTGCCTCCCTCTCTCTCTCTCTCTCTCTCTATATATATATATATATATCCCTTTCCCTCTGTTGTAACAGCCTTGTTGTTGCCACACAGCTCCCTGCCGGATGAATGTGGTGACTTTCACAATCTGCCTGTCACCCCCCCAAGCTCCACACGATGCAAAATGGAGGTAAATCTGATATCGGGGTCCAAACAGAAAAACCGCATCCAGCATGTTGATGACAAGCTGAGTCGTCAGCCTGGTCTATTTTCCCTCAGACTACTAATGTTTACAGAGAGCGGGAGCAAAGGAGGAAGAGGGAGAGAGAGAGAGCGGGAAAGAGGGAGGGAGCAGGAGACAGGGAGATTAATATGTGCATTGAGAATGGAGACGTTGCTGATCACGTCCCTCATTTAGATCAATGAGCTGGGGGTCACAGGGAGCGACGCTCTGTGATACCCAGCTAAAGGGAGCAAGAGACGCGCAAGGGCTCGCTCTCTCATTCAGCTTCAGAGACGCACCGCGTTTCGATCTCAGCCACATTAACTAGCCATTGAAGGAAAGAGTGTTCATGTGAGATGGTGTGTGTGTGTGTGTGTGTGTGTGTGTGTGGTAGATTAATGAGGGTGTGTGGTTTGTGGATGTCAAAACAAACTCATTTAGTAAATGGAGACAGAGAAAAACAGCGGGTCACTTTGCCCGAGTGAAGGAAGGATCTTATTGATAAACAAATTGATTGCTTTAAATGGGCAATGGACTGCAAAATGCAAACTTGCCTGACTATGGCAAATTCAAAGAAGAAAAAAAGGAGGACAGCGAAGACAGGGGAAGATGAACAAATGAACAAGATACAGGCTCTCTTTCTCTCTCTCTCTCTTTTGCTCTCTCTTTTTCTCTCTCCAGCTCCCTCTCTCTCACTCTGTCTGTCTGTCTGAAGGGAAGGCTGAGAGAGAGAGGGATTAATGGGCCTATTCATTTTCAAGGAGAACAGAGAAAGACAGAAGAAGAGGGAGGCTTTGAGGGAGTCACTTACTTTTTTTTGGGTGGGGGGGTGAAAATGGCTGAGGGAAGCTCTTTGTTGGCCTGCAGTGGAGTGGAGTGAGGTGGAGTGGAGTGTATGTTGTGCCCGAGTTGAATCGGTCTGGCCTGGGAGGAGTTGAGGGGGGAGTATGTCTTCTCAGCTCCATCAGCCTATCTATGGATGAGGCCCCAAGGTCCCTGAGACTGACAGCTCAAAAATGCAATGATCTGTTGTGTCTGCCCAGAGCCCAGTGCTGGGGAGGAATTTTTAAATCAATAGCGTCGCTATCAGAACTGGAAATCAAATGCTAAATCATTCCCTGGACATTCGCTGCATAATGCCGTTTGCTCCTTTGATGAATCGCTAATGTGTTTTTCTCCATCGGAGGCGGACTTCTCTCAGCCCAGGATCTATTTTGTGTGAATTGAAGATGAGATTGTGCACAGGGCCCGGGCTTAGATGGAAATGACTCCACGCTGAACACAATGTCTTTTTTCGGTGCGGTGGATATTGTCGCCATCCCCTCCCTAGAACCACATAAATAGGAAAATAACATCCCCCTAATGCTTCGGAATGTCTGCTGTGCGTGAAAAACGCCGTCTGCTTCTTTAACACGTGTACTTCGGGGTCCCTAGAAAAAAAAAAAAAGTGCAGCCTCAACAAATGGTGGGAAATGCACCTCAGCGAAATAACCTGGAAAAAAAAAAAATCTAACATCCTCATCCTCGCTCGGCTGGCTGAGAAACACTGGTCAGCACGAGGAGGGCGAGCTGGAAATGTGTTTTGCTTAATTAAAGACACAAAACCAAAGAGGTCCCGGTTAGACTCGTTTTGATATAAATCTGCGTTTATTGCACAAATGAGACTGTCTACTGACCAGCCTGGGTGAAAGCCCAAGAGCTTTCTTTTAATTAGGAAGACTCTGATTACGAATGGAAAACGCCAGGAGAGCGAGGAAGAGCAAGCGTAAGAGAAAAAGAGAGGAGGGGAAAAAAAGAGAGAAAGAGAAAGAAATTCAAGGGTGCAAGTCGCTGTGCTGCTGTCTGGATATTGAGATAGTTAGCTCTTTATTGCTGGGGCCAGTGGCCAATCTGTAAATTGAGTCAGCCAGGCACAGGCAGACTGCAGTGTCTGCAGCTCTGTGTCCGTGAGGCAAAGTAGTTACTCGTCTGGCATTTCTAACCTTCCCCCCCGAACCGCCACCACCACCCCCTCACTTACACACCCACTGTCTCCAGAGCGTGCCTGCGGGCCACTGTCTGTCTCCGTGTTGTCTTATAATTAGCAAAAATCCCTTGCCTCTCCTGATGCCACACTCTGTTTGTCATTGTTTTATAGCAGAATGTACTTTTTTTTTTCTTCAATTAGAGCTGAAGAGAGAAAGGGGCAATTCGGATATTTCGTGGCATAGCCCATGGCTTGTGTTTTAGCAGACCACACACACACACACACACACACACACATACTTATATACATTCCTAAAGACAATCACTTATTTTTCTTTATGGTCCCAAGAAAGCTAGCCACCATTTTCAGGCACCATCTTGGAGATTTTACATGACTGCGAATGAAAGGCTTACTGCTTATAAGTTCTCTTGCTTTCCTTACAAGTCAGTGCCACATTGTTCCTTTGCTTTAAACTAGACTACTAATGGTTCTTCAGCAGGGAACCTTGTCCTTTTTCCCACACTCTGACACACAGACATACACACACTTGCGACATATCTCGGACACGTAGCTGCATCACGCTTCTGATAGCCTAGCTCGCTGCAAAACTTTCTTCCAATCTCATTAGGAGCTCACTTTGATCCTCTATTGTCTCAGCTCTGATTCTCCCCGTTCTTTACACAGAGAAAATACCAGAAGAGGAAAAGAGCACTAAGACCGGGATGCAGGAGAAAAGCAGCTCAGAGAATGCAAATGAGCTTTGGAGACTGACACTCTGAAAGAAGGGTGTGGGCAGGGGGCGGAGGGGGGATTTTCTTCCTGCACAAGAGAGTTTATGTGGTTTGGCAACAGACTGACATGACGTGCAGATGGATTTTTCCCCCGTTTTCCAATCTGTCTCGCTGTTTCCCTGTTCTCCCCCTCAAACTCACACAGTGTTGTTTGCCGCGTTTCTTTCTGTCAAACACAGTCAACTGCTCCCACCCTCAAAGGCCCAGGACTTCCAATTAGAATATCAGCTGGACGAGCAGTAGAGGCGAAGGAACAAGCTTATGCAATGACATAGAACCCACTGTCAAAAAAAGAAAAGAAAACAGTATTGGCTCGGGGCTCAAGGCAAGCTGAAAAACAGCCTCAGATGCATCGGATTCCAACAGCTGCAGAACCATTTGTATGAAATTATTCTGCAACGAAGCCCCGCCAGGCACAGGCCCGCGCTCACAATCACCTGCGACTGCAGACATGTTGATCCCAATAGGGAGACCAAAAAACCTGTTTGTAGGACTCATTTCGGAGGCCTTCAGGCTGCCTCACATTCAAAATAAGCCAACAAATAGCAGTATTTTCATAGCCTATTCATATCCTGTCAGGTATTTACAATCAGTTAGAGAAATATGGACCTCAAGAGACCTTGCTGTGGACCTGCAACTTATGGTTCATACCCTCCCATTAAAGATACTACCAATGTGAAACCCCCCCCCCCCCCCCCACCCTTTTAGCCACTGCCATTAATCCTGCATTCGTTCTTTTTTGATTTAGCTGAGGAACACCGACCGCAATTTGTTTTTATTCCCACTTGAGTAAATTATACCCCACTAATAATCCTAATTAGTTCTCCTAATGTATTTCTACTCCAACGTTTTCTCCAGAGGGTGCTTTGGATGTACAGGCCATTATGGCCGCCTAACGAAGTCCACTTCCCTCCCGTTATGCCTTTTTTGACCCCAGTGAGTTCAACTTGATGGTGGGTGGGAGTGTGTGTGGGAGTGTTTGTATATGACTGTGTGTGTGTGTGTGTGTGTGTGTGTGTATGTGTGTGTGTGTGTGTATGCATTGGCGCACTATATCATAATACAAGGTATAGAAAATGTGTTCTCTTATCTCTGACATTACAGTGTCGTGTAAAAGAAAAAAATAAGGCAGCCTAGTTGTTCCTTTACGTCGTTCCTTTTACCAATTAAGCGTCAGTGCTCAGAGCTTTTTTTCTCCTCCTCCTCCTCCTTTTCCTCCCCCTCTTTCTTCTTCTCCTCCTTTTCTAGAGTTGGGATGCGTCTATGTCTGCGTGTGAATGATTCACCTCTGCCTGTCAGACAGTCACTTGGGGGGACCGCGGGCCAGCGTGTGTGTGAATGTGTGTGTGTGCGGGTGCACACTTGTGTGCGTGTGTGTGTGAATTATGTGTGTGTGTGTATGTGCAAGGCAGTGCTAATGATCTGTGTTGCGGCTGCCTCAATGGAGCCTCTTAATTCGGGCAGGATTCTGGTAATGCTTTTGAACTCTGCTCTGCTTTCGGAGAACGGATGAAAGCGGGCATGTGTGCCAGCGTGCCATGTGGCAGCGCGTCTGGGCTTTACTCCGGCGGCAGATAAGACCCGCCCGTAAGCCTGCGGAATTGAAACAGCCCGCCACTACATTATCTTTGACCAAAAAAACGAAACTTTTTTTCTGTGTATGACTTTATTTATTTATTTGCGTGTTTTTTTGTTGTTTTTTTTTGTGTGCGTCTAACACTGTGAGTTCTTTCACAAGGCCACTAAAATAGGACATGTTTGGTGCTGTAATCCTTTTATGTAAGCCCCCTTTCCAAATAGGTGATTTCTGCGGAGCGGGACATGCCAGCTGATTAAATTATGATCCAATTTGTAACAAAAGGACGTGGTAGTGTTTTGTGTCAGTCGCCCTGTTGAGTACTGGATTTAATGGACTCCACACCAGAGGTCGTTCACTTTAAAAGCAGACCAGCACAGATAATTAAAGCAAAGATAAAAGGAGTCTCTTTGCGCTGACCACTCTGTGAAGACCTGGCTCTGATGACTTGGTGTGTGGTAAGCACTTACTCTCAAGTCTGGGATTGGGTGGTCCGTTCTCAGGATGGGGGCAGCTGATGAGGCGTGTGTGCTTGTGTGTGTGTGTGTGTGTTTGTTTGTCTAAATCTGAAGGATAATCCATCTGTATTGGCGATTGAGAAATGCCATGGAGTCCAGCTGGACCCTAGACTCAGTTACCTCTGCAACTGGATGCCAGAGAGACACAATGGTGACAGACTCACGTCTCTGGCTGCATTCCTCGTCAGGGTGACACATGCTGGGTATTCTTCTGCTAGCATTTACAGAGGGGTGGAGAGGAGGAGGAGGAGAAGGAGGATAAAGTGTTTTCCCCTCTGTCTCTGTCTCTCTTCTTTTTAGTTGGGAGGAGAGTGTATGTTGGGGATGGCGATCATGGAGATAATGGCATGAGGCTGGCAGCTTATCGCTGCGCTGTGCAGCATTGTGCTGTGCTGCTCTCCGTGGCTGGCAGGAGCCTCTCCTGGCCTCCCCTCTGAGGAGCGTGTAAAGGCTTTCCCTTCCGCCCTCACAGCACAGCTCCAGCCTGGGGAGGCGGCACCGGAGCTCAGGGCTGAGAGGATCCGCTCACCATGCGTGTGCATCTGAACATCCGCTCAGTCTGCCTCCCTCCCTGCCTCTCTCTCTCTCTCTCTCTCCCCTTTCTCTCTCTCTTTCCTGCTCTCTTTCTCTCTTCCTCTCCCTCTCCCTTTCACTCCTGCCAATCTGAAAATCCTCCTCACAGCTACCGCCTCAGTCTCTCAACAACCCCCCTTCCAACCCCGCAATCCACTGCTCAACCCCTAACACAGCATCCCCTCCCCCCACACCCCCTTTCCCCATCCCCCATCACCACCTCTCCTCTCCCCCTGACAGTGAACTCCCTGCCCAGCAGCAAGGGCCATGCTCTGCCCTTGACTTGCAGCACGCCTGTGGCTGTCACACCATGTGCCTCGACCTCATCGGAGGCCATCCAGCGCGTCTCACACACAATGGCTGCAGAGGACTGAGCCACTGACAGCTGCTGCCTCCCACCCCATCTCGCAGCCAGACACACACACACACACACACACACAAACACACACACACACATACGGTGCACATACAACACACTGTCACATGCACACACATACACAGACATACATTCATATGCACAAACATACACAAAGACACACACACACACACACACATACACACACACACGGCTAACAACCGACACCTGACCACTCATCTGTATGTGATTGTGACTATTTTTGATCACAGTGGCACTTGACATGCGGCCATTCATATCACTACATGCGTCCATGCACTGCTTGCATCATAACAATGAAGGAGGTGTTCAGTCCAAAACTGGATTGCTTTGAGGGCTGCTTCAGGCCTCTTCCAAGGTGTTTGTGTCTGTTTGTATCTGTATGCTTTGTAAGTACAGAGAGAAAGAGAGACATCTGAGGAACACACCGTCACCTGTCAGAGATGACTCACAAATGGCATAAAAGTGGGCCGATTTCAGTGCTTGAATCAAAGGAATGAAAGAAATACATCAAACCGCAATTTTCCCACTCCGCCTCGCCGCTGCTCAGCTTGTTCTCCGTCCCCTTCACCGTGCCTCGTCTTTGACGTCTCTTATTAACTGCATCTGACCCAGGCACTTATGCAATGTGACGTGCTTAAGTCTACCTGCTCATTTTACGGCATCTCCGGTCCTCGGCGGAAAGAAAAAAAAAAAGGTTTGGCTTGTTATACGTTTGTGTCGGGTGTCACGTGCCGAGCATGCCTGCCGGGGGGTTAGTGAAATGCTGTAGCGTTGTCGTGTCAGAACAGATTTAGTCATAGATTTCTCCAGTCTTACCTTATTACTGACAGCACGCAGTAGGCAGTGGCAATTAAAATCAAATCAGCAGCAAAATATTACGCTCCTCATGGCAGGCACTGTAACATAGCCACGTTTGCCTTTTTTCGCTACGTTTTGTTATATAATCGCCCTCGGCACACTTTTGTCTCTTTTATTTAGTTTTTCCTTTGTTTATTTATTTTATGCTTTGCGTATACTAAGGCTGCTGATAATATTCAGCAGGGGCTCTAAGATTGGCCTGTGAGAAGCTCTGTATGTATTTGTGTGTGTGTGTGTGTGTGTGTGTGTGTGTGTGTGTGTGTATGTGTCTGACTGTGTAGTGATTGGAAGTGCCAAAACACTCCTCAGTGACTCCCTTTCGGTCACCTGAATACCACACGCATGACAATTGCAAATCGGTCCCATAATTCTCTGTCAACATGACAGCTGTCATTGAGGCTGACATGTTTTTATTTATATTTTTTGCAAGCGTATTTGTTTATTTCCTTCCTCAATTAGCGACAATGAATTTTAATCTTGATATGACTGGAATTTATTTATCGCCTTGTTTGATTGTTTATTTGTTTATTTATTTGTTATTGTTTATTTATTTAAACTGTGTTTTTATGCATGTTGCCACAGCTGAGCTAGGAAGAGTTTGTTTGGCTTCCCTCTGATGTGACAGCAGATGGTTTTAGTCACAATGATTTTAGTCATTCCTCCTTATGTATGTATTTTGTGCACAGAAAGGTGCCATTGTTTGCTCTGACTGACATGTATTTATGCATTGCCTGCCAGCAGTATTAAATTCAGCAGCTGATGGAAGATCAAGGACAAGGACATGTGCAGGGCCGTCAAACTTGAGCATTTTTCAGTCAATGCCTGCATGTATAATATAATTCAAGAGAGCTTATCTGGTGTTGCATCCATCTGGAGTTGTGCACAGACTGAGAGAAAGCTATGAGTAAAGCCCTGCTAAACAAGCACAGAGGACGTTTACAGAAAACATAAATTCCCCTTGTACACAATCATTACATTAGACTGTATCAACATTATGGCAATACATTAGCTTTTATGGCCATTCAAAGTGGCACGTTGTTTGGGGGGGGGTTGTGAAAATGAACGAAGTCTCCACTCCTAAATGCAAATCGTTTGCGGCAGTTTAATCAGGCTAACGTGGGGATTGTCATCAATGACAATGTTTAATCGTCTGACAGTGATTCAGTAGGGGGGGAGGTATAAATAAACGAATAATCCATCGTCTGGACGAGTGACATCCGGCCTTCTGTTGGGGGCGATGACACAAAGCCTCTCAGTGATTGTCCAGGTCATTCGGAAAGGGGGAGGGGGATGCTGGTAGGGCGGGGGGGGGGGGGGGGTCACTAAAGATGAAGAAAGGTGGACAGGGGGGAACGGGACATGCGGTTAACAATGGTCGTGACCTTTCAACACGGAGCCTTCACCGCTGACAGGGGAGCCAGGACCGAATGACGCGGGCCAGAGGAGCGGAGTGGATAATGTCAACTTGTGTGTGACGGAACCGTGACCCCTCTTTCACTGGTCATTAGAAAGAGTTGAGAAAGACAGTGGGAGGAAGAGGGATAGAAAGAGAGAGGGAAAGAGTGGTTGAGGGATGGAGGGGAGGTGTCATCAGGAGTCCATTGAGGAAGAGTAAAATAAGAGGTAAAAATGTCAGATTGGGAAAATTTATTCTCTCTGACAGTAAACACACACACACAGATGCATTCACATATACACACATGCACTCACATAGACACACATGCACAAATGCACTCACATATGCTCACATATACACACATGCAGTCACATAGACACACATGCACTCACATATACACACACATGTACATATGCACTCACATATACACACACATACACCTGCATGCAGATATGCACTCATATATACACACATATGTACACATGAACTCACATTATGTGCAGACATGCACATGTACACTTCTGTGCCAGCACATCTCTCTGTACACATCCTCATGTATACATGCATTCTCTCTCTCTTTCTCTCTCTCTCTCTCTCTCACACACACACACACACACACACATACACATATACTCATGCACAGACCTCATTAGGGTAACATACAGATAGAGTATGCAATTTCCACTAGTCTTAGTCTGTTTCTTTGTCTCTAGATCTCTCCCTGGCTGCTCACACATGCACTCGCATATACACACAAATGCACACATGCACTCACATTATGTGCACACATGCACATGTACACCACTATGCCAGCACATCACTCTGTACACATCCTCATATATGCATGCATTCTTTCTGTCTCTCCCCCTCTCTCTCTCTCACACACACACACAGTATCAGGATAACATACAGATAGAGTATACAATTTGCACTAGTCCTAGTCTGTTTCTTTGTCTCTAGTTGTCTATCTGGCTATTCCACCAAATCCCCTCCCACCCCACCCCACCCCACGCACACACACACACACACACACACACACACACACACACACAACCAACATCCTCTCGGTGTGTTAGTCTTTCCCTATCTCTCCTCTGTCTATCCCCTTTCCTTTGCACTCTCTTTGTCTGTACACCCGCTGCCACCCAGACACACACACACACACACACCACACACACACACACACACACACACACACACACACAGACACACACCTGAACCTCTGTTGTGGAGGTGTGTGCTGCAGTTCTCCCGGGAGGAGACGGGAGCTCTTTGATTCTAATCAGATGCTCCCCGAGCCATCTCTCCCCCACCACTCCCCACCCGACCACCCCACCAACCCCCTCTCCCTTCCCTCTCCCTCTCCCTCTCCCTCCCCTCTCCCTCTCCCTCTCCCTCCAGGCCTCCTCAGTGTGCACCAAAGCATGGGTGGGATGGGGGGGTGGGGGGGGGGGGCAGGGGGTGGATGGTTGTGTATGGAGATATAAATAAATAACAGGGTGTGTGTTGGCGCCTGCCATTTTTCCCAGCATGTTTCTTCACAACACAAATAGTGCCCAGTATGGTTATTTTCCTGGGCTGCATGGGTTTGTCTGTGGCGCGACGTTAGGGCTCGTGATGAGCACAAAGATATTCAGCGTTAGCACTCGGATCCTGTTGTTCTGCTAGTAATGCTGGTGTTGTGCCAAATAGAGGCTCTCTGCACACAATGCTTGAACACATCCCATTATGAATAAAACAGGTTGATGTGTGTCTATAATCTGTTGGAGCGATCAAGCACTAAATGTGGTCGTTGTTAAACAGCGTTTCAAAAGTATGGATCCACCTTCAAACCGGAGGCCGTGTCGCTTGTCTTGGAATGTTGGTTCGTTCCGAAACCGGAATCTGTGATTTGGCAAGAAACGAATGTGACTCACGCTAGGGCTTTCAGGCCCATTGATTTGCCTTGCTGTTCTTGATTGAGATATTGCAGTGCTGAAGGGGGGTCAATGCCTCTTTTGTATTTACGAGACATATCTCCAGCTAGATCTGTAGCTTAGGGCTAGTATAATGGAAAACGAGAGCTTTCAATTTAGATTACAGCCCACTACTACTCGATGAATAGCTTCATCATACTTTTATATTGTGTGTGAAACGTGTAGCACATTGCAAACTGATTAGCCACAAGCTGACACAGGCTTGTCCTGCTGATAATGTAATGGAAAAGGGTCCTCGCAGGGTCCACTTGACTGTGTCATCAGGAGGCTTTCTACATGCATTTTTTTTGGATAATACGATACTATCTTAGCTTCTTTTGATTTCCAGAGGCTAGAATCTCTCCTGTACCATCCATAAGAGTATCCATATCCCAGGTGTGCAGTTAAAACAACACACCAATTTTGTTCCCTAACAATGCATTGTGTGGAGCGAGGCCACCCAAACATTTGCCTTTCCCAGACCTGTTTCTGCACTGTCAGCGTGGAGGGGGATTTTTCTGGAAGGGAAAGCCATGGAGCGTGTGCTGTGTGTTGGTGTGACAGGAAAAACAATTACCATTGTGTTCTATTGTCTGCATGCAGCCAAGGGGTCTCTCTCTCTCTCTTTATATCTCCCTCTCTCTCTTGTCTGTTTCTCTCTTTTCTCTGGTGCTTTAAGCAAGTCAAGCGTTACCATTTACTTCAGCACTGACTGTGCTTGAGGCTGTCTTACAGACTAGTACCTATGCATTTGTTTATTTTTAGTGAAAACGGCTTAAAAAAGACTGGCCAAATCTCAAGCGGTTTATGTAGCTTGTTTTTTTCCCTTCTTGCCCTGTTTCTACAAATATACAGACTATTGGTTTAATTATGTGAGGAGAGCTGGTATTGCTGTGTGTGTGTGTGTGTGTGTGTGTGTGTGCATGTCAATTGCACATAGCAAATAATCCCCCACATAGAATTGAAGCCTACCTTTTTCATTTGTTTGCATGAGTTGCAGAGGTTTCCCATTCATATGTGGAAATGTGCTATTTCTGGTTTAAAATAGCCAGATGCACAGTGCTCTTACGCCAGCTCTGACTAGCAGTGGAGCCGAATGGGGAGTCGTTAAAACAATTGCGAGTCCCTCCTTGTTTGGAGAGTGTTTATCCTTTTCACCACCTCTCTCTCCACCAATTATCAGTCGTTTATTCAGTTCGCTGGCGTCTAATTTAATTACATGTAGCGACTGCCATATTTCTATTAAAAATGAACGAGGGGAGGAGAGGTTGGCATGGCCGCTTCAGTGCGCTGCCAAAGACGGCCTCCCGGCGACTCTGTCTGGAGTCCTGCTCTCACCGCCGGCAGGCTGGAGGAGCAAATCATTGCTCACGATGGCTGGCCCGCCCGCCTCCGTGGAGTCCCCTCGCCTGTATGCTAGCGCTGATCAGATAAGGGAGTCTCTCTTTTATCGCTCTCTGTCTTTCTCTTACTCATTCTCTTTCCCCCTTTCTCTCTCTCTTTTCTCTCTCGCTCTCTCTTTCTCTTTATGTCTGTCTCCTTTGCTCACTCTCGTTCTCACTGCTCATCTCTTTCTTTCTTTCTTTCTTTCCCATCTAATGCTGTTTGTCTGTATTTATCTGGCTTTCTCTCTGTTATCTCCCCTCTCTCTCTGTAGAAATCTCTCTCACCATCTTCTCTCTCTCTGCCTCTCACTTTGTCTGTTTTTACCCTCTCTAAGGAATTGTGTGAAAATCAGCTGTTTTTATTTATATTTTCCCTGCCTTCAGCATGCATATGTAAGGCCAGAGAGAGAGAGAGAGGGAGGAAGGAGGGGCGGGCTAGAGAGAAGGGAATCTGTGCCTGTATTCAGGCATGCTGCGTGTGTGTGTGTGTGTGTGTGTGTGTGTGTGTGTGTTTGTGTGTGCATGTCTTTGTGCATCTGTGTCCCTCTCTGTGTGTGCTTGTAGTCTGTGTTCTGAGTGAAGGCCAAGATGGCCAGAGCTCCCAGGAGGTGTTGAAGTCTGACCTCCGACCCGAGTGAGACAGTTGGTTAGGGATGGCCTGCAGCAAAGTTTCCGGATGATTCATTCCACCAGCAGGCAGCCAGGGTGACAGGCCAAGCTTCAAACACCAGGGAGAGACCAAGGATTGATCCCTCCCTCACAGACCTGGCTTTTTTTCACACATTATATCACTTTATGGTTCATAATTACAGATGTGTGTTTCTGTGGATCATGATAGAGCAGTCCTTCATATAGGCGTTTTGCTGTAATTAATACGAACTATAATTACATTCATGTACACATGAGACCATCTTGACACATGGAACGTACTGGAACTTTGTATGCATGTATACAGAAATGCACTCTGTTTGGAATTTGTCAGGTAAGTGTGCTCGGATTGCTCAGGTGAGACTAAGTTGAGGCTGTATTCTCACACCCATTGTGTGTCTTGGAGCTGTTTGTAAGCAGGAGTCGAGTGGAAAGTAGGCCAGGCTTATAAAATATTCCCAGGCAGAGTGTGAGCTGGTACTGTTCGTACTGTGCCTGTGCAGCGAACAAATTTTTTTTTGAAAAAATGATGATGAGGTAGGGTAGAGTGGGTGTGAAGGGGCAATGGTGCTGGTGGTTGGTGATGCAGCTGCTGACATGAGGTGTCAGATGTTGTCTGGGCCTTCGTGATTCCACACCGGCTTCTGTTGTTCTGCCACCCACAGCCACAGCTGTGAGAGATGAGTGACGTAAGGTCCCGGGAGCACACACACACACACACACACACACACACACACACACACACACACACACGCACACACATACATACATACATGAACATACATACATGCTCTGACTGATGCATACATGTGATGTCTGCATACATCTGATACTGTGATGAGAAGAGAGAGAGAGAGAGAGAGAGAGAGCAGGATGGAGAAAACAGGGAGCAAAGTAGTAAAGAAAGAGGGTGGGGGCTGATCTGTTTGCTGGGGTGCGGCAGGCGCCTGAGATGCTATGGGCCTGAAGAGGGAAAAAAAGAGAGAGAGAGCGAGAGAGAGAGGAGGGAGGTGGCAGAGAGAGACAGGAAAACTGTGAGTCCCTCCATCCTTCCTGCATCTCGCAACCTCCACCCGGCGCTGTGCTCCCCCGCTTCAGGCTTCAGTCATTGCTGTCAGCTCCATCGATCTCGGCCAGGAACGTGTCAGACGGCTCTAAAAGCAGCCCAGGCGCTCGAGCGAGGGGGCCTGCGCGCAACATCAGATGGAGAAACAGCGGAGGAAAAAAGGGAATAGTTTGACAATAAACACAAACTAGAATGAGGAAGGGGAGAAAAAAGGCATGCGCAAGAGAGAGAGCGAGAGAAGCGTGGGAGAGGAGAGAGAGAGAGCGGTAAAGCGATAAAGGAAAGACTGCAGAGGAAAGGCTAAGAGATGTTAGGAGCAGCAGAGGTTTGAGTTTTGACAAGTTAGCAGGAGGATGTTCAATAAAACATAGGGCCGCTATGAGTTTTTATTATTTTACTTTTTTTTTCAGGGGGGGAGGTTGCGGGACTTTTTAATTTGATATTTATCAGGCGTAGATCACACCAGAAAGATCAGAGCAGATGTTATTTTGGTTGTAATAATCTATTTTAGGCTTCTTTATGTCAAACTCCAAAGGAAACATTCTCACCACATGACATTAGAACGGTTTAATAGTTTGTGCCCAAACCAGTTAAGGCTGCTGCGTGGAGGAAACTATCCGGTTGACTATCCCACACGAATCCTCACAGAATCAGAGGCCCTGTGTCTGCTGTCGGCGGGGGGTGAGGCAGTCCTTTAACTGGAAATCGATAGCAGAAGTGTCTGTGCCCATCCTGGCTCTGGCACTTTTTCAACAAAAAACAGAACGAAAGAAAGAAAGAAAAAAGCCCCATCGCCTCAATCGCCACAAGGAACGTGACTCAGTGGGTGGCATAACTCAGCAGCCAGGCGCCTCTCCCCTCCGCCTCTCTGTGTGAGCCGGGCAAAAATATTGGGATTAAGAAAGGGGCCATCCGCATGTCACCAGCTTAATTCTTCAAAGACTTTCTCTCTTTAGTTTTTTTTTTGTCATCGGGGGCTCAGATTAAAACATATATATATATATATATATATATATATAAATAATACTAAAGGGAGTCAAAATAAGACCAATTTCGCCACACTTCAAGACAAATGCTCTTCAATTAGCTTGATTTGCAGCATTATCGTGGTGAGATCACATCTTCAGAGGGTGTTCTGTCCTCGTGCCATCTAATCGCTCTGTTCACTTCACACCACTTGAAGTTTTCTGTTTGCCTCGGTTCTTATGCTGTTTTTCTACCACAGCTCACAGCATTCAGCATGAAGTCTAGATTTAGAGTTGTTTTTTCCTCTGTGTGTGTGTGTGTGTGTGCATGCGCGCGTGCGTGCATGTATGTGCGTGTGTGTGTGTGTGTTTGAGAGAGAGCGAGAGAGTGTGTATGTGTGTGGTCTCATTGGTTTAAATCCTTAGACTTAATTAGTGACTAATTCGTCTTTTATTTGTCTCCGGAGTGGAGTTGATGAGAAAAGCGGCTCCCTGCTGCCCTCTTAGAGTTTTGCGTAGGTGATGCGTCACAGGAAGTCAAGAGAGGCAACTGGCTTGTCTTGAGAGCTTTGATTGGCTGTGGAGAGGGTCAGTGCCCCCAACCATGGCAGACCATGTCTGTATCGGGGGGTGCTAGCCCCCACTGTATGGTCTGGTGTCACAGTCATTGGCCACCAGAGCAACATGGCATGGATTTTTTTTTAATGATTCAAATTGGTGTTGTCTAATCACCCTTTTTTCTGTCTCTCATTCTCTCTTTCTGTCTCATCATTCAACATTTAGCCTCTGCCTCTTCTTCACTCAGTCTCGGACTGAGGATGAGACAGTGCCTAGTGTTTTTTTTTTTTTTTTGTCTAGGAGTTCTGTGTGTGTGTGTGTGCATGTGTGTGTGAATGTCTGCATGTCTGTCTGTGTGTGCGTTTGTGTGTCTGTGTCTCAGAGAGCAAAGAGGACTGTGCTCTGGAGTCTGTCAATCACGCCTCACATTCAGTGAGAGAGAGAGAGAGAGAGAGAGAGAGAGAGAGAGAAAGAGAAAAAGAGAGAGAGAGAGAGTGGGAGAATCCCTGGAGGGCTGCTTGCAGAGACCTTGGGCCCCGTCGGCTCGACAGCCAGCAGTTGAATTTAAAGTACACTCAAACAGCTAAATGTTCACACTGGGGATGCCTGCATTTACAGCCCTATTGATTTTAATCATCTTAAAACGCCTCTGTTTTCAAAAAAAATCTAATAATAAACGGGCAAAATAACAGGGTTGGAAAATGCTGAAGATATCTCACGCCAGAAAATAGAAGTGTTGGAAAAAGGTGCCAGGCATGTGACGGTTGCACAGACAAGGGGAAGGCAGCAGTTGATTGGATTTTTCCCCCCCCGAAAGGTTTCGACATCTTTTCCCTGCAATCCGGCACCTCAGAAACAATCAGGTGGACCAAAGCATTTACTGTAGCCCGGCCTGGAGTCCCGGAGGAATCATTTGCGACATCGGTCATTAATTAGAATACAGCCTTCATTTTGCTCAATGAATCCTAAATGAGGTTGAGCAACCTGACACGGAGCCCTTGATTTAAACATTGCCACACTCCCCCTAGAGGTTTGCTGGCCTCCTATCCCTCTCTTTGAGCAGAGGTGCCAGGGATCTCAAGGTCTTTACACAGAGGGACAATTTACAAGCTATGCGCAGAGAGAGACACCTTGTGTGTGTGTGAGTGTGTGTGTGTGTGTGTGTGTGTGTGTGTGTGTGTGTGTGTGTGTGTGTGAGGGCGGGATAGCTTGGGAACTGCATATATCCATAATGTGTAGGGGCAATGTGAATATTCCCTGACAGCTGGTATGAAATTATCCCACATTAAAAGTGGAAGTAATCTGTAGATATTGAGTGCTATTACCTTGAGTCTGTAATGCAACACACAAAACTGGATGTATGTTACTGGGCAGGTGTTTAACTAAACGCCCATTATGAATACAACACACTGAGCTGCTTTGGGCCTAGTTTGCATGTGACATCATCGGTTTAGCCTTGTAACTGAACTACAGGCTCTACGTCAAACACGCATGGTGGAGATTGGTCCTAGGCGTGATGGTCACCTGCTGGTACTATTCTCAGATGTCTGGCTGGCTCCTTTAGCCAGCTGGGAGCTAAAAGAGGCAGTCAGGAGTAGATAACACAGCAGTCATATTTGAGCATGTTTGAGTGACTTCTATCTAAAGTTATTTTAAAGCTCTGATCTGAGATCTGACCATCAAAAATGCAGAATTGTATTATTTGTTTAAAGCTGACTTTATCTTAAGAGATTTACTTTGTCTTTGGGCCTGATTCATTTACGACACATTAAATGCCTCCCTGCACTGCATATTTGTGTTCAGTTGTTGTTCGCCAGAGTAGCACATTTCTTCATGTTGAGAAAATCCTAGTATCCCATGAGGCTTGTCTCATCTCATTATTATTATTATTATTATTATTATTATTATTATTATTATTATCATCATCACCACTCTGCCTTGAAGCCTCTCTGCCTCTCGGAAAAACTATTAATCTTGATAACAAACAATAATAACAAACCACTAAAACCTTTTGTTCTGCTCTGAATAAACTGTTCTACTTCAGTTGGTTCAACTTCAAGGTTTGTTTTTTCTTTCCCTAGCATGGAATAGAAAGAATTTCACATGCTATAGAAATGTGGAGCTTAAACCATGTTCTGTAGAATTTAAGCATGCTGAACACATTCTTAGTGAGCTTCTTCCACCCTGCATGCACTCTCATGCATGTCTGAGCAGTGGCTCGAGCCAATCTTATTGGATGCTAAGATGGCACAGCACGACACCTCACAAATCCGAATCCGTGCGGAATTGGCTGGGTGATATTTGAGTGAGATATGTCGCCAGGTCAAGGTGACAATGAGAAATGCCGGACTGACTGGCTTGCAGTCTCTACTCCTCACCTCTGAAAGACTGAGAGAGAGAGAGAGAGAGAGAGAGCGAGAGAGAGGAAGTTTAGTCTGTCTGTCTCGGTATCAAATCGCTGGGGGATTTATTACTGAAAGGGCCATGTGAACAAGTCCATTCTTCATGGGGTCCGCTGCCATAGAAACGGCTGTGCTGCATAAACCAACTGACAGTGAGCGAGTGCTGTGTGATTTACACATTTATATAACTACACCGGACTTCGGGTCAGACACTGAGTGAGCCAGCCAGTGAGTGAGTGAGTGAGTGAGTGAGTGAGAACAGAACAGAAAGTAAACCAGTGAGTAACAGACATAGTGGAAAACAAGAGCAGAGGAGAACACAAAACTACTGGAGAAACAGTTTACTGGGTGTTCAACTAGCCTGATTGATTGATTAATTGGTTGATTGATTAATTAGTTGATTGGTTGATCGTGTGGTTGAATGATTGGTTGGTTGATTGATTGACTGACTGACTGATTGGTTCATTTTCAATGGCATGAAGTGGTAATATTCGGATACTCACTAAAACACAAATCCCTGTTTTGCTTGTGTTTGGACATTGGGCCAGTATGGAATTAGTATGGAGGTCTGTATTAGTTTCAGTTCATGCATTTACTGTTCATGTATTCTCCTTCTGCATCCCTAAGCCAACAGACCATACCGAAAAATTTGCCAGTGTAGTAAACCGACTTTGTAATGGTTCAGTGAGTGCTACTAAAACAACACTGTTTATCCTATCTGACCCGAGGAATGAAAGAACCTATTCTAGCCCAGGCCACAGAAGGGAAAGAATAGACTTCTGTCACCGTTGTTGTTGCCCAGGCTGCTGACATAATGACTCAGGCTCGAAAGTGGCCGACAGTAGACTTGCTATAGGCTGCCCGGGGGCTCAGAGCGAGGCGAGGAGAAGGACCCTCACCTCGAGGCTTGAGACATCTGCGCTCTTGTTATTGTGAAAGGAGCCGAAGCGGGAAAAGAGGGGATTGAACCGCTGACCCTGTTAGTGCTAACCAAGCATGCTTGCTACTCAGCCCTCCTGGCTGGATACAAAAGGATTGGGCCGGCTAATGCCTGGGCAGCACAGGAGGCCCGTGTCCGACTCACAAGCTGTCCCAAGAAATGGCTGTGGTAACTGGCAAGCCAAGGAAGTTGTTGCAAAGGGCCACAAGTTCATCATGTCCTGGCCTTAAGGCTAGCCAGTGAGTGATAATGCTAAGAAACACAAGACTGTTGTGTTAACTGAAGTGTTATCTGAAGTTAGCACACACACACACACACACACAGAGGAAGAGAGAGAGAGAGAGAGACTGAGACTGCATGGAGGAGGGAATGAATGCATCACTGCTATAATATTTGACTGGGCCCTCAAGGGATTTTTTTTAACTTCATTTCTCTGTTCTTTTCCTCCTGATCCCAGTGGATTGGAATCCATCCCTTCTTGTCCCCCAAGTGACTATCTCTCTCAGAGGAGCTAGACGGGTTAATTTACGAGCGAGCATTTTGTTTAGTTTTATGTTGTTTTTGTTTTGTTTTTGTTTCTAGTGGCTGTATAAACACGACCTGCTGTTAGCTAAAACGCGTCATGTATAATTCACTCTAGTGAGGCTCTTATACATTATTCAGCGGGCTTGTTGGAGTAATGATGTGTGATGATTAAGCACGACGAAGGGGTATTAAAAAAAAACGTCGTACAGTGTCACGGTGAAATATACCGTCGCTTTCAAGAGGAGATGGCCTCTTCACACTACCCCCAGGTCTTTTTTACAGCCAGTCTCTCGGGACTCCTCAGGAGCCAAGGGCCTCTGATGGGTGATGTGTTTGCTCTTGAGGTGTGTGGTGTGTGTGTGTGTGTGTGTGTGCATGCACAAGGGGAGGGTTTGTAGATTGTTTTTAAGCCTCATGAAGTCCACAAATCACGGCGCAGCGGCCTTACGAGCGTAACACCTTCAGATTTACACAGCGTCTCGCCTCATAACCCAGCGCTGCTCTGCTCCGCTCTCTTCTCCTCCCGGCCCCAGGCCCGCACCCATCCGCTCAGCCAGCCACAAGTGCCGCTAGATTGCTATTGAATTTCCCTGCTGCTGGGCTCCATACACATACACACACACACACCACACACACACACTTATACATGCACACCTATGCACACCTCTACACACACACACACACACACAAACACACACTCAGTGTATTTCATCAGCCTCTGCTTTAAAGTGGCCGATCCGTCTTTCATCTGATTCCTGAGGCAAGGGCTAGGTTTGTTATCGCCATGGAAACTAAGATAGGTGTTGGCCACCGTGTCATAGGCAATGATGACATGATGGCGAGGAGAAAATCAGAGGGGATGAGTGAAGGATCTCACCTCTCTCTCTCTCTCCCCCACCTTCCTCCTCTCTCTCGTCTTGCTCTTCCTCCCTTTCTCTCTACCGTCTTTCTCCCCTGCTTGGCTTACTGCGTAGACCCAGTGACCTCTGTGTGACCTTTTTTTTTTTTTTTTTTTGAAAATGTAACTGTAATCCCTGGTCGCGTTTGGTGCGGCTCTCTATTACACATTGTAATCTGCACTCCATCATTGCAATATTCACACACGGTGGTAAGGTTAAGCCGCCGAGTCATTGTTCCCCGAGCGGCGGGGAAGAGGTCCCTCAAAAGGTGTTAGTGGGAGACAGAGAGAGCGAGATTGGAAATGAGGGAGACAGGTTGGGGGGGGAGAGGTAGGTCTGGGGGAAGAATCTCTCCCCTGTATTGGGGCTTACTCCTACTGCTTCCATGATGTTAACCAGTTGAGAGGGAGAGAGAGAGAGAGAGAGAGGATCTCTGTCAACAAGTTATTATACCAGAAATGGATATAGGGGCGTCATCAGAGAAGATATCCAGAAATCTGTCTGTTTTCTTATTAGGAATGATGCTGGAGCATCTGTGTGTGTGTGTGCGTGCGTGTGTGTGAGAGTGTGAGAGTTTTTGTCTATGAGCATGTGGTCTCTGTGTGTGTGTGAATTAATCAGTCCAAGAGCACACTGTCTGTCTGTGTGTGTGTCGTGTGCTCGTCTTTTCTGTGAGTGTGTTAGTCAGCGTGATGTGGAGATAGAGGGAGCCTGAATCATTCAGTCCATGACCAGCAGTGACCTCTCCAGCTCAGACATTTGCATTTGAAACAGAAACAGAGCTCTCTCTCTCTCTCTCTCTCTCTCTCTTTTCTTTCTCTTTCTCTCTCTCTCCCCCTCCCTCCCTCTCGCTGTCCACGCTCCCGCAAGGAACACTGACAGCCATTACACCCGGGGATATTGCCATCACCACCGAGCGCCGATGCACACCGAGATAGCGTGTAATATTTTCCCATCTTGATAAAATTAAACGGATCAATTTCACTGCACCATGTCTTAGGCAAGCGAGATGGATGGGGCGGAGGGGGTGGGCGGTGGGGGGGTGATGGGTGACGGTGGAGAGGGAAAAAAGAATAACAGAGCGAATGCGGCAGAGAGAAATGATGCCTTGTGTCTTTTGTGCCATGATGTAGGGGTTGAATGCACGAGAATTGAGGCTAACTGGACCTGGCCACTTTATTAGCTCCTCGACACGGGTTCGTAATGCTGTCAGTTCGTGTGACAGTTTGTGTGTGTGTGTGTGTGTCTGTGTGAGAGATATGTGCTGTGTGTGCAAGTGTGTTAGTATGTGTGATTGAAAGAGAGAGAGAGTGAGTGAGTGAGAAAGAGAGAGAAGGGGCAAGGAAGGAGAGAGAGAGAGGGAGCAATCTGTGATCTGGGTTACAAGTCAGAAACATCTGTCACACAAAAGGATTTGTTTGATTGGTTAGGCCCATACATCAAGTGCTGCTGTCAGCCACCGGTAAATTTATACTCCCCCCAGTCCCATCCCCTATCAGTGCTCACAGAACGTGGAGGCCTGACTGTCAGTGGGGGAAGCCATATCTTATTCACTTTAAAGCTTGCCACGGCCAAAACAGCAGCCCAGGGCGAAGGGAAGGGCAACGCTGGCTACTCAATTATAGATGGATTCACTCATGACATGCCCAGGTTTTCTCTTTCTATCAATCTCATCCCTTTCTCCCTTTCTTTCATCCCTAATGCTACCTTTCTGTCTCTGTATCTGTCTCTGTATCTCTCTCTCTCACACTCTCCCTCTCTCTCCCTCTCTCTTCCTCTCTCCCTCTCTCTTCCTCTCTCGGTTCCTGTCTCATAAGTCTCAGTGGTATTTTAGTGTCAACTTTTATCACGACAATTTATTCAGGTTCAGGTTTAGTTCAGGTTGCTAAATCTGTGTCGGAGAAGTTTCCCCAATGCAAAATAAAAAAAAAAAAGTCAAAACACAAAAACAACTTCATTTGCAGCAGAGATGTCTGCTGGGGTCAATGTAGAAGAGAGAGCAAGAGAGAGAGAGCGAAGAGGAAATGTTCTTTTCTGTTTGTCGACATGGAAAAAAAAACAAACGGTGGTTTCAGGCCACATCAGTTCTTTTCCTCTGGGTTAGGATTAGACAAATTGCATCATTAAGCGAGCGCCTCCTCACTAAAGCCTTGTGTGGTCATGCATGAGAGACACACTTTTGCATTGATCTGAAAAACAGAGAAAAAAGGGACAAGAACAAACACCATTTGTTTGTATTGGGGAAAAGCAAAAAGAAAGGTAGAGAGAGAGAGAGAGAGAAAGAGAGGTAGAGAAAGGGTGATGACAGAGGATGATTCATAGGGTGAGGTCGCCTCTCAGTCAGCGGGTGAAATTGGCCAGAACGTTTTTAATGGGGACGACGCGACCAGGATTACAGTGGTCTCGCGTAAAACAACATAAAAAAAAAAATCATCAGGAATAATATTCGCTGCTCTTCCACGGTCAGGCTGCACTTTGCAGTGACACAGGCGATTGGATTAACCTGACGTGCTTTTGGGAGGTGGAGGAGAAGGGGGGGGGGGGGGGGGGGGCAAAGAAATGTCATTAGCGTCAATTTTCATGAGAGCTAATACGCACCAGTGGCCCCAGTCATCAGTAGCATGCATGACCGCGTGACTCAGCTGATCTAACCCTCTCCAAACACACACACACACACACACACACACACACACACACACACACACTCACACACACACATGCACACACACACACACACACACACACACACACACACACACACACACACACACACACAGGCACATGCACACACACACACTCTCTCTTCCTGCAGTCTGCCAGTGGTGATCAGATTAGGATTAATAGAGACATGACTGATAATCACGGCCCTGTTCCAGAGCCAGTGGCAATGTCAATTATTACAACGTGCTCTGAACCATTAATTCTTTAATAGAGCACTCAGAGCCATAAAGTAAAACAGAACTTTGCCATTGATTTTCAATGGCTCCATTCAGTAATGCTATCTCTTAGCGCCCCCCCTCCTTCTAACTCCCTCTCTTCTCTCTCTTCTCTCTCGATCTCTCTCTCTCCTGCTTCTCCACCTCACATTCCCTGCCCCCACGCCCACAGAGCGTATTGATCACCATAAGGCAGTATTTTGTTGTTAAATGAGTACTGGAAGTGACTGTAATGAAAGGGTCTAACCCGGGTGTTAGTAGCTCTCCCTGGCTGCCAGGTGCAACACAGCACATTTCTGCCTCCTGCCAAAGGAAATCAATAAGGATACATCTTTGTCTGATTAAAAATGGCCGCCACAAAATGTGCGGAGGGGCTACTTTGGAGCTTTTTTTCGAGGCTTTGCCAGATAAATAAGCTAAATCAAATCACGACCCTCATTAAAGATATTACTTAAAATAAATCACCGGGCAGTGTCTGTAACACACAGCACTGTCCCCTGCATACTTCCTTGCCGTAACCTGCCAATTATTCCCCTCTAATTTTAGCCATTAATATGGTAATAATACTCTGTAGATACCAGTTAAGCTCTGGCGGTATAACACAATATTGAGATGGAAAACACTGTGCCCCTCCCTTCCACTCTCTCTCTCTCTCTCCCCCCACAGGACACCCCACTCAGTCTCTCCCAGCTCCTTTCCTCCAACCTTTCCCCCTCCTCTCCCACTACCTTTCTCTCTCTTTCTCTCCCTCTCTTTTCGTCCATCCAGTTCCCCTCACAAATGTGTGGCTATTAGACACACAGTCATTTCTCCAGTGCCTGGAAGCTAAAAGCAGCCCCAGTGCAGCAGCAGCAGCAGCAGCAGCCCCTGAACAGATGGGAGGTAATGGCAGCCCTGCCCTCTTGACTGTGACATCCAACGAGACCTGAGCAGCGCTATTCTCTCTCTCTCTCTCTCTCTCTCTCTCTCTCTCTCTCTTTCCTCTGCCAGCTCCTTGCTGCCACCCGTCTCTGCCAGCCAAGTCAAGACCCCTCCACCACTCACACTCTCTCTCACACACACACACACACACACACACACACGCAGCCTTGGTGCCCCCCCTCTGGTCGGGTTCAGCGTGTCCACCCCGGGAAGAGGGCTGTGGGGGATTGAGGGGGACAGGATATTAATGCCACTCGCCGAGAGTTAGAAGGCTAAGTGGCGGATGGAGAGCAGCTTCATTGTCACCTTGCCTTGGAGGACAGGAGAGAGAGAGAGAGAGAGAGAGAGATAGAGAGAGAAAGAGAGAGAGAAGTAAAAAAGCTTATTAACTGGGATGGATTTTTTCTCTTCTTTTTTTCTTGTCTTCTGTCCTTAGCCTTTCTTTCTCTCTCTCTCCCTTCGTTTCATTCTCTGTCACTGCTATTCTGTCAGGGCCCTGCTCTCTGTCATTTCATTCCCCATACACACACCCCTCCTCCCCATCACTTTCTCTTTCTTTCTTTCTTTCTTTCTTTCTTTCTTCTTTCTTTCTTTCTTTCTTTCTTTCTCTTTCTCCCTCCCTCTACTCTGTCTTTCCGCATCTCAGCACACTCTTCCAGCCTCCCTGATAGTGAAGCCACACGGAGAACCTGACATTTCCCACCTAATGAAGTGGCGGATTATCTTGTCCTGATAAATTGGAAGCTCGTACTTCTTGAAAGGTCCTCGCTGGAGTGCTCAGCAAGGAGCAGATCAGAACATGCCTGCATCCAGCCTGGGGAATTGTCGAACACAGTGGCACAATGATCTGTGGCAGTTCAGATGCTCCTGAAGGGGGGGGGGGGGGTGGTTCCACCAGCTCTTTTTCCATCCTCACTAGCTTTTATTTTTGCCTTTCTTTTGTATTCAAGGAAACTCGGAGCTACGTTCATCTGGGCTCCCAAGTCTTGGCTCAGGGCTTTGTTAGTCAAGGTTCCTCTGCCAGACTGTTGCCGCTAGAAAACCACAGGAAGGGAAAGGACATAAGTGTGTGTGTGTGTGTGTGTGTCTCCGTCTCCAATTCTGAGTGTCCAATTATGTGTATAGTAAGGTTAGGTTTGTGTGCCAGGCTGGCTTGGCTGGGTGTGTCCCTCCGTGGGACCGACCCTTTGACTTTGAACCACCGGCCCCATTATGTTTCCTTCTCCCCCCCCCTCTACCATTTGCCAGTGAATTAACAAAAGCACACCTCTGGGCTTATGCCACCCAGAGTCCCACATCAAGGCACGGCTTTATGTAAAAGAGCCACTTCCTACGAGAGAGAGAGAGAGAGAGACGGCTAGTCATCATTCGTCAGTCACTCTGACCTTCAGATAATTCCCGCTCCTAATGAGCGGTTTTTGAGCACTCCTTCTCCAGCGCTCCCGAGACTTTTCCCACATCGACTTGTTTTCATAATTGCCGAGCGATATAACTTAAAAAAGGGGGCAGAGCGAACACTCTTCCATAAATCATGTGGTGGAATATAATATGTGACTTAAGTGCAAAACCCCGACTGACTTTCAGTTATACAGTCTGTGCAGGGTGGGGGTGGGGGGGGGTAGGGAATGGTGGTGCTGCTGCTGGGAGGGTGGTTGAGGGGGGAAGCTAGACTATAACAGCCTAATAAAAAAATAGATGTGTCTCTTGGTGCTCTATAACTCCCTCTCATCTGGATTCAGCGAGTAGCAGCTGGATCTCGTGGTGACTCCAACTAGTGCATCACTTACATGTAAAATGACCTCTTTATCACATAGGCTAAACGGTTGCTGTACACCACAGAGTCCTCACATAGCAAGTCTTTTAACCTGCGCTGTGTCTGTGTGTTTGTGTGTGCACCTTAAAAAATAACATTGACGAGTAAAAGGTTGTCTCATTTTTAAACAGTTTTAGACTGAGATTTGAGCTCTGATTCACAGTCTCTGTCCCCCCCCCCCCTCCTTTGGTGTGTCTCTGCAGGAAAACCCCTACATGTGTAACAATGAGTGTGACGCCAGCACAGAGGAGCTGGCCCACCCGCCTGAGCTGATGTTCGACTCGGAGGGCCGCAACCCGTCCACCTTCTGGCAGTCCACCTCCTGGCGCTCGTACCCCAAGAAGCTCCTGGTCAACATCACGCTGTCCTGGAACAAGACCATCGAGCTGACGGACGACATCATCATCACCTTCGAGTCGGGCCGCCCTGAGCAGATGGTGCTGGAGAAGTCGCTCGACTACGGGCGCACCTGGCAGCCGTATCAGTTCTATGCCACCGACTGCCTGGAGGCCTTCACCATGGAGCCCAAGACCACGCTGGACCTGTCGCAGAGCACGCTGCTCGACATCATCTGCACCGAGGACTACTCGCGTGGCTACGTGTGGAAGAACGACAAGACGGTGCGCTTCGAGATCAAGGATCGCTTCGCCCTGTTCGCCGGCCCGCGCCTCCACAACATGGCGTCGCTCTACGGTCAGCTGGACACCACCAAGAACCTGCGCGACTTCTTCACCGTTACTGACCTGCGCATCCGGTTGATGAGGCCTGCCACTGGCGCCACCATGGTGGACGAGAACAACCTGTCGCGCTACTTCTACGCCATCTCTGACATCAAGGTTCATGGCAGGTAGGTCGCATTTTGACATTAACGGTTATGGAAAATAGCCAAATAGCAAATAGTCAAAAATGTCAGTAAATCAGGAACTGGATTTTTGAGGGGGGGGGGGGGGGGGTTGTGTGTGTGTGTGGTGTGTTTTCACGGTACATCTCTTGGTTCTTTTTTTCCATGGTTGGGATTAGAAGAACTGCAGTCACAGTAGTGGTTTCAGAATGTGCTACACTCAAAGTAAACAAAAACTGAATTCCAATTTGGCAAATATGCAGAATAGATTGGTCAGTTGTATTGCTATTTGTTTTTTTTAGCACAAGGAGACAGGGGAAAAAAAAGTGCGAAAACCTAGAAGACTATTTTTTTCATTAATTTGTAAATGCACTAGGATGTGGCAGCTATTTTCCACTCAGACTCAGCGCAGCTTGCAGAGTGGAGATGTCGTCTACATCTATTTCTCCTCTCCCAGTGACAACCACGTCCAATTTCCTGTTGCTGCACTTGGCAGAGTGCTACTGTTAAATAAGATTTGTTGTCGAACAGTGGTCTATGCCGTGTACTGTCTTTAGAAGACATAAAACTACACATGCGCACAAGCCTTTAAGTACTGAGCAACTGGCACAATCATCAGTCACCATTTGAGACTAGCTGAGACAGCCAAACCTAAGGCCCCCGAAACCGAGATGTGTTCAAAGAAGATGGATTTTTCTAACACAAACTATTTTATTTAATTACTTAAAAAAGTCCAGTCTTTGTTTTGACACCAAAGCTGAAAATGGAATCAAAATAGTTCACCAATTATATGTGAAATATGACACAAGGCAGCAGTTAATTGCCACAAGTTTGGGCCTTTTCATAGTTTATTTCGGAGAGTCTCAGGGCCTTTAATTGTTGATTGACAAAGAATTTGAAAGACTGCACTGGCCATAACAGGTCACAATAACAGATTTTAATTAAGCATCTCTCTTCGAAATGTCCCAGCAGACCTGCATATTGCAAGTCACTGCACCCAATCACGCTGCACAAAACCACTGTTATTTATATATTTACCCACTTATTTATTTATTTGTTGTCATAATGTCTTTAAGATTGCTCTTCAGCCGATGCTATTGAGGGCATCATTTTACAGTGTGTGACTTTCAATTAACCAAATGCGCTGGAAGACGGAGTCAGGAAATGAATGCGTAATTGTCTCTATTTTACATGCTGGATGATCACAGCACAATAGTGGAAGAAGCTCTCTTTTTTTTTTTTCTTTCTTATTCTACTTCTTTTTTTTTGCCTCTGTGTAATTGTCTCCCACCTCCACTTGTACTGCTGCTAATGCACTGATAGTCAGGCAGCGAGCCCTTGTCCGGGGAAACTCCCTCTGTTCTTCAGGGTGCGTAATTGAGCTTGGAGCAGCAAAGCGGAGTTTGGGGAGCGGGGGAGCGGCAGAGCGAGGTGGGGGGGAGGGGGGGGGTTGTCTCTTTGAGCTTGGAAACTTTGAGGAAGGAGAGAGCGGAGTCTTAAATGGTCTGTGGGAACAGGGAGAGAGGCAGGCATGGCGAGTGGATGGCATATTGTGCGCCGCAGACCAGATGTCTCGGCGCAGTGGGGAAGCCAGGCATTGACAGTCAATAACAGATTGGATGTTTGAATTACTGATTATAGTGTGGGTTTGTGTCTAGCAGGCTCTGTGTTTGTGTGTGTGTGTGTGTTTGTGTTTGTGTTTGTGTGCTTATATGTCTGTTTTTAATTATGTGTTTTCGAATGTGCTCAGGTGTGTGTGCCTGTGTGTGTGTGAGTGGGAGAGCTCTTGTGTGTGTGTGAGTGTGTGTGTGTGTGTGTGTGTGTGTGTGTGTGTGTGTGTTGAATGCAGAACACAGGCTTGCGCATCAGTGCTGCCAAGCATGGCGACAAAATATGGGATTTCGATGACAGCACCACCACTGAACATTTACATTCATAAATTTCATGTCACAGTCAAAACGATCCCTCCACTGGGGATTGGTGATTTTGCAGATTAGCAGTCATTTTTTGCACACTGATTATTTTTCTCCCTCCATCTCCACCTCCACCACCACCACCACCACCACCTCCTCCTCCTCCTCCTCCTTCTCCTCCTCCTCCTTCTCCTTCCTCTGAGCAGAGAGTCCCATGTGTCTTCCTCCTCTCCTCATTGTTCACTTCTTCTGTTAATGTTGTTCTTCCCGCACAGGGGTTTTGCTGTCACCTATCCCCCCATGGCGAATCAGTGTTTGGTCTCTCTCTCCTTCTGTGCAGTGTACACAAACCTCATAAGCTCCTTAACCCTGAAATACAATTCTGCCAGACAGTGCGTGAGAGACTCCGTCTCGGCGGGATGGAGGGAGCGGGGATGCTAGCAAGCCAGTAGAATTCACTGGAATTTCTCTCTGTCTCTTGCACACACACACTCAACCCCTCTCTCTCTCTCTCTCTCTCTCTCTCTTTCTCACACACACACACACTCTATTTTCCCCTCTTTTTTTTCTGTTTTTCTCCCCTCTCTCCTCTCTCTGTTTCCTGTCTCACACTGCTTTCGATCTTCCCTCTTGTCGGAAGCCTGACTCGCGGGTGCTCGGGATTCGTTTTTTTTTTTTTTTTTTTTTTTTTTTGCACGAACATGGAACAACCCAAAAAAAAAAAAAAAAAAAAAAAAAAACGTCCGGCTCAGTTGCTCTCTGATGCCGTAACGCAGCCCCCTTTTCAAACTGGGTCAGTGTCGAGGGACAAGAGTGGAAGAAAGGTTGAAAAGTAGACCTCAGGTCTGCCTGCACAGCGTTTGTATGCAGACCACAAGCAGCACCACTGAAAGTTGTTGTCTGCGAGAGGCGCTGAATTATTAATGACTACTTTCCAGTCCATCATGGATGGCGACACAATCAAAGAGAGACTGGCAACAAATTCTATAAATATACCATAACAAGGGCATATGTTTGGTTGTAATTAGGTTTAATTTGGCCCCTGCCTGCTTTGCACTGTGGGAAAATGAGCGAAAGTGGGAAATGGGAAGAACGAGACGGAAAATTGAAGGACCGGAGTGGAAAGAATGTGAATGAGCGAGAGAGAGAGGGCTTGTCTTCTCCAACTTATTCTCTACCCTCTCTTTCTCTCTGTCTGTCTCTCTATCTCTTCCAGATGCTCTCTCCTCATCTTTCTCTCCACTCCTTGCATTTCTCCCTCTCCTCATCCCCCCCCCACACACACACACACACACACACACACAACCCTCAGGTTGATCAATAAAGGGTAATTAAAGAGAGGGGAATGCAGACTCCTCACGGAGCTCTCTGTCGCAGTCTGAGTCTGTCTCCTCTGACACACTGCTGTCCCCCCAGTCACTCTCTGAATTATACATGTGGGCGATACAGCCACACACACATACACACACACACACACACACACACACATACACACACACACACTCTCTCCAACCGTCACCAATACCCTGGCTAACACAAACCTGCCTAACCAAACCCGCAGGAACAAGCGAGGTCGCTAGCTAACCACTAGTCTAACCCCCCCACACCACACACACACCGCACACACCATGTACACACACACACACACACTACTGTTCTGTCATAGAGCTCAGAGGACAATGAGAGCACTGAAAGCCGCAGATGGTGTTTTTAGAACATTATATTTGTCATTCCTATTGACGCAAACTAAGGCTGAGTAACTGAGATGTCTCTTTTATATGACTGTTGTCGTTTCTAGTTGTAATTCATGTTGACCCAGTTGAGTATCATTTTAATGTCCTTTGTGGGGAGGCTAAATTAGGATCATTTTTTACCTCCCGAAGCCACCGTTGTGAGATATTAATCGAGCTGGGATATATCTAATTTAGCTGATTTAGATAAGGCCGATAAGACAGGAAGGGGAATAAAGTCTCAATTTTCCATCCTGCTCTCTGCAGCTCAAATTCAATTTCCCCTGGCCGCCATTTACACAGCTCTGTAACATAGCTGGAGGAAGCAAAGGGTAAACA
Organism: Tenualosa ilisha; assembly: GCA_015244755.2. Lineage (NCBI taxonomy): Eukaryota > Metazoa > Chordata > Actinopteri > Clupeiformes > Clupeidae > Tenualosa > Tenualosa ilisha. The sequence continues at coordinate 5,365,558 of PYXC01000045.1, forward strand.
CACACACATATATATCTATACTCACACTGTTTCTGTTACACACACACACACACACACACACACAGTAGCACCAACCCACAGCATAAAAAAAGTGTTTGGACTGCAGGTGGGTAGGTGATTCAGTTGTTTTGGGAGACTGGGAATTGATTAGACTTCTCTTTCCCTCTCTCTCAGTTCCCATACAGCATCCTGTGGCCATATTAAACCTACTGCTCCCTCCGTGTCTCCCTCCCTCTCTCTCTCTCTTTATTTCTTTCCCTATCACCCTCTTTCTCTCTCTGTCTTTCTGTCTTTCTCGATCTCTCTTTCCACTCTCTGCCTCTCTCTCTCACTCTCTTGCTCTCTCTCTTCACTCCCTCCCTCTCTCTCTTTCTCTTTACTTCTTTTCTTTTCTCTCTCTTTCTTTCTCCCATCTCTCCCTCTTTCCCACTCTTTCTCCCCCCATCTCTCTCAGCAAGCTCCCTCAGTATCTCTGAAACAGCATCTGGCCCGAGTGGGCCTGCAAGGGAAGCCTGGCCTCTATTAACGAGGCTGGAGTCAGCCCATGCCTCTGGACACACTGGTGGAGATACACACACACATACACACACACCAGAACAGAGCAGAGTTGATAGGACTGGTGTGCACACACACACACACACACACTCACACACTCACACACACTCATGCACACACACGCACACATGGACACACATGCACACACACACTCATGCACACACATAAACACACACACACACACACACACACACACACACACTCACGCATGCATACACAAGTGCTGTTTCAGCAGGGGTCGGCACATTTCAGACGTGCTGTCAGAGCCAGCTCAAGAAAGGAGGATAGTGAGTGATTGTTTCTGAGCGCTCGGATGAAATGGCTGTGTGGGAGCGCCCGATAGCTGGGCAGAGGTTATCATTAGTTTGTGTAACTTTCATAAGCCAGGAAAAAAAAAAAACAGATTTAAAAATAGAAAGTTTTCCGAATGAACAGTTTCTTTCAGGCTTATTATTCTCAAAAAGGAGGCAGAGAGCAGTTGTGTGTGTGTGTGTGTGTCTGGAAAAGAGATGGGATAAGCATCTCATGTGGATGGGCACATACTGTTTCCCTCTCTCTGTGACGTGAGCTGTGGACCTGGGGATGGGTGATGATGTGATAGATGTCTTAATTGCACTACCTCATTCCCTTAGCTACAGTGGTCTGAGCAGTCAATCTGCCCACCACCCCAACCCCACACCCCACCCGCTGTACCATCATCATTATCTGCTACACCCCCTCCACACACACACCACACACACACACATGCACACACACACACACACACACACACACACACACACCCATCCTGAATGGGTGTGTGTGAGGCATTGAGAGCAGGAGGACAGATAATCTATTTGTGCTAATTTCAAGGTTTTCTTTTTTCCCCTTAAACCCCCCCCCCCCGTCCCCCACCCCACCACCACACACACACACACACACACACACACACACACACACGCACACACACATCACTACCACACACACCACCACCACTCATTTCCTCTTCCTTCCACCTGCACCTCTGTCCTGCTGAATAACTCATGTTGCGTACCTCCCCTCTTCTCCTGTCCTACACTGTCCAGGCCAGACACACACACACACACACACACACACACACACACACACACAGCCTCCTCCCCGTCCCCCTTTCTCATTCCACTGCCGTGCATCTCGCTCGCTCAGGCGTGCTGCGCTCTGCACTTTGGGCCACTCCGCTTCGCCATCAGCACATCTGATTAGTCTGGCCATACGTTGTCGTCCTGGCGCCTCAGCAGAAAGACCACCTGTCCGGCATGTTGCTTCAAAGTGTGCAAGCTAGCGTCCTGCAATGTTTTTTTCTTTTTTTAATCTTTTTTTTTATCACATGCTAATCTGGTGATTCACAGAGAGGTGAGCAGTGCAACTTTCATCTAGTTTACTGCAATACTGTATCACTGCTTTGGTTTATCATTGTTAGCACGCTAGCTTTTTTACAGTAAATGTAGCCATTTTTTTGTGTATATTTACCTGTAATGTTATAGGCTGTAAATGCATGCGCAGGCCTGTGTTATGTGTTTTGAAGAGAAAATCGATCAATTCCAAGGCTGAACATTATCCTATTTATTTCCATTTCTTCTCCCCATAGCAAGGATCACATTTCATTTGACCTGTGTTTGCTACAGACATGCTAAGAGCAATGCATAGGCACTCTACGAGTCTTCAAAGTGGAGACCCAGGGGAATTGTGGGTAAAAAGTAATGTGTGTGTGAGGGGGAGGGGAGGAGGGGTGGAGATGATGTCTAATTACGGATCAGATTGATTCTGGCGCTGCATTCATCATCCCGTCACCTTGATATCCACAAACACCATTTCCATATGCCAGCTTTGGGCCGGAACAAAATGCTATCTCATTTGGGTAGACACGCCCTTGACCAGGCTGATCTTTCAGGCGTCAAGGCAACTCTATTGCTTTGGAGCGGGGAGTGGGGGTTAGAGGAATTAAAAGAGAGAATGTTTAAGGCAAGACGTTCCCTCCCTCTCCATCCGACTCATTTTCCTACTCTCTACATACACACACACATGCACATGAACACACACACACCACATGCCTGCACAAACACGCATCAGAAGTCTGCTCACACGGTGCTCTCACCGGGGAATAAAACAGTGAAAAGTCAAATCTGCTCCTCAACTTCAAAGTTGGCATTAACTGAAGGTGGGAGATTTGTGTGTTTAAGGAAAAACGGGGGTGAAGGATTTACCTTTGAACCTGCAGTGCTCTGGTCGGGGGTGCGCCTAGCCCTGCTCCAGGATTAATAATCCCCCACACCCCACACCCCTGAAAAACACACACCTCCTTCCTTGTGATTGATAGTGCTCAAGCAGTCAGTCTGCTCGGGCATCTGAGGCCACAAATCTGCGCCGGCCTGCGTGTTTAGTCCATCTGCATCTGCCAGTCGCCCCGAACGTCACTGACCTTGACTCATCCATGACTTCAGCAGACACATGATTGCTGCTGTTACCGCCGCCACCCCCGCCGCTCTCCTCCCGTGCCAACTTTACTTTGATCTCTCTCTCTCTCTCTCTCTCTCTCTCTCCCCCTCTCTCTCTCTCACTTTCTCATTCACAATCTCTCTCTCAACAATCCATTCCTTTGCCAGTATCAGTGTCTCGAAGCAGGGTTCTGCATCCCAAAATCTAACTCCGAATCTCACTTCTCTCACGATCATCTCTTTATCTCTTTGCCTGGTTCTCAGTCAGTATCTGTCTTGCCTGTTGTGTTTTTTTTCCCTCTCCTTCTCCTTCTGTCAGTGGAACATGCTGTACTGGGGAACCAGGGGGAGGGTGATGGGGGGGGGGGGGGGGGGGGGGGGTATTCAATAATTCAATAGCACACTGCAAGGTATCACTGTAAATAACAGAGGGAACCATCCAACCCCACCAATGTTTGCGCAAAGCAGAGGGGAATATGAAGGATTAGTTTCTGTTTTGTGTTTTTTTTCCCAGTCAGTGCTGAGTGTTGAGTGAATCTGGTTGCTAAATAAGACCGGATTGCATAGCACAGACAGTGATGCTATTTCCTGCTCTCCCACACTTTCTTTGCCTCTGAGCTGGCCACAGCAGCTCCTGCAGTCATTCGCAATGAGAGGTTATGAGGGAACAGGACAGGCAGCATCACTCCCGGAGATGGGAGCTGACATACCCCATCCCAGCTACTGTATGTCTGCAAGGAGGCCCTTTAACAAGTGGAGCTCAACAAGTCACCGGCAGTCACGCTGCCTCCAACACACACGTGTCCTATTGGCTGCTCTCTCTCTCTCTCTCTGTCACACACACAAACACACACTCACACTTCTCTCTTATTCTCTTTCATCACTTGTTCGCTTCCTTTCTCATCCCTCTTTCCCCCATTTCCTTTGTGCTTCCACACATTCTCTCTCTCCTTCTCTCGTTCTTGCTCACACAGTCGCTCCCCTTTCTATCCTGACTAGTACAGACCACTAGATGATTAAACCAGATCATCACCCGGGGCTGTCTTTCCTCCCCGCTGTTTCTGCTTCTCTCTGTCCTCATGGCCAAAAGTCTCCTATCTCTGCCTGTGCCTCCATACCTCTGCTCCTACCTTTGGGTGTTTGTCTCTCTGGCCCTCAGGTTGTTGATCATACTGTGACACTTCATGATCCCCTTACACACTCTTTCTCTCTCTCGCTCTATCTCTGTCTCTCTCTCTCTCACACACACACACACACATACACACTCTCTGACTCTGTCTTTCTCTCAGCTCTAATTGGATATCCACTGGCCTAAAACCTCCACGAGCGCTACACCTGCGAATCGCAAAGGAACAAGTGGGGAAAGGAGAGGGCTTTGAAGGGGTAGGGGAGTAGAGGGAGGAGAGAGGGAGAGACAGATGGAGAAGGAAAGATGGAAAGACGAAGAGAGACGATGGGGGCAGATAAAGGTGGAAAAAAGGGAAAGGCAGCTATAGAGAGAGAGAGAGGGAGAAGAAGAGAGAGAGAATGAGAGCAATGGCTGGATAGGGCATGTGGGTCTACACGGGAGCATAACACACCATGGTATCTGGGAGGCCCAGCTGGCAGAAGACGCTCGTCTGCATATGGCTGCCGGCAACACACGTCCGCCCGGCGCCGCCTTTTCTCTGCTCTCCGGATGGAAGGGTAGAGAGAGAGAGAGAGAGAGAGAGAGAGAGAGACAGAGAGAGGGAGGCAGGGCTATTTTGAGCCCGCCACAACAGATGCGTGTCACATACCAGCGTGTTCCCTGCCAATCATGCGTCTGCTTAGATGCTTAATTAGTTCTCATTAAACGGGTGCCTTGGATGGCGCCAGCCATTTTTTTCCCCCTCCCGCGTTTTGTTGTTGTTTGTAAATTATTGATGAGTGATTGGGATGCCGTTGAGACAAAAAAGCTTCCCCTAAGGGTAAAAATATGAAAGTGTTGACTTCCCAGCACATGTGCTTCATGTAAATTAAACCAGAAATATATGTCTTCTTATATGACATTGCTTTCTTTATTAATATTTCATAAACTTTAGAATATGCACCATTTTGCTTTTGCAAAACTTATAAAACTGAAACTCTAAAACATTAAATAAACATTCTACATATAAACTCAACTGTTTTTTTTTTCTTTTTTTTAATATATATATATATATATATATATATAGTTTTCAGTTTTCAGACACAACAAAGGTATCTAGGGCACAGCATGTCTGTGAAAAAGAGTGGCAGTAGGGCATGTGAGTGTTTCTTTGGAAAGGGCCATGTTTGTAATGCTCCGCCAGTGTTTGGCCCCCAACAGTTCCACTCCACTTGTTCCTCCAGAGGGGCGAGGCTCTGGTTAAAGACAGACAGAAAAAGAAAGATAGAGAAAGAAAGAGAGAGAAAGAAAGGGAAGCGCACACTCCTACCACTGGTCTAAAATATTTATAAGAGGAGCTGCCAAAAAAGAAACCAAAATTGCAGAAAAAAAGTGGTGATCCCACACACACACACACACACACACACACACACACACACACACACACACACACACACATACACGTACGGATACCCATTTTTGCTTGCACCAAGCACTCCAGACAAACCTGGGGCTTGCTTGCTCTCTGCTTGCTTTCGGCCAAACCCACAGAAGAGACAGGTAGAGGGGAAGGGGATGTTGTTTTTCTCATCTGTCTCCCTGTTGGTCGGCGCCCAACCCTACGGAATAAACAGAGGCAAGGAAACATATCAACCTTCCAGTGATGCTTGAAGACGCACAGAACGCCAGGCATTTCATTGTGCCGGGGAAGCAGGCCTGTGGGAACGGAATGACTGTGTGTATTCTAATAACAGTATGAACACTGTGCAAACCCCCTCGAGGCAGGGCTGATTACCGGCCCGAGACCACACACACACACACACACACACACACACACACACACACACACACATTCTCACACACATTTGTACACTCACATATGCACAGACAACCATTTTGTCATGATTCATTGTGTGATTTCCCAAGCAGCACCTTTTTGTTTTTTTTCTATTTTACTGTTATTCATTTTTAAGTCAATGAGCACGGAGAGGAGAATAGCAAGTAGCCGTCGGAATGAATGCAGCACCGAGACGGCTGATGTTTATTTCTGTATCTCACCCTGTTGCCTGCCATTGTCTCCCATCCAGGCAACAGACTTCTCATGTTGACCTGTTCCCCACATAGATCTGTGTGTATATGACAGAACCAGTAGTGGGAACAAATGCAAAGCTATTACCTGCTGCCTCATATAGATCATTTGACAAATCAGTCATTATTCTTATTACAGTTTGGAGAGAGGTCGGAAGACGTTGATCAAAAGAAGAAGGGCAGTTGCGAATCATTGATTTTTTTTTTTTTCTTTTTCCCTGTCACGTCGCCTTGTGACGTCTTGGTGACATAAGTGAATGGACGTGTTGGGATGTGATGCAGTGTGGTGGGGTGAGGGGCGGTGTGGTGTGGTGCGGTGCGGTGCGGTGCGGTACGCCAGCCCTGCTTGTGATTCCACAGGGCTCCACAGCTCCTCACGCCAGAGTGCAGAAGAGCAGAGCAGGGCAGCCGAGACGAGTAGAAAGGAGGAGAGGAAAGAGGGATAGAGAGAAGGGGAGGGAGGAGAGGAGAGAAGGAGAGGTGTGTGCTGATCATACATTTAAATGACTAGAGCATGCCTCAGCCTTTCAGCAGCACAAAGGCGTGGGGCACAGAGAAGGTGGCAGAGGTGTATGTATGTATGTGTGTGTGTTTGTGTTTGTGTGTGTGCGTGTGTGTGTGTGTGTGTGTGAGAAAAGATACTGTCATACTGACACCACCATACAAAGGCTCTACATTGGAAAGGTCTGGCAGGTCTTTAGCAAGAGAGAGAGAGTGTGTGTGTGTGTGTGTGTGTGTGTGTGTATGTCTTTGAAAGAGACGGTAAGAGAGTGAGCAGAAGACATGTGCATGATCTGTGTCTGATTTTTTGTATGTGTGTGTGTGAGTGTGAGAGAGAGAGAGAGAGAGAGAGAGAGAGAAAGGAAGACAGAGATGGAGAGACCAGGTGAGTAGACGTCAGAGGATGTGGCAGGGTACACGCTTATGTGTGGCAGACTGTCCTATACAATGTGTGTGTTCAGAGTGAATCAGCAGTATGGGGTGATGGAGCATGTACAGGTGTGTGTGTGTGTGTGTGTGTGTGTGTGTTTGTGCACGTGTTTTTTTTGTGAATGAGTGTGAAGTTGTTTGTGTGATGTTGTGAATTGGATACCAGAGTCGAGTCAATGTCAAACCGAGTTTGCAAGAATATGTGTGTCTGCGTGTGTCTGCGTGTGTGGGTGCGTGTGTGTGCACATCTCCTGTCAGCTGGCCCTTTTGTGTGTCAGTAATAGGTTGTGTCTTGAATGGTGTGAGTTTCACAGTAACGTGGCCTTCCTGCAGGTAGACCTACAGGCTGCTGATGTCATGGCTGCCTCTCCTGTCTGACCCCCCCCACCCCCCTCCAACAACCCCACTCCCATCAGTCAGCCCACATCGCTCTGATCGCAGCCCATCTCTCTCACATACAAGTCACACTGCACACCCACCCATACTGCCTCAGATGCCTGATTTTTCATTCTGCAGAGATGGTGAGGCCGGACACAGACAGACAGACAGACAGACAGACAGGTCGATGGGAAACTAAGAGATAGTTAGAATTAAACAATAGGCAATACACAGGATATTTAGACTGAGAAGAACTGATAATTGTCTCTTTCCGTTGAAAGCGAAATGGGATGGCCATGCTGATATCTAGTACTGCTTTGTCGGTGGCCACCAGAGAACCCTCCTTGAATGACAAGTCTGACCAGTGAGAGGCCTGAGATCTGGCCTCATGCCATTCAGTGGAAACCAGTAGAGGGATGGGGCTTCTTTGCCTAAAGCCAGAGGCTGACCTTAAAAGAACTGCGGAAAGTGACTGAAAGAAAATAAAGGAAAGCTCATGTCATTCAGACCTCTGTGTGTGTGTGTGTGTGTGTGTGTGTGTGTGTGTGTGTGTGTGTGTGTGTGTGTGTGTGTGTGTGTGTTGGAAGGGAGGTGGCTACAGTGTTTAGAGGGATTTTAAACTGGAATGGAATCCATTAGAGAATTTCAGTTTAAAGTGAACTTAAGCTTGGCAGTGAGAGAAAAGGGGGAAAAAAAAAACAAGTCCTGATCTAGTTTAATTTTTTGCTCCCGTCACAAAAATGAAAGCGAGTCAGTCAATGAGCGCAGTCGGGCGTTCGCTCAGCGCTTCTGTGCTCACATTAAAATAGTCAATTTCCTCCATTGTGCCTAAGAGGGTATATAGAAGGAACCAGTCATTTCCCCCCAGCCTTTGTTTCCCCCTCCTCTCCTTTTTTTGTTCTTTATCTTACTTTCCGTCTTCTTTCCGTCTTCTCTCCATCATTTGGTTGAGGGAGCACATTCTACCTTCTTGGTTGGCCTACTTCAATTAATAGCGGAGCCTTCTGGCCTTCTAACAGGGCCCCCCCCCCCAGCCCCCACCCCTTCGAGGATTTCCTCACCCCTCACCACCCAGACGACCACAGGGGCTCTCTGCTAATCCTCTCCCTGACCTCATATCCCCATTCCCTTCTAACACAGGAGCAAGGACATCTCAATGTTAGCGAGGCTAGTGCTAGTGCTAGCACACATACACACACACACACACACACACACACACACTGGGAATAAACCCATAAACCCATACATAGCGAGCGGCAGATGCACACACACATCCACACAAAAGAGAGTCTGTGCTTCACCTAAAAAAAGGCCGTGGTTTGGACACGCTCTGTTTACCCGAGGCTCGTCTACAGAGAGATTTAGCTGTGAGTAAATGCTTAAGTGGAGAGCGTTTGGCTCCTCTTTGCCGTAATCTGATGTGTGCCTGTGCGTTGGCCTGTTCATGGGTGCAACGGGTTGGATGGAACAGATGAGCGCTGTGGCCGGTCGGCGCGGCTGGAAGCTGAGTGTTGGTTGGCTGCCGACCTCTGGCACATCTGTACCTTTCGAGGAGATTGTGCTGATGGATTAAGGGTCTTTAATCAGCGCAGGGGGGAGGCTCCAGCAATCTAGGGCTGGCCAACATAGAGGACTCACCCCCCGAGGAGGTCTGACTATCCAGGTCTTTTTTACTTCACAAAGTTCTCGCTGTTTCTCTCTCTCTCTCTCTCTTTCTCTTATTTAATAACTTTTCTCTTTCACACCCTTCTGTACTGACACATTACCTTTCATAATGTTCAATACTAAAATTGGAACACTTGCTCACATATGAAGACAGAGAGACCAATGATGCGAAACACATAAAAAAAAAAATCCATCTACATAAAAAATGTTTACATTTCATTTCCACAAATCTAGTTTGAATTCACATGCTCCGCACATGACTTCAATGCTACAGCGATGTATTTGGTTTAACCTTGTTTGTCAGATGAATAAAATCATGTACGTAATTGTTTCATGGATACCAGATACAAATTCAGTCAAAGGTTAATTGGCAGAGAGGTTAGCGCTAGTCAAAAGAGGAGCAGTCTCAACTGTACAGGGAGACAGCGAGCTGATGTGCGGCTAGCGATACTGTTGAATACCCCTGTGGCAGCCTGCCTTTTCAAGCGCTAGCGAGTTGCACAATGCAGCGGCTACTGACAATAGGAAGAGAGACCCTGCAGATGAATAAATGCATGACACCAGCCATTTTCAAGCCTGCCTTTTTTTGCCATTGCTTGGGCATGCCACATCTTACACATAAAAGACTTGGGGTTTGGCTGCTGGAAGGACACTTTAGTGGAAAAAATTGTTTGTCAATGACTGGGATATTTCTCCTATTTTACCCTGGACTGTTGGACGGATGGATTTGAAGTCGTTATTATGTCTGCGGGGCATAGATTTCTCTTATATTCGAGTTTGGTCATGGTGTGCTATTCTTTTTTCTCTCTTTAGTCAAGGTTAGACTTCTGGGAAGGTCACGTTGCTTACAATTCACTGGACATCAGACTATGCATCCATGTAACATTTAAAAAAATCTTGGAAGTAAACACCATTTGATAAATCATACAAAGACAACTGATAGAATTTTCAAACATGCCCACTCTTTTCATTCATCTATAAAGGTAGAATTTACACTTCTGGTATTTCTCCAGACAACCTTGGCACAGAACTGCACCCTTTCAATTATAAAAAACTCATTAGTATTATGTTCAAAAATTATGAGTGCTCAGTTCAAACAGTTAAGCAGGGATGGACTGATGGTTAATCAAACAGCTTTTCACCATGGTTGGATGCTTTTCCTCACACTGGTTCTTCACCCAGTCCAGCAGGGTTGCAGGGGCTGTGGTATCGCTGTGACGGGTCACTCGATTATATTGAACTGGGGTTGTGTGTCAGGCGATGAAAGCATTCTGATAGACTCCCACTGCATCTGGGTGATCCATTCAAGCCTTCAGGAGTGACTGTGGTATTGTTTAGCGGATCAGAAGATGTATCATGACTGTTTAAGAGAGAAAAAAAGAAATGTTATGCCAAGCTGTTTATTTTGCATCTCTAATTAAAATACTAACACTTAGGTTTAGCTGAAATTTTTTTGCTTCAATAGAGCAAGATGGCTCTCCTATGATTTCCAGCTAATTGAAATGGCTCTAAATGGGTCTTAAGCTATGGCTAAGCTATGGCTATTTTGGGGCTGAGATATGTTTTTGCTAGGCTTGTTTTCAGCTCGTAATCGCTTACTGGACAAATAAAATGTATCCGGAATGATCCCTCCAGTCAGTGTTGGTTGCTAGTGCTCCATCAGCATGACCCAGTAACTGGGCTCAATTTGACCAGGGTTGTCAGTGACCATTTTAGTAAACAGGTCCGTATTTGCCTTGTCAGACCCACTGGAGGCCGAAGGTGTTTTGTATGTGTGTGTGTGTATGTGAGTGAGTGTGTGTGTGTGTGTGTGTGTGTGTGTGTGTGTGTGTGTGTGTGTTTGGGGGAGGGAGGGAGGAAGGGGGGGTTGCTTGCAGTTTTTCCCTCGGGGCTTAAAGATGCCCCTGAACTCAACTCCTCTCCCTGTCAAGACCGCTATCCAGGGGACAGAAATGGTTGCTTTGCTAAGGGCCTTCTCGGAGAGAAATAGCATCTGTTTCGCACTTCCTTCCTCGTTCACTGTGTGCCAACACAAGGCATTTCCGAGAGCAATTAGACGACGTGGGAGCGATGCGAAGATCTGTTTATCGCTAATGTGGTCTGAAGTGTTGAAGTGAAGACCTTCAGTGTCATTTGAAGCTGTGATGAGGCTTAGAGGTGTTTGGTGGGCTGGTTATATTTGTGCGGCCAAGAAGAGAGGAGAGGGAAGGAACATTTTTGAACAAGTGTAGATAGTCTCTATACCTGTTAGTAGCGTCACTTCCAAAATACTTCTTTTCCTCTGCATCTATTTCATTTTCTTTGTAGACAGGAAGAGTGATATAGAATGTGAGTTAGCGTTGTGAATTAACACGTGTGCGTGTGTGTGTGTGTGTGTGTATGTATGCACATTTCTGTAATTTTGAAAATTACTGAAGCCTTTGTGCATGCTGCCGAGGGCAAACATTTATTTGCAGTGCTTTTGACCCAGTTCATTTTCCAGCAATAACACCTGCACATTTGATTAAATTTAATTGCTGCACTTACTTAGCTCACTTTAAGGTAGTGTAGCATTAGCTCCACTTGATTGGCTTGGATCAGCCTGGTTAGGTGTGCACAAGCGAGCTTCGTTTCTGGGTAATTATGATTAATTATCCCTGGATAGATCTGTCCATGGAGTAGCAGTCAGAAAACAGATGTGGAAAATTGCCTGAATTCTTCTATCCTGGCAAAAAAAAGCACAGGAAAAGACTGAGAGAAGACAGTTCTACCGATAATGTGTTTTAAAACTATTCGCTCTTCCTTGGGAGAAGACTGCAAGTTTTGTCGTTCTTGATTTTTGCCAATGAAATTGGTTGAGAATGTGCAGTGTACCCTGTACCTGCCCTTAGTTATTGTCAGACACAGTTCTATTACTTTGGAGGTCACAGACTTCTGTGCTTCAGGCAAGACAGGTAAGGAGGTGCACAGTTGCCATTCAATGGCTTCTATGAAAGATAAATAAATAAATAAATAAACTCGTCCTTTCTTTCTTTTCTTTTCATTTTTTTCTTTTTTCAAAGACGCGACTCTCTGTCTCATGCATTTCAAGGAGAACTCCGGAAAAAGAAAAGAAAACTCTTTTTTTGTCCTTCTCTGCTTCAGTCAGGCTTTAAAGAGGCCTTTGACAGAGACTGAGAAGTGTGGCTCTGATTAGCACGGCAGTGTGCTAACCTGTCTTGGCAGTGCGAGTTCACAGGCCCATGGGCAGTTTCATGAATACATATTATGACCTCCACCAGACACGTTTTGGCACTCCCAAAAGCGCTCCAGGCTACGTTTCTCAGACACTGTGGCACTGAAGTAACAACACATGACTCTTTAGCAATAGCAGCCTTTCTTTTTTTTTTCAAAGCAGAGAGGGACTGCACAGGAAGCTGGCACACCTTGATTGAAATGGAAAAATAAAAGTCTGTTGTGTGCCGAGACACCCATGAGAATGGGAGACCGTCATTAAGCACTTTTATCCCGTTGCTCATTCAGAAGGCAGTGCCCTCTCAAGGTGACGGGTCTAGAGCAAGAACGTTCCGCTGCTAATTCTGATGCAACCATGCCAACCGGAAAAAAGGAAAAAATAAAGCCTTCCTGGACCTACAGCAGGACTCTCCGTAGGCGAGGAGGTTTCATTTGGACCTAATTGAGATGTCTTGAGTGTCGAGGAAATCCAAAGGTCTGAAACCAAACCACTCTTGAAAGCCTCATATTCAGAATCCTTCCAACTAGATGAGTCGAGACGGTAAACATGACAGCTGTCTCTTCTCTGTTCTCTGTTGTTTATCTGTTCTGAGCATTGCACAGATGAACAAATTGTCGCTGTATTTGTCTTCATTATTTGGTGATAATTTGCTGAGAAATGAAATGAAAATTGGGATATCTCCACAGTTAATAGTGTGTTTGTGTTTTAAGATTAGTGCCCCGCTTGAGTGTCATCAGGATATCAACACATTATGGCCTTTGCATAACAGCTTGCTATTTGTTGTGTGCATCAAACCTGCTCCCCCACCTCTTTGAGATTGGTGGCTATGTGTTAACAACCCTTGGGGAAGGATTTGATGATTTGTACCCCCACAGTTTTGCACCCCCAAGTAAAAAAAAATAAAATAAATGAAAAATAAAAGTCCCCTCCAATAATGAGATGCAAATCACAGCTCAGGAGAATAATGACCCATCACTTATCCAGGGTGGGGGTACCTGCCGTGTTTCAGGTGCCATCCGTCAGGGCGAGTCTCATCCCCCTGGCATCACTCACACGAGCCCCCCTTACGAAGCATGTGGTGAGCATAATGTCTCCAATAATAGCCGCCCCATAGTCATGCTGCGAGCGTTTAACACCGTGCGGCCCATTTTTACTCGCGTAGCCTAATTGCCATAGCGACCGAGGCGGCCCCGCCAGCCCTGGTGCATGATCATGGGCGTGTGGGTTAGCTCGGAGAGTGAGAGTTTTGGGTTTGCTGGAGCTGTTTGTTGTTTTAGATTGTCATATTTATCTGCCGGATCAGCCTAAGCATCTTAAGGCTAGCTGTGACCGGATCAACAACACCAGCTGTCGCTTAAAACACTCCTCACTGGGGAGAGAGTCTACAGTCTGCTCTGTCTCTCTCTCTCTCTCTCTCTCTCTTTCTCTCTCTCCCTTTTCTCTTTCCCTTTCTATTCAGCATATTTTACCGATCAGCTTTAAAAAAAAAAAAAAAGTTTGGGGCGGAAAGAGCATTTGCCTGAAGACGTGTTTTCCAAGAATCCGCTTTAAGCATGGCCGCCCACTCTCACACTCTAGTGTTTCCTGTGTGCCGATGGACTCGTTCACCCTTTCCTCTCCCTTATATTAATTTGCGGTGACAATAATCGAGGCGGCACGGCACAATTACCATGAGGTTCATGAAGACGGATTGGCCTTTTAAGGGGCTGGAAAGACGTCTGCTCCTGTGGATGGGACCTGTGTGTGTGTGTGTGTGTGTGTGTGTGTGTGTGTGTTTGTGTCTGTGTGTGTGTAGAATGTGAGCAGGATTTAGTGAGCCTGACTGTCTATCCTGAGCCGCTGGGAGATGAGATGCACCAGTCATGTGACTCCCCCCGCCAAAAAAAGCACGCACACACATACACACACACACACCACCACCACCACCACCACCACCACCGCCCCTCCCCCTCCCACCCTTAGTGCACAAACTCCCAACTGGGGAGTACAGTTACCCACGGTCACCAATACCCTCACCGCCTCCCTGCCATCAGTCCTGTGCTGGGGAGAGGTTTCTCTGTATAATCAACACAGTGGTAACCTTTGCTCTGTTGCACCATAATCAATGGCATCATGTTTTTTTTTTTTTTCCTGTATCTAAAGAGACAGTTTGGAAAGCTAGATTTTTGCGTTTGGAAGTGATTTGAGGTAAATCCATTTGCTCTGATTTGCTTTTTTTTCTCTCTCTCTCTCCCTCTTGGCTCTCTCAAACCCTGTAATGAATATTTAGTAGCTTAGCAAACACCCCCTCATGAGGTTTTGAATTTGAAATTATCTGGATGTGCCATTAAGACACGGTTCATTTTGGTGGAATTCCAATTTGTTTCCATGTTGCACCATTTTTTTTTTTTCTGCTCAGTCTCTTATTAAATATGCATAATTAACACAATGACTTTGCGGGAAGTTTGATCATTCCTTTTAACTGTGCCAGTGAATTAATCAAAAAAACACCAAGAAGAAAGAACGTATTTAGAGTTTTTCACACCGCAAAGTAACTTACAATGAACTGATAAAGTCTGGCAAATGATTACTGTAATAATACGATGCAGCAGTGTGTGATGTGTTTGTGCTGGCGTCAGGAAGGGTTTAAGGGTGTGTAGTTTTGAGCTAACAACATGGCTAAGCTTCTTTAGCGAGACCTCATTATGTTTTAATTTATCATTTAGCACGCCCCGCTAACCCTGTCCCCTGCTAGTCCCCAATGCTCCCAGCCTTATCGGAGACCTGTGAGGCTCGCGGGGGACTCTTAAATCTCCCTTTGCCCTCCCCACATTATGCGGTTTCTCCGTGCTTGTTTCATTTAACATGTTTAGCTCTTTTTTTTCCTTTTTTGCCTTTCACAGCAAATGTGACCTCACAGCAATTATGCACTCTCCTGAGGGACAATTAGGAGGCAGTTATCTTTTGCCGAGTGGGAAGAAAGAGAGATGGGAGTGAAAAATATGTAATGATGCAGGGATTTTTTTGTGTGTGTGTGTTTTGTTTTGCTATTTTTGCTGAATTCTTGGTATTATTATGTGTTAGCTTCGTTTTGAAGTGAGGGTCTTTTTTTTCTGTCAGAACACTTAAGGTATGGCCTCATGCGGTGCACGTGGACGCTTCTAGGCGTACAAAACAATCTGTAGAAATGCAAATATTCCCCAAGGTCCCTCTGGCCTTGCTATGTATTCCTCACAACCAGCCCTCATATTTCCACTAAAAGCTGTGTGAGGTTGAAAGACTTAGTAAAAATCAATGGTCTTTTTTTTTTTTTTTTTTTAAAAAACATGTTTTGTATTTATTTATATAATACATACATTTTTAATTCCTTGCTTGTCTCTCTCTCCCCTTGACAGATGCAAGTGCAACCTTCACGCCAACAGCTGCGTGTTTGATAAGGACAAGCTGAGTTGCGAGTGCGAGCACAACACCACGGGGCCTGACTGTGGCCGCTGCAAGAGGAGCTACCAGGGCCGTGCTTGGAGTGCTGGCTCCTATCTTCCCATTCCCAAGGGCACTGCCAATATCTGTGAGTAACTACACACACACACACACACACACACACACACATGGCTATGCACACATAGAGGGATCTGTGCCTGTAATGAGATCTGGAGGTCTTTGAGCACAGTGTTGTATGCACTGAGCTTGTGCTGCATACCATGCACTGTCCTTTCCTCTCTTTACTTCTCTATCTATCTATCTATCTATCTATCTATCTATCTATCTATCTATCTATCTATCTATCTATCTATCTATCTGTCTATCTGTGTGTGTGTCTATCTCTCTATCCTTCAGCAGCTATCTTGCTTGTATTTCTTTCTTCGTGTTCATCAAGAATGTGTGAGTTGAGTTTTGCAGGAAGTGAAAGACAGGGACGAGGTGTTTACTCAGGATTCGTCGAAGTGTTCAAAATGTCTTCGTGAATTTAGCACATGTGTGGAGCACAATTCTGAATGTGCTTTGAAGACTCTGTCTCTGGATTGTGAAGGACAACCGCTAGACAAACATGCAGCAATCAGATTGCCATTTTGTATAAGACTGTCCACAAACACTCTCTCTCTCTCTCTCTCTCTCTCTCTTTCTCTCTCCCTCCCTCTGTTTCTTGCTCTCTTCCCATTTTTGAGTTTCATTCTGCTGCACTAACTAGTTTTTCTGTGTGGGTGATGATGAACTAGATGATGAGACTAGTGTGTGTGTGTATGTGTGTGATGAACTGGGACTAGTGTGTGTGTGTGTGTGTGTGTGTGTGTGCGTGCGTGCATGTGTGCATGTGATGATGATGAACTGGGACTAGGGTTTGTGTGTGTGTGTGATGAACTGGGACTAGTGTGTGTGTGTGTGTGTGTGTGTGATAATGATATGGGACTAGGATGTGTGTGTGTGTGTGTGTGTGTTTGTGATGATGTTGAACTGGGACTAGTGTGTGTGTGTGCATTTGTGTGATGATGAACTGGGACTAGTGTGTGTGTGTGTGTGTGTGTGTGATGATGATGAACTGAGACTAGTGCGTGTGCGTTTGTGTGATGATGTACTGGGACCTGTGTGTATGTGATGATGAGCTGGAAGTAGTGTGTGTGTGATGTTGAACTGGGACTAGTGTGTGTGTGTGATGATGATGAACTGCGACTAGTGTGTGTGTGTGTGTGTGCTGAACTGGGACTAGTGTGTGTCCGTGTCTGTGAAGTAAAGAAGTAGGAACTTTGAGTATACCAGCAACCCAGAAGAAACACCCAGCTGTCAAATCTTGATGGTCTGACGGGGACAGCTGGCCTTTAGATATGTAATGCAGTCCTTCAGAACAAACACACACACACACACACACACACACCTTTCAGGTAGCTCAGTGCTTGCTGTCCAGATGGTGAATGATGGCAACTGTAGGC
Organism: Tenualosa ilisha; assembly: GCA_015244755.2. Classification (NCBI taxonomy): domain Eukaryota; kingdom Metazoa; phylum Chordata; class Actinopteri; order Clupeiformes; family Clupeidae; genus Tenualosa; species Tenualosa ilisha. The sequence goes on from PYXC01000045.1 coordinate 5,382,853, forward strand.
CCTCTAAACACCACATTATCCCATAAGTAAGCGATTGCCATTAAATCAATGCCATATGGTTGAAGTGCTCGAGATGATGCCATTGTCTTATTTATAGCACGCTTAGAACACATCAATAGTTGTTGTTTTTGCCATTGCTGCCTTAGCCCTGTCCACACTTCCATTGTCACTCTGTTATGCTCCCACTACCAAGCTGGATTATAGGTCTAGGGGAAATTCAAGGCAGCCATAACAGAAGTGAGATTGACAGGCTGATATTAGATGAAAGCCTAGCACACGCAGACACACACACACACACACACACACACACACTCACAGAAGACACTTCCTCAACCTCTGACGGCAGCAAGCCAGAATCCCAGGGCCCTTCACTTCCCATAAGTGTGTTATTATGCTCAAGGTTGGGGTTCAGTTGAAAGGGAAAAAAAAATCTTATAATGCAATAATGCTATATCCCCACCCCCATCCCCTTTCCCTTTGGAATAAAAATAATATATGTGTCTGACAGAAAAACCTCCACACACTATTTGTAATTCTAAAGACTTGATCAAACTCTCTCTTGCTTTTTTTTTTGCTCTTGATGCCAAGCATATGGTGGCCCCTATTGAGACAAATTAGACCGAGTTGGAAGTTTAATTAAGATTTAATATCGCTTTATGATATACATCAAGTCATCTGATGTGGTAATGAGAACAATGAATCATTGCAGCCCGTGATGCTACGCGACATCCCTTCCACGCCGTATAAATATATATATGTGTCTCTGTTAGATCTAAACCCCGCCAATAAGTAGGCATTCCTCCTTAGCGTAAGCAGGTCGAACTGACAGAGAGGAGGAGTGCAATGTATGCAGTAGGGGAGGGAAAGCGAGAGAGAGGGAGACAGAGAGAGAGAGAGATATGGTACCTCCATGTTATACTGTAGATAGAGAAAGCAAGAGACAAATGAATGGTAGCTACAAATACAGAATCTACAAAAGAGAGATAGTAAGTGATATATACACATATATATATATATGTGTGTGTGTGTGTGTGTGTGTGTGTGTGTGTGTGTGTATATATATAGAGAGAGAGAGAGACAGAGAGAGAGAGAGGTGACTATCACTCTTTGTCATGCCTGGTGCTTCCTGCTTAGAGGGACAGGCACTACATGTCAGTGACAGGTGGGCGAGGCAAGCATGGAGTGGAGGAGAGGAGAGGAGAAGAAAGGAATGAAGAAGGAAGTGAAAGAGAGGGATCAGTTTCACAATTACTCCTGGCAGTCTATTTCAAGAGGAGGCAGATAGGAAAGCAACGCTGCTTTTATGTGTTTATCGGCCAGGAAGAATTTATTCCAGTTCCAAGTTCCAAGTTCCGTCCTACCAGAGTACACCGTTGCTTTGTCCAGAACAAAAACAGGAGAGATGGGAAGTTTCAGACCTAACCTAGAATTCTCTTGCAGTTTTAATGGAAGATTCCTGAATGCTAAAGCAAGTCTCAACACAATAAAAGAATGAAGAAGGAATTTCTGATGCCTATTTAAGTTGGAGATTTATACTTGTAGCAGTGTGGAAAATGGACAAACACCAAAAATGACAAGTAATGAGAGAACTATGAATTCTTTTTGGAGAACATTAATACATATTAAGTTAGTAATGCAGGAAACTGAAGAAAAAAATGCTATCCGTCTATATCTATCAATTGATCTGTACTTGACTACGCTATTTGTATTCAAGAGAGCATGTCTTGGAAACAATCATCAATCACACCACACACACACACACACACACACACACACACTTGCCTCACTTTTTGCCAATGTCAGAAAAAGTAGAGCATAACGTTGCATCTTCAACCCCAGACTTTGCTTGCTTTTGGCCATGACGACAAGTAGCTGTCTGAGCTTGTGAATACTGCTGGATTCTTCCTCACAGATTGCAGATTTTTGCTGTGTACAGACAGACTACGTTCGGGGGTTTGGGGAAATGCTATTGACTACAGTTCTCCTTGTTCGAGTAGGCTTAAACTGTGCATGTAAAACTTTGAATAAAGCTCGCCTGGCATTACAAGTCAGCCAAAGATCAAAGCATTCAACCACAGGCTACAACCCAGTACAGACTACATCAGGGAGTTGAACCCTCCATCTTGACCTTGGCCCCTGTCCACCGGGAGAAAAGCCGAACGGCAGATACTACAGTAACTTTTACATGTTATAAATTTTGCAGCTTTTTTTTTTAATTCAATTATTCTGCTCTACAGCTGGTCATAAAGTGCAGAACCTCTCTAACAAGGTTCAAAGAGATTCTATTAGGGGAATTTATACATAGAGTGATCGTCACGGAGCCAGAAAGTCAGAGAACAGGTATAGCGAAAGAGAGAAAAGGGAGAAGGTATTTAGAAGGCATCGAATGAAATAAAAACTGTAGGTATTGAATGAAAAAAAAAAAAAATGAATGTTCTTCATGACAAAGTAGCTGGTGACGGACTCGAGTGTGAGTGATTATCATGAGTGTATTCTGCAGATCACGGCCTTTCTTTCTCATCATGGTGGGGGTGGTGTGTTGGGGGGGGGGGATTTTTAATTAGTGAACATTAGCGCAGAGCTGCCAGATGTCAGTGCGCCTCCATGCCATTGTTATCCCTGCGTCCTTGAATCAAAAAGCTGCGGTTCAGAGGCGAAACACAGGACAGATGTAGACACCCCCCCCCCACACACACACACACACACACACACACTTCTCCCCCTCCTCCTCCAACTCCTATGCAGAGTCCCCTCCACCCCCTGCTCTCTCAACAGGTTCATCTAAACCCTTGAACAGCAAGGTAGATGGAGTTTGACTTGTGACTGGTGCCTGGTCCTCTCAGACCTAGCCAGCAACCCCTAAGACTTAAGCCAAGGGCACACATACACACATGCACACACACATAGGTCAGATGCAAGAGGAAGATACTAAATGCTCTCTCTCTCTCTCTCTCTCTCTTTAAGTGTGTGATCTTGAGCTGTAATTACCGCTGTCCTCCGCATTAGTCTCTGGAGCACATGAAGCTTGCAGTAATTACAGCACCGGCAGAAAGGCCAGGTGGCCATCTTGTCGGCTGTGCAAAAGGGAAAAGTGTGTCTGTGTGTGCATGTGTGTGTGTGTGTGTGTGTGTGTGTGTGTGTGTGTGTGTGTTTTCCAAAGGATGTATGCATTATCTGATTTATTCTGTTCAGCGAATTTGTACTCGGTAACCTCACTTACTCTCGCAATTCAGCAGCCATGGCATCTATGCCAGCCTGTCTTTCTGGGGTTGGTTCAAGTGCATTTTATTTTTTATTCTCTCGCTCTGCTGCTCTCTCTCTCTCTCTCTCTCTCTCTCCCTCTCTCTCTTTCCCCCCTCTCTCTCTCTCCCTCTTTCTTTCTTCTTCTCTTGCATTGGCCTTGTAGTACTATTTCAGAAATGCACACTCGCTCTGTGTCAAAGTTGCAGTGTCTCTCGCTGTCTCACTCCTACTTTGGCTGCTTTATGCTCTCATTATTTCCCCCTGAGACTCATCTTGTTTACTTTGTCCCCCACCTACCATGCATCCCCCCCACAATGTCACCACCACTCTCTTCGCTCTCTTCAGCTGCTGCTACGGTAATATCTCTTTCAAATATTTGTTTCTTCCGTCTCAGGATTTCTCCACACCGCGCGCCTGTAGTCACATTCCCGGCATCCTAACAGCGGCGCCCACAGTCTCGATGCAGCCACTTTAACACTTGCCACCTTTAATACATATCTATTCCGTCCTCCTTCTCCTCCGCCTCAAGGCGTTTTGACGGTGTGGAGGGGAATATTGCGATGCGGGCCAGTGTAATTTTGCGCCGGAAGGAAGTCCCGTCGAACTGCTCGGGGTGGTGACTGACTGACTGACTGACTGGCGTTGTGGCTGGGTGGGATCCTCCGCGGTCCTTGGGCAGCCACACAGTGCTGGCAGTTCCTGTCAGGGGCTCTGGCAAGGGGAAGCATGATGGATAGCCAGGAGATGACGGCAGCCAGGGAACGTAATTACCAACTTTGCCGGAGGTGAAAATTTAGGAGATAAGCACTCTCTCTCTCTCTCTCTCTCTCTCTCTATCCCTCTCTCTCTCTCTCAGTTTCCTTTTTTTCTCTCTCTCAACCTCCTTTTTTCTCTCTCTTGCTCCCTCTCATTCTCGTTCTCTCTCTTTAGCTGTACTGAACAGGTGTACAACAAGCAAACACCCTAGATATTGCCAAGGTTATCGTACGATTGTCTTTCTAAACACCATAATGAGGCCAGCAGGCATCTGCTATCAATAATGGAATGAACGGAATGAAATCAACAATAGCACAGCCTAGGGCTGAGGTGATATTTCCTCGTGCCCAATCAGAGGCAAGTTGTCAGTCCAGTGAAAAGAAAGCATAGTGGTTGTTTTCGGAGCATTAGCCAATGGCAGTAGGAGTGAGAGCCAAGAGGAAAGCTTGATGTAGGCCAGGACCGATCTGCTGCCTTACCCAGTGAGGGTTAATTGCCTTCTGTCAAGCACTGGGACAGCACCTGATAAATGGATTGTCAGCACAACACGTGTCTAGTAGGTGAGAGAGAGAGAGAAAGTGTGTGTGTGTGTGTGTGTGTGTGTGTGTGTGTGTGTGTGTGTGTGGTTAGAAAGTGTGCACGGGGAAGGAAAGGAGAGAAAGAAAATAGTTTTCTGTTTTTCTGTTGTTTTTTTCATTCTGTTCCCCATGTTAATGGAAAAATACACAGGTTTGTTTGGAGGTAGGGAGATGCAGTTCAATTCTTTTGCCAACAGTGATTTTTTTTTTTTTTTTAAACCTTCATACAAATGGGTGACAGATGATGATGGAGTTACAGTGGCATTCAGGGTGTTTTGTTGTTTTGTGTGTGTGTGGTTCGGTGTATGTGTTTGCGTGTGTGTGTGCGTGTGTGTGCATGCGCGTGTGCATATAACCTTTTTCCCCTCCATCTTTTACAAACACGTACATAATGTGTTTGTATACCCCCGTGCATGAGTGCACACCCATACGGGCTGTGTAGAGTACATAGATCTTTTGTAGTGTTCCTCCCCGCCTGCCCGCTCGCTCCAACGAGACAACTGACCTCGGAGGCCTGGAGAACAGATGATCAAAATCAATGGACCACTTCATAAACATAAGCATCGCTAATGCGCTCCCCGCGACCACAGCGCACAATTAGACGCCTGCCACGGGGGCCGTAATGGAAGGCGCTGCCTGGCGAGGCGGGAATGAGGAGCGAGCGAGATTGAAAACGATTGTGATCGAGGATTAATCTAATGAAGTGACGCGAGAAGGCTAGCATCTGTCCCGGGGCTGACGCGTTGTCCATAGAGCGGGAGAATAACGCAGAACAACAGGCCGACGGATGAAGTCAGCATGGAGCAGGCTACGCTTAGCATGCGCTCGGAAAGTAAACACACACTGCTGGTGTAACTGCTGCAAAACACACAAGCAAATGTACACGCATACAAACATACACAGATGCATATACTTACACACACACACACACACACACACACACCACACAAAAGTGGACTATTCTTTTTTTAGCTCAGACATGGGATGTGTAGCACACGGCACCTGATGTGTGCAGGAGCCGCTTGTGAAGGAGGTGTATTCTATTACGGGCAGCTGTTTAGCAGGTACAGATAGGGACGTATGCATTTCTGCCATCTCAGCAACACTCGCCCGTGCTTATGATTTTGTCATCATTTCTCCACAACACGCCTCCACCTCTCCTCCCTTTCCAACCCCACGCCTCAACCACCCATCCATCCACCCACCCACACCCATTAGTGGCAGAACTGCTGAAAATGTCCCCTAGCGGCCATTCCTTTGTATTTCTTGCTTACTGTTTACCAAAGACATGTGAGGTTGTGTTGGTTACAGTGCAAGGCAGGGCAGTGGTGCTTGCTCAGGGGTCAGAGAGGTGTGGGGAAAGTCTTTAGGAATTGATGTGTTTTGGAGGACAGTGTCTACTCCAGACAGACAGGGATGAATGAGATCAGTATTTTGTATTAAAACCATTCTTTTATCTATCATCTATTTATCAGTCTATCTACTGGCTACAGTGCAAGGCAGGGCAGTGGTGTTTGCTCAGGGGTCAGAGAGGTGAGAGGGAAGTCTTTAGGCATTTATGTATTCTGGAGGACAGTGTCTGCTCTAGACAGACAGGGATGAATGAAATAATTTATCTATCTATCTATCTATCTATCTATCTATCTATCTATCTATCTATCTATCTATCTATCTATCTATATATCTATCTATCTATGTACCTATCTATGTACCTATCTATCTATTTTCCATCTACCCATTCTATGTCTCCTGTTAATTTTGACTTTTCACTTTGCCCTCTCACCCCTGGTTGGTGTTCTGGGATGTTGTGCTGCAGTGAGAGAGGTGCCCCCCCCCCCCTCCACTCAGCTGCCTTATTTCTCACCCCTCTACAAAAGGTCATGAAGTTGGCTCCTAACCATCCCTGTCAAGCAGTGATCAGAGGCGGAGAGATTAGGAGATGTGGCCCGGATCAATGGGCACATAGTGGGGGGCCGTGCCTAGCTCAAACCACCCACCCGCCCCTCTATCTATCCATCCACTCTCCATCCTCCATTCACTTTCCATCTCTCCATGTCTGCGGCCGGGGGCCTCAGCACCCCTGCCACTCCAGATCCAGCCTGGCTCAGGAAATCCTCTAGGCACCCTGAGCTCGGTGGGCCACATAGGCTGTTTGATAGTTTTGATGCAAAGGCAGAGTCTCCTCACTGAGAGAGGATGTGGGCGAGAGAGAGAGAGAGAGAGAGAGAGAGAGAGAGAGAAAGAGTTATGGAAATGAAGAAGAGGCAAGATAAAGTTGACAAAAAAGTGAGATCAAGGCAAAGCTGAAGAAATGAGGAAGGATGTGCGGAGGGTGACGCTTTGGCCTCTGAGTCTGTCATGCCTTTATTTATGTCCTTATTTACTGTATCTGTACTCCCACTCATTGCTGCCGTTATTTATTTACCTCTGCCTTCATTTGTGCCTCTGCTGTTTCTGCTGTTGTCAGACGTTGTTTCTGTAGCTCCTGTAGACGGCCCTCGTGTGGTTTGACGTGCTTAGAGGCGTGCGCCTCCATACCTGCAAATTAGCTGAGCCCAGGACACATTTCACGAACCATCAGCACATCTCTCTCCTCCGCTACTGCTTGTGTAATAGGCAAGCCAAGCCGTCTGAAAAAAAAAAAAAAAACAACAAAAAAAAAGAAAGTAGAGTCCATATGGAAGTCGTGGCTGGCGTGCCCTTGAATTTCCCTCGCACACGCAGATTTACCTTAAAATGTGCGTCGGCCTGTCTTTGTGTGCTGTTGCGTTGACTATCTTGCTGTACGCTCGCAGTTGGGCGCCGTGAAATAGAACGGCATGACAGCTGCAAATGGTGCATTAGAAAACATGATTGATCTCAGCCATCGCGGATTTCCCCAGCAATACGGTGGTTTATTTACTATGTGATTAAATCCATCTGTGTATGTTTGTACATGTTGTCAACGAACGAACATCATGTAATGTCATGTAATGTCTGTCGCTGAATGATAAAAGATGATCACTGACCATTTCTCTCTTTTTTGTCTCTGTCTCTCCTAGGTGTTCCAAATAGTATTGGTCCAGTTAGTAAGTACATTAACACAAAACAATGACAAACAAACCACTGATGCAAGACGCTTGGCTTTACTCTTTTTGTCCCACAAGTCTACTTGGTGTAAAGTGTTCATTTCTGGCTGGCCTAACCCTTCAGTTAGTTCACAAAGTAAGAGATCACCTGTAATTGAATTGGAAACATTAATTAGCCGCTAGTTCATTTCAGTTTCCAAAGAAACACCCACATAGCTTGCGGGCCGACTGCTGGTTGTGTGGGCGTTCTAATTCACATTCAGAAACGACAGCCTAGGCTGATGCATGCATGCTAAACTGCCTATTGTTTTATTTTTTTCCTTTTCTTTTCTCCATTTTGTTTTATTATTTTTTTTCCACATTTCCGTATGCATTATAAATAAATGCCGCACTGGCTTATTGAAGTTGGAGACCTCTCCACCTGTATAATGCTGGAAAGGTCATTTAATATGAGCATTGCTGTGCCTGACTGTATTATCAGTGGCAACCAGGGGCCTCTGATGCCGATCGGAATACAGACTCTTGGCGGAAAAATAGGAGAAAACATACCAAGCGGCGAAAGTATTGAATGAGTCAAAGTGCAGGCAGATGCCGACTTTATGTTCTGTCTCATCTTTCTGTCTGTCTGCTCGCATCTGACTGACTGTGCAACTAGCATGGTCTTCGCTGCTAGAGCATGAACAAAGCCAGAACAAAAGCCATACAGCAGAGACAAGAGCAAAGACGTCTCTTTTTTTTCTCCCGGAGATTTCTCGTGACATTTTACGTTGACCTGCAGGTCACGATCTGACAGAAGTAAAATTGAGGTTAATCTGGTATTTCCCACAATCTCTTGCCACTTTTTTTGTCACACATCTATGAGAGAAGGGTTGCAGAGTCAGAAACGAACACGGAGACCAAGTGTTCTCTAACCCCCAGTCCCCCCTCTTCCGCCTATGTGGCTTTGTGGAAAATTATGTGTGCTGGCCTTTGCATGTATTAAATGCTTTGTTATGCTTCGCTGTTGTGTGCTGTGCTTTGCTGTGCCATATTAGTGCTACACGCCCATCACATGTTTTAGAGAGTTACCCTGCTAGCCAACCTTACATCACTCATTCGCACCCAACAGAAGAATCCACATTGCTGCATGTCCATGTCTACCTCTCAGGAAGGACTGACTGAACTATTCTGCTTTCCTACATCGAAAAGTCTTTGGACAGTTGGTAGTACTGAAATACGGCAGGGGAATCTCCAGATGCAATCTGTTGACAAAGGAAATCACCCTCATACCATCTCCCCCGAAAACATCATAAAGATTTTACTCCTTCACTCTTCATAAATCTTCAAAAGTGGATGTGCATCAAAGTCATAAAACTAAACCTGAGGAAGTGGACAACACGTGGCACGTTTCTTTTGGTTGCATCTGGAGGAAACAGTACAGCGTCCTTGTAGAAAGTTAATCAGCCCTTGAGTGGAACACCCAGAATGGGTGGGGCGGGGTGTTGTAGCTTTTTTCCCCCTCTACTGTTGTTTGAAGGTAATTGAATTCGTTATTGACTTCTCTCAATTCTATTTCAAGTTTATTAAATCAGCGAGAATTGCCTAATGCCGACGTTAAGGCAAAATTAATATTTTAAAATACCACTCTGCCAGCATGAGATCGCATTTCATTATGAAATGGCATTGATTAAAATCTGTCATTTCTCATTTGGGCACTCCTAGCCCCGAATCACCTTTCCCTCAACAAAAAATGATTAAAACTAAACAGATGTAATAAATATCAGATCTAATCAATCCCTAATATGTAATTAATAGACTTTATTATATTTTTGCTTCTTATGGCCAGCATCTATGCGTGGCAGGAGAGTGAACATGACAACAGCGCCATGTGGCGATGTGCTGTTCCAGCCGACACCTGGTTGTCTTGTCAACCTCAATTCTGGGTGTTCCTCGCAAAGCCGTTCTCCCACAGTTAACGCATGATGGCAAAGTGAGTCCTTTCTGCGGCCCTTTGGTTAAAAGTGCTTCAATCCCCCCCTAAATATGCAGCCCCATTATCGCTGCTAATCGCTGTGTATGACATCAAAATTGCAGGGCATCAAGTCTTTACTTTCATCAATTATTCTTTATTTGTTTATTTATTTTCTGGTCCCAGCATCAAATTTTGAATGGAGCTTGAACTGAAAATGCACCCAAACTTTGGGTGTAGGACAAAGGTTTAGGATATGACAATTTCAATTAGACAACTAGACGGTACTTGATACAATCACAAGAGCATATAGGGATCCACAATCAAAGTCCCAATACAATGAAAGATTATGACTTGGTCATTTTTGAATGCATCACCTGTGTGTCATATGTTCATGTGTGCCAGTGTGCATGTGTCCCACTCTCCCCACCCTTCTTGAGAGAGGACAGAAAACTACAAACCCCATGCGACGTGACTGAACTTCATGGACCCATCTGTCCAAGCCCACTGCCCCCCCCTCACATAACATACACACACACACACCCCTCCCTTTAGTCATCCAGACTCACTGTGGTCATTGACAGACCAGAGCAGCGGACTGCAGGCTACAGGACAGGGGGAGGCGGGTTAGAGGAGTGGTCAGTTTCTGTTAGAGGAGTGGAAATCTGCTTGGCTTCATCTGGCACCATTTCACCAACCAATGCACCCCCACCCCTTCACTGCCACAACAGCTGGCACCTCCACCAACCAAACGACATGATTTCCTGCAACGGAAATAGAAAAAAAAATGTATGTAATTATGACGTTATGCTTCACAATCAGTCACCTCCAACCACACCCCCTCCCGACCCACCCATTCGCAGCATCCCACATTATTAATTCAGTGTTATTCTCCTCCTAGAAATACACTGTAATTAGATATTGATTGAATAATCAATTTGATGGATTGAACAAACATCTCCCAGCAGCCTCAGATCAACATATATACACAGCACTGCATGCGTGTATAAAGACTGGCAGAAGTTACAAAATAGAAAAGAAATCACACAAAAGATGTGGTTAATGGCTGGTACACATTAGGACACTAATGTCCATTTCTTGTGTCCCATTTTTCAATTTTGTTTTCATCACCATTAATGCTGAGAGAACGTTAAGACATGGAACTGCACAATTACATGCAATGTCTGGAGCCGTGTGCAAATGGTCTTGGGGTGGGTCTGCATCTGTTGCTCGTTTCTCTGTCCTGGCTTGGCAAGTCGTGCAAGAGAGTTATGCGTCAAGCCCCAAGCCAGAGGTGTTTTTTTTTTTTTTTAATTTTGTCTAGCTGTCTTCTGTGTCCACAAAGTCAAGCCTTTTTTTTAAAGACGTCATTCCTACCCTAATGCATCTGATGTGCAGTACAACTCAGTGCATTCTAATAACTCATGGTTTCTTCCGATTGCATGCAGTTCGCCAGAATGTCTCGTCCCTAGGGGTTGCTAACCGAAATCAAGGTAGGATACACTTCAAACTCAGATGAAATCTCTCTAACCCCATCTACCTCATACACAGAGTCTGGGCAATGGAAATTAGCCTTCTCTCTTAATGACTTGTGCAAAATACTCATTATATTCACATACAGTGGAAGGTAACTTCAACAGAAGCATAACGGAAACCGCTAGAGCTCCTAGTTTCTGTCCAGTTATACTGCTGTCCTGGAAGGTTCTGGAAATGTATCCTTCCCAGTGTACCCAACAGCTTTGCCATGCCTCCGCAATCTGCATCTCTTCTGCAAACTCTTTCATAGTCCCTGCTGTCCCCCCACCAAGCTTACACAAAGGCCCAAATTCACCCACACACACACACACACACACACACACACACACACACACACACACACACCCTCCTCCAAAATCCAGCCAGCCTGCTAGCACACACATCCCTACCCATGGCAGGCAGTATCCCTCTGATTATCCCTTCATTTTAATTAGCCGTGACACTCTCAGGGATTGGGAATCCTATCCCAGGATATGGGAAGCTGCCCAGGGCTTTCGCTAAGTTTTTTTTTTTTTCCCCCTTTCTCCTTCCACACAGATTGAGTCCAGGCATTCTCCAGATAATCCACGGAGCATAATCAGTAGCTGACAGGGGCACGATTTTTTGGGGGGGAGTTGGAAGGCACTGGGAGGGGTGGCTGCAGATCACCTTGCTTAAACAGCTCCTAAGTATGGATTAAAAATGGTGTTTGAATGAACTAAATGTCTGCAAATCATTGCTGGTGAGAGAATGTCATCGTTTTAACAGGTTTGTCAGACCACAGAGGTGTGGTTAGCTTGGCTGGTGGGTTAGGAGCCAGGCTATGAGAATGGCATGAAACCACCGGTCGGCTGCTGCAGGAACCACTAAAACCCTTGTGGCCCACAGGGAGCCGTCTAGCTGCAGTGAGAAGGCAGCGTTACATACCCCCTTGCACTTCAAAGTTTGACGTTAAACCAGGAAGGGAGTGTGTGTGTTTTGTCTGTGCCTCTGGGCACATGTAATGGCATTGTCGTGACAGCATTTCGCAACTTGGAGCATAAAAGGGTGTGATCGCGGCATGCCGACTAAATTAGACAAAGTGGGGTCCTGACCCAGCGTGCACTGAAAACGACCCAGTGTGTTTCTATTTATAGCCTCACGTCTATTTTTTTTTTCCTGTTTGTTTTGAAGTTAAAAACTTCTAAAGCTAAGACGCGACACAGCAAGGCACGAAGGGGGCTGTCATTTTCTTCATGTGCGCACACAATATCTGCATGTTTAAATCGGTGGAGCAGAACACTTGCTTGCCCCACTCCACTTCATACAATATTTGGATTATATGATCCCATCACTTGCATTCAGCTTTTTAAAGTCATATCTTTGTTTATTTGTTTCCTTTCATTTGTCCAGTAGCTCCGCAAGTTTCTTTGTCAACCGTACCCTCAGTGCAAGTTGCAAACAGCAAGAGAGGTAGGACTTCTGAGATTCATACAGTGCCCCCACCCCCTGCCCCCGTCCACACCCTCTGTCTCTACCTGTGGTGTCCAACACGTCCCCCACTGTATGAATCTGGAATGATCCTTGTGTGTGATAGGAGTCCCTAACCTTAACGCTTCTTTTGATCCCACCACTAATCCAGTGTCCCTCCCGTGTGTTCTCCTCTAACACCGTGCGATCTGTGTGTCTTTGTTTACGCTGGACGGATTGCTCAGGATTTGGTCGACCATGAAGATTATCTGCCATGAAGATTTTTTTTTTTTTTGTGAAGGCCTTGTAGGGCACATAAAACACAGCTATGGTAGTGGACAGTGTCCAGTTGTAGGAATGACCATCATGTCAAAAGCTTTTTAACCGTGTCGAAAATATCAAATGAACCAATCTCAAGTTCTGCCGGCAGGATTGTGGGAAGTCCTCTCTCTAGAGAGTTGTGAAGGCTTTGCATTTTCTTTTTCTTCAAAATGGTCAGGGAGCTAAAAGGACCAGGGGTTGATGAGGCTGACCTCAATCCACATCTGAGTAATTAAAATCCGTCACTCACAGACACACACAAGCACAAACACACACCCTTCTAAGGACAGACATCTGTTAGATTGTGACTCAAGACAAGCGCTGTCTGCTCACCCCTGCTGACATATAAACACATACACACACACACACACACTCAGAAACACACTACACTTGCTTCTCAATCTCTTCACTTCAGTATGACACAATGTCCAAGGCTGTGCTTATGGGACTGGGATGGCTGCGCTCCACACCAGGCTTTGGGAAGTAGTCATGCGCGACCACGGCAATTGCAAGTGACTCATGTGAGGAAAGCAGTGGATGACTTTTGTTTTTTTTTTCCCCCTTTCTCTTTTTCTCTCTCCATTTTATGTCTCTCCATCTTTGTCTTTTACCACAGCTGCTTTTCCGTTTAAAAACCCATTCATGGACTCACATTAGCATCACCACTCCAATCTGCATCTGCATTCACATGTGTCCACACTCCGACTACGAGGTAGCGTAGGTTAGCAGGTCCAGTGTTTGACCCATGCTAAGGTTTAGCATAGCATTGATTCTCCACTATTCTCCTCTGCAGTAGTTGAGTTCCAGCTCCTTTGATCCCCTCCAGCATCCCCCACCCTCATCCTCTCTGTCAGCTCCAAACGGGCTGACGGCCTCATGAGAGAAAGGTGTGTTGTGCCACCGATGTAAGTTTCAAACGGCGGAGACCGCTCGGCCTCGCCACGTTTGAAAATTACATCTGCTCGTCATCTGACCTCCTTGTCTTGTTCCTCTTCTGTGCGGTGTTTGTCTCGGCTGCTCGGGCTTCTTCCTCCCCCCACCCTCTACCACCACCACCACCTTGACAACTTCCTTTCTTCCCCCTCTTGTCTGTACCTACCTCCCATGCATTGTGCTGTTTCTTTCCTCTCCCTGTCTCTCTCTTCCACGCCATCTCTCTTTCTTTCTCTCCCTCCCTCTCTCTTTCTCTCGCTCTCTCTCTCTTTCTCTCACTGTAATATGCTTTTTCCATGAGTCCCCAAGGTGATTTGACATCTAACACGGCTGGGCTGGATGTGGCAGAGTTCCGCTAGCTTGCATGCTCACTTACTCACTCTACCCCCCACCCCCTTCTCTCTCTCTCTGTCTCTTTCTCTCTCTCTTTCTCTCTATTCCCTTTTTCTCTTCATCACTCTTCAACTCTTCCTCTGTCTCTTTCTCTTTCTGTATCACTCTTCTGCTCTCTCTTTCACTCTGTCGCCTTTCGTAAACCATACTAACCTCGCATGCCGCGATTTAACTAGAAGAAATCCATCCGACCTGCTCTGTCGGACCACATGCAGGCACAGACACACACACACACACACACACACACACACACACACACACACACACACACACACACACACACACCGCATATGTTTGACACATATGGCCTGAATGCAGGACACGTCTCTCCTCTGTCCCACCCCTCACCTCCACCTCCCCCCAAATCCCCTATCCATCCTTCCTTCCCTCCCTCTCTTCCCCCCCCCAACCCCCCTCCCCCCACTTCCCCTTTGCAAGACTGCGAGTGTTTCAACCACGCCAACCGGTGCAGCTACATCGAGCTGCTAAACACGGTCATATGCGTGGGGTGCAAGCACAACACCAGAGGGCAGCACTGCCAGTTGTGCAAGCAGGGTTTCTACCGCAATGCCTCGGCAGAGCTCGAAGACGAGAATGTGTGCATAGGTCAGTCCCCCCCACCCCACCCCACCCCACCCCATCCCTCCATCACTCATCTCCCCTCACCTTCAACCACACCTCCACTCTCACCCTAAAGGCCGCTGTCATTGTTTGACTTGCCGCTGCATGCTCACATCACCTGCTTTATGCACACACACACACACACACACGCACATGCTCATCTCATGTACATCACCTCGCCATCGATTACCACCCTCTCCCCTCCTTCCGTCACTCCATCTGCCCATCAGCTCTTCACCAGGGCTATCTGTTTGTTTCTTGGTTTGTTTGTTTGATATTTTGAATGTTTGTTTGTTTCTTGGTTTGTTCTGTTCTCCTTATTGTCTTCCCTGTGTGCTCCTTGGACCTGTCAGTAGCATCTTCAGACACACACACACACACACACACACACAATTATCTGTGTCTCCCCTGGATGAAGGAATGTTAATATAAGCGAGTGAATTAAAAAAAAAACACACAGCCTGCAAAAATGTCACACATTGACATGCAACCTGCAGCTCATAATGAGTTATCATTCAAGATGCACTCAAAGCCTCAAACAGGGGTTGAATGGGGTTCAGTCTAGTAGAGGGTTGCAATATTCAGAAGCTTCGTTTTCAATTCGCTGAACTATGGCTTCTTTCCATAGCCAGTTTTTTTTTTTTTTTAGTCATAGACCGACTATTGCTATCATATCAGATCCCTATTGATTCAGTAGTATAGCCCTGCCTCTTGAAATAAGAATAGCTAGCAATGGCATTATCATCAGTTTTAGCCTCATCAGTAGTCACGTCTATATGACCACTTGGTACCCTATAGAAAGACATAGACCGTAAAGAGATGTGATAAGTCCAAACCAGTAGGGACAAAAGATCCTAGATGACCAGATTTTCTTGTAGCACAAATTCAGTTTTATACAATCAGTCAGTCTTCCACTTTCCAATGTCTGTGAGACTTGTGTAGAAGGTGATTGATTGAAATGGTTATGTCGACTGTATAATAGATGGTGCTTTAAATTTGCAGTATAGTACATGCAGGATAATCCACTTTTTTTAATCTTATGAGGCTTTACAAGGCACACCTGTTGGTCGTCCATCGTTCTCTCACCCCTCAGAGCACTCGGAGGGCAGACATGGGGAGTGTGAAAAAATGAGTGAGAAATATAGCAGGGGAGGAAAGAGTGAGAAAAGATAGAGAGAGAGACAAATTGAGACTGGGGTGGTGGAGTGACTGCGAAAGAGAGAGGAAGAAAGATGGATATGCAGACAAAGAGGATAAGAGAGAAAGCTCTGGAAATGAGAGATGTGAGGATAGATAGAAAGACAAAAGAAAAGGGAAAACGAACAAGATTGAAGTATAGACAGTAAAAAGATAGATAGATAGATAGATAGATAGATAGATAGATAGATAGATAGTGTGAGAGAGAGATAAAGAGAGCAGTAGCAGGTGTTTTGTTGAGCCAGAAGAGACGTCTGCCACACGTTCCTCGCGAGGGCACAGAGCCGAGCTGGCACAAGCAGGCGAAGGTGTGGCATTGCACATATGTCACTTCCTGTCACAGTGGCCGCTAGCACCTCAGCTCAGGGGTGCGAGGTCACGCCTGCTAACCTCCCCGTCAACCCTACACCCCCATCACCCACTTGCCAGTCATCATGGTAGCGCCTCACAGTCGCATCACGTGACTGGAGGGGAAGTATCACAAGACACGTGGGTGTGCACTTTATTTTGCTCCCAGAGTTGAAAAAGGTGACAAGGAATAAATAAAAAGCTGCCAGACCTGCTGGGTGTTGTGCACATGGAAGTCATGCTCTGAATCGCTGCATTAAGCTGATGGGATTTCAAAGGTGAGCGCAGTCTCTTTGTTCCCTTTGTAGGATTTGAAAGAGAACACACACGCACAAACAGTACCACTCGCACTGTGCAGTGGAACTAATTCTTAGCCAGGCTTATGCAATTTGGAAGTTCAGGAACTGTGTAGTTTTGAAGTTCCTCACAGAGAAGTGATTGGTACAGTCTGTGGTTAAGGTTCCATTTTGGCTCTTTTTTTTTATTGAAAGCACTGGATATCTCACAGGGTTGGCGTTTGGTTTGGACTAGGTTTAGTTTTGGTTTGGTGCGTTTGGTTTATCGCAGAGGTCCATTTCAAGAGGAATAATTGGCAGTCCCGTCTCTGCTTCATGTCAGAAACAGAGCCCAGACATCCCGTGTGTCAAAATCTTCCTTCCTTCAGCCCCCACTCATCTGAACTATGTCCTATAAAGCAGTTCACCTCTCCAGTCATGCCTGTCGCCACGCTACACCACCCTATCAGGCCATGAGGCAACACAAACACAAGCAGTGCACAAGACACCTCACACTCAACGTATTTGGAAATGGTGACTGAGTCCTCATTTTCCATCTCCTGTTCCCATTCATATTTAGCATCCACATTTCTCTCTTCCACCACACGCCATTACTCCTAACTGATGGTCTTTAGTAGACACACACAACGCTAGTCAACACACTCACATTCTCTGCTTTATTGTGTCTGTCATTTGCTGTCTCAGATGTCCAGTATCACTTTACACAGCACCCATCTGCTCCAGTTGGCATTCAACCATCCATTTCTCCCCATTCTCTTGTCATCGCATCAGTTCCCCTTTGAAATGGTAGCATTATGGTTACAGTTGCCTTTACAGTTGTTAAATGAGGTTGCAGATGCTCTTTTTTCCCTATGTATCTATACACACTTTGGAGATAAACATCTTACTGCTATGAATTTTTTGTAAAACCTACCAGAAAAGAGAACGTGTGTGTCCTGAAAACCTAGTTTGGTTCAGAGAAAAACACACACAAAAAAAAAAACTGTAGAAGGGCATAATTTATAAGGACGATGCTTTTTGTGAGGTTTGTACGTTGTGGCCCCGACTCCAGCGCCTGTGTGTGTGTATGTGTCTTGTTTCTACAGACTGTAATTGTAATCCCTTTGGCTCAGACAGTGATCGCTGTAATGACACAGGATTTTGTAAATGTAAGGAGGGAGCAACAGGGCCTAAGTGCCAAGAATGTCTGCCGGGATATTTGTGGGACAATGGCTGCAAATGTAAGTAGAATCTCCCCCACCCTTCTCTCTAGCTAGCCTCCACCTCTTCCCTCCTCCTCCATCTCTCTCTCCCTTTCTCTCCTACTCTCTCTATCCCTCTTTCCTTCCCTGTCTCCCTCTGCAGCTGCCGGCCCCCTGTGCTGGCCTTGTCTGTGCTGCGTCCCTCTGCCTCCCCCCCCCATCCCTACCTCCACCCGTTCCTCTTTGCTCCTTTTACGTCTTTTTCTCTCCTCTCTCCCTCTCCTCCTCTCTCTCTCTCTCTCTCTCTCTCTCCATCGCTGCTGCAGCTTTGGCCCTGCAGGCATGAGAAGCTTTCTGAGCTTCTGCACCAGCAGGTGTGAGTGACCTCGCGCTGAGACAGGAAACAAGTCTGCACAAAGTCTGCTCAACAACGACTTCACTTTGCCTGAATTAAAAAAAAGACAAAAACAAAAAAAAGTTTCCCGGTTTGACTTTAAAAAGCATGTCCCCGATAGAGCTTTTGATTACTTTGTGGAGATTTTCATACCTAGCTATCTTCTCAAAATGCTCTGTGCACCATGGTAGAGGGTGTCTCTTGATCTGTTTTTTTCCATGGGGTGTGGTACTTACAGATGGAAACTTGCATGCAGATGATGTACTTTTAAGTCCATTATTTTAGAAATTGCCAGGTAGCAGCTTCGCACCAGAGACAGAGAATAAAGAGGGAAAAAAAACAACAAACAATGACAAAACAAAGAGAGGAAAAAAAAACAGGAATAGGATAAATGAGAGAGAGCAGCTGAGCAGCTGAGCAGCTGAGCTAATATTTGCAGCCTGCAGCATGTTGGGAGCTGGCGGCAGTTTGGGGCGCTCAGTTAGGGTGGAGGGGGGATGTTTGTGGTGCCTGTTTCAAGCTGTCTGCCATCTTGGCTGATAGAAAGCGTTAACCAACCTCCCTCTCCCCCTCGCCAATGCAGAGTGGAATCATGGACATATCAGCATGCCATCAGACCGAGAGCTGATTGGATGCCAGTGCTACATGGTGCATGCACTTTGTTTTTTGTTATTTATTTGATTGTTTGTTTGGTTTTTTTTATCCTTTTGTTTAGTTTTAATTGGAGTGTATAGTCTACAGGGCAAATGCTGAGGAAGGCTTTGCACTGATATAGAAATTCAGTGTTCTGTGTTCATTTAATTATGCAGCAGGTCTGTGTAGTGATTTTTTTTGTCTCTCTCCCTCTGGTAGAGGTGATGGAGTGCAGACACATGTGGTCCCATTGGTTATGATGCTGTGTTGCTGTGAGGAAGAGTGCGAGAAGAGCAGAGCAGACAAGAACACACATACACACACACACACACTATGACATCAAGAACAAGATGAAACGACTGAGCATGGAAAGCAGTCAGAGACTGCAAAGGAGAGACAGACAGACAGAGAGAGAGAGAGAGAGAGAGAGGTGGAGGGGGACAGCATGCTAGTGAGTGTGAATACTTCAGGGTTGCAAGGTTTTGGGGTCATCCTTGAACACAGAGCCCCAGCGAGGTGTGAGGACGTGGGCTTGGATGTTGGAGGAGCCCAGCTGGGTTCATCACACAACATGACTGTGACTGCAGTGAAAGGCACAACAAAACAAACAAGACAGCCGAAAAGCATCCAGACCTGTGTTCAGTGAAGAGGAGCAGATCTGTATTGCATTTAGCAGCCATGCGATATGGTCCAAACCAAAGAAGATGTTTAGATTAGAAAGAAAAAAAAAGAAAGAAATGAACCACATAAACATAAACACATTTGGCAAAATTCTCCCAAGTACTTGTCCAAAAAAAGCGTTCAGCTGCAGGCTTTTCAGTCCACAGCTAAGTGCTTTTTTGGACGATTTTGGAAGAATTTCAACCATACTATATACCGTGAAGCTCAAAATATAATAAACACAAGTGGATATTAATGAACAGGCCGTGTGAACTAATTTGATGTAGGCTCAAGCAGCGTTCTCAGTTACTGTCGAAGAAGAGGGACACAAGGATGCAAATTCCAAGAGAAGCTGCCTCAGCGTTTCAAGAGCTTTTGGAGTTGCTCAAAACGTACTTCCTTTTTAACCTTGTGTTCCTTTTGTGCTCCCAGAAGTTTCTGAGGTGCGGTTGCTTTGGCGTCATCAGTATTCTGATTCCGGAGTGCAATTAAAAACTCAAATCTCTCCTCAAATAGCCCGCTATTCTCTGGGAGGCGGCACCTAGTTCGCTTGCCGTTTCTCAATAAATATTATCCTTCGTATCAAAAGTAAACTCAATAAGGGAACGCAATTTATTTCCCCCCTCTCTCTCTGTTTACACGTGAGCATATTGTAAACTTGAGGGAAGGGAGAAGAGGTGTGTATGTGTGTGTGTGTGTGTGTGTGTGTGTGTGTGTGTGTGTGTGTGTGTGTTGAGGAGTCTCAGTAAAAAATGAGCAAAGTCTTGATCATTCCAAAGCTACAAGGGGTCATCATGCTTAGAAAAGATGGTATATAGTACTTCTTTTGGGTTGCTCTCCCAATATAGTAACACCTATCTATTTATTAAGCTAAAAAGCTTCTCTCCCTCTGTGGTGTGTAGAGGTTGGAGCGCTGGGTTGTTTTGAAATGTGCTGCGTGAGCGTGTGTGTGTGTTTGTGTGTGTGTGTGTGTGTGTGTGTGTTTGTGTATTTGTGAAAGGCACCTAGCCGAGTGGCTTTTTCAGATGTTCCATATTAGACGCACAAGGGGAGGGGAAAGGGATGGGGTGGTGTGGTGTGGTGTGTGTGTGTGGTGTGTGTGTGTGTGTGGTGGGTGGGTGGTGGTGTGTGCCTGTGCAGGGTGTTCTGCATGTCCTTCTCTGTAAAGAAATAAGGATGGTGGTTGTTAGCCTAACCCAGTGCCATAAATCACATGCAAACACACACACACACACACACACACACACACACACACACATACACATCTCTGTCCCTCTCCCTCTCTCCCTCTCTCTCTCAAATACACATACACACACGCTCACTCTCTCTCTCACACACACACACACACATACACACACACACACACAACACACAAACCACTCTCACAGCCTCAGCACCTTTACCGGTGGCAGTCAGAGACAGATGGAGAGAAACAAGATTAGTGAGTGGAGGCAATGTAAGAAGGGAAATATATGCAATGAAAAGCACGTAGTGTTATACTGTACACTGTGACGCACGTGCTGTTAAAATAAGAGAGGAAAGCAAGAGGAAGGTTGAAAGTAGGGAGGAGGCAAAGTACAGAAATGGCTCTTGCCTTCAGCACCCTGATGTTGGGGTCGGGCTGACTTTAAGATATTGGTGTATAGCTGTGAATGGCTCAAAGATACACAACACTCTCGCTCTCTCTCTCTCTCCCTCCCCCTCCCTCCTCCTCTGATCACTTTTGGTAGCAGCTGATATTGATGTCTCCATTCAAACCGGATCAATACCCTCCCCTCCTTCTCATTTTAGCAGCAGGTTGAAAGAGCATGGCTTAATGCATTAATAAGATGCTTTAGCTATTGGGTGAAAATAACATTAGAGAGGTTGGCAGCCACATCAATATACTCATGACAGGGCTGATCTTGCAAGACCTTTTGGCAAACCAAGCAAGGGCCTGTTTAGTTTGCATAAATATCCTTTTGTTTGCAAAAGGCCAGTGGCGGAGGGGAAAAATGGATTGAGATGAAATGATGAGAATGGACAGAACAGGAAAAGTTGACACGTAATTAATGGCGACGTATATGTTATTAATGCAGAACCCCTAGAATTGAACATGTCAGTCTGATTTCAATTCTGTGATTGAATGTGCAGTGGCCCCTGAGATGTCAATTCCTTTGATATTCCAGACAGTGTGAGAAATAATTGTGAAACACATCTGAAAATAATATCTGTCACCATCAGCTTAATGGTGGTGACAAACTGCCGAAACAGCTGTCACTTTTAACCCTGACATGGACTTTAATGACTATACTTGCTGTAGCTGTAAAGAAAAAATGGCAAAGTTGATATTGCATCATGCTGCTGTGAGTAGTTGGAATTGTGGGTAAAGACATTTGACACATGTTAAACACTGTTATCAGAGAATATTTTACATGTACTCTAACAGCATATGGTAGTCTGGGACCATATACCCTTAATGAAGAGCATATATGCATTAAGCATTTTAATAAGGCATATACCTTATATATATTATGTACATACGATAGTGTGCAGCCATTCACACTGGAGAACCTGTTTCCACACAGACCTTTCAACTCTTATCTATCTAGACTGAATTACGAGGGAGTTGCTATTTGGTGAAGCTGCCGTCCCCCAAATGCTCATCTTTCTGCAACCTACTGTGAAGTCTGCTGTTATGACTACAAGCACACACACACACAAAGAGAGAGAGAGACTCACCCACACACACACACACACACACACACACACACACTCACAAACACACACACACACAAAGAGAGAGAGAGACTCACCCACACAGACACACACACACACACGGAGACTCACGCATAGTCCCTAGCGTCGTGTGCAGCCGAAAATAGCCTGCTAAGGTGTATGAACAGATGTGGTAATAAACAGGAGTTTGCAAGAAAACAACCAGCCTAAACAGAACAGCAAGGTGAGAAAACAGTAAGCATATGATATTCCCTGTCAGGTCAAGGCCCGGCGATGTCTCACTTTTTTTCACAGATTTTTATTTAATTTCTCACAGTGTTTTATTATTTTTTTCCTGGGCACAGAGTTTACCTTGAAGTGTAAGCTTTCAGGAATTGGCAGATGCTTGGCTTCTTGATCTATGGTTGCTGTTCCGCTTTTGTTTGTGTGTCTGCCTTTCCTCCCTCTCTCCCTCTCTCTTTTTTTCCCGTCTTCATCTGTTTTGTTTGTTAGTTTGTGCTCAGGTTTGTTTGCCTCCAGCTTGCTTGACAGACTCCCTCCTGGTTATGGAGACGCAACCAAACTTCTCTAAAGTGTGCTCGTTTGTTTTGGAGAGACCCAATGGACAGACACACACACACATACACACTTTATGTCACAGTGATTTGACACTTACACTGTGTGTTTAAGTTAGTAGCTGGCAGTTGACAGAGAAGTGAAGTTAACCCCCCCCCCCCCCCCCTCTTCCTCAGTGTCTCGACATTGTTTAACGCATTTGATGGTGGGATGAACATCAGCCCACAGTTTACACCAACACAAAACACCCTCATATTCCACTTGAGCGGAGAACAAGATAATGATGTACAGTAATTTGTGGAGAGAAACTGACTAATTATTTGGATATTTCAGTGGAAAGTTGTGTTGCTTGTAGATGAGCTTATCTGGCATTACTGTTCTCCACTCCATTTGATCAGAAAGCCTTCCAACAATGCAGTTTTCCCAGTGAACAGATGGGGTAGCTGGATAGATCATAAGAATACTGGGAATGGAATCACATTATGTGGGTATAAATGCTGGAATCCATGCAAAAGCCTCAGACTGCCTTTTACATAGTAATGAATGTCATTCTGTTACAATTTCAACTGTATTTGTTCTTTTTTCCCCCAAACTGAAATCTCATGTGAGAAGAGCTGTGGTGTGTTTTAACAGTTTTTGAAAATGTAAATCACAGTTAGGCATTCACTGTCATTCAGAGAAGATGTTTACGGTGTTTATACAAGTGTCTTAGCAAATTGTAAAGAAAGCTGTACATGATGTCACTGCCTATTCTCACCATTGTGTTCTTTTCACTCCTTGTCTTGTGTCTCTGTCTGTGTCTGTCTCACTCTCTGCCTTGCCTGTCTCTCTGCCTGTCTTTTTTTCTCCTCCTCCTTCTTCTTCTTCTTCTTCTTCCTGCTTGATCTCTCAGCCCGCGTGTGTGACAACGAGATGCTGCGTTGTCAGAACGGCGGCGTGTGCCTGAACAACCTTCGCTGCCAGTGCCCAGCCGGCTTCAGCGGCCTGTTGTGCGAGAAGGCCCAGTGCGAGGGTGAGGCAGGCGGCTGCAGTGGGCCTGACTCCGGGGCTCCGTCCGCAATCGGCCACCACATGCCGCTGGCGCTCAGCCTGGCACTTGTCCTCCTGGGAGACACCTGCTGGTCTCTCTCCATCTGAATGAGGACGAGGACACCCACCCAAACCCCACACCCCCCTCCCCCTTCTCTCAGTGCACAAATCTCCCCACCCCATCCAGTCGACCCACCGCCACCACCGCCAACGCCAATGGCACCATGACACCCATGAAGCCTGAACTATGCCCCTCCTTCTGCCCCAGCCCCTCAAAACAACTAAAGACCAGAGAGCGCCAGAGAAACGCCCAACTTACTGTTTGAACTCTGCAATAGACTCTGCCCTAAGACCTAGTCCCTACTCTGACCCCCGCCAATCCTCAGCTGCCTCGGCCTTGCCCTCACTCCCTTATCATAGACACATGGCTGTTAATTATGGAATGTGCCAGAAGTTAAAGGAAAGTGGTTTTAAAAAGTACAAATGAATAAATATATATAGTATACATATATATATATATATATATATATGAAGCAAAGATGAGAAAATATAACTAGATGAAATAAGAGGAATATACGCTAATGTAAAGATATGGGTATAGTAGATAAATAAAAATATTGATCAGAGTACCAGAATCGATTTGTAATTTACAAATCATGGCGACGGTGAAACATTTTCAAACTGATCGTAGGCTTCATGAAGTGCGGACTTAGTGGACACAATGGAGACCAGTGGACTAAGCCATATCAGATACTCAACTCCCCTGTTATGCCAACTGCCCAACCCAATCAAGATGGGAGAAACTGAAGAGGAGCCCACCCAATTACCCCTCCACCCCCCTTTCTTCGTTCACTACAGCTATGGGAGCTGCAGTTAGCACGCAGCTAACACGCTAATGAAGCCGGCCGCTACCTCCGGCCTGGGGGTACTTGTTCTGGGCTGGCTTGGACAGCTTTTTGGGCTACCCTGACATGGAGCTTAGCTATAGGGACTGTCCAGCTTGAAAGGACTGGCATTTGGTAGACAAAAAAAAAGAAACGGGAATAAAAGGAGAAAGAGAAAAAAACACACAGAGACTCATCAATGAAATTCCAGCATTCTTTGCTGTCAGTGCGTTGTGGATTTAGAGAACTTCATCCAGAGTACCACATGATCTCAAATACAAATGAAAATAAAAAAAAAAAATGACAGAAAGAAATTCACCCCTTCCTCTTTTCTCTTTCTCGTCCTCTCTCTATCCCTCTCTTTCTCTCTCTCTCTCTTACTCTCTCTCTCTCCAGCTCCCCTATCTCCATGCTACCACTTGTACATCCCTCTGACCCTAACTGTCACTGACCTGTGCTTTTGTGAACGTTACTCTGTAACCCCTGTTATCTCTCTTTCATTTACAATGGTTTTGTTTTTCTGTTATGGTTTTGCTTTGGTTTTGTTTTGATTCTTGGTCCAATGTTAGTGACGCACATGTGTAAAAGCCTGCCCTACACCCTTCCCAAGTCCCAGTCCTGTTCCACCCCCACCCCAGCCCCCGACCCCTGACCCCCACCCCCACCCCCACCCCTCCCGGAGTATATACAATGAGCAAGCCGTATGCTTATTTGAACTTTTTAAGGCACTGCGTTACCGGAGGCTGTGGTCGCCACTGCGCGTGTTCACTTAAGCAGACAACATGCTAAGAGGAAGAAAAAAAAATAAAATAAAATAAAATCATCTGTGTATTTAATTTTTGTATGGAACAAAAGAAGTTATTTTCTTGACAGAGCAAAGATAATGTAGAACATATACTTTTTTGTATTATTATGGAATTGTGTTCAAGGGCAACTTGTTTGTGTGTTTGGCCAAGGTGTAGACGGAATGCAAAATAAGCATTTTTGTTTGTTTTTTGGCTTGTTTATTTTTCTTCATTTTGTTGTTTTAAGTTCGTTGTTTTTGTTTCTTTCTTCTTGAGGTTGTGCAGAGTTTCCTCGGTATTGGCAAAGTGCTGGCATCAAAGAATATCAGTTTACATATATACTAAAGTGTAATAAAATCCCACCAAAGGACATTCTAAATGTTTTCTTGTTGCTTTAACACGAGATTTAAGTGAATAAAAGTTTAAAAATGAAATGTTTTAGAGGTTCTCAAAGAGTCTCCTTGCTAATAGTTTGGGATATTAACCTAATTGAAAAAGTAATACTGATTAAAAAACTGTATTGCATTGTAATATAAGAATCCTATGTTATCAACATATGACAACATCAAAAGAGTATACTCAAATATTTCAGCAGCAATGGGCAATTTGAACAGAAAATATTGCTTCTGAAATGCATGATACATTGGACCATTAGGCAGTTGGTCATAATTCAGTACACAGACAAAATTTGATCCAACATAGACACCACAAGCGAATTGGCAACCAACATTATTTGAATGGGGCATAGGAAAATGAAACTGAAAGTGAGGTTCTTCGCCCCATTCAGTTAATGTTAGCTGCCGGTTCACTATTCAGTCTGTAGTATCAAATTTTCTTGTTCTTTTTCCTATTGACAGCACTCGGTGACCTTGAACAACAGGACTATTGATTGAATCACATTGGCTTTCTCCTTAAAGTATTTGACACGTGATGATGACCTTGCCATCAAAACTTTTCCATGAATAGGCTTCCTTGCAGTAGTGTGAGCTTTCTATTGCAATTCAGCACAGTGAGGTTTTGTTTAAAGAGAACCATGTATTATCAGGTAGAATTAAATATTAATAGATATTGATGTCTCGCTGAGGGCCTTTGTTGTGAAGCCAGTGTCTTCCAGCAGGGCAGCAGGCAGGTCTCTCCATGAAATAAACTCCTTTTCAAGCCCCGTAAAACTTAAGGTGAAGAGGAACTTTGTCGATTTAAACTCATTCCGCTGATTCAAGCTGTTATTCAAGTCCATTACGGTGTGGAAAATTGAAATATGGACTCAACCCCATATTGTCTAAGGTTATCTACAGGTGAAAAAAAACAATTCATCTCAAACCATTAGCCTCTTCAGTGAAACGTCAGTCATATTCTTTTCATATTCTTTCTTACAACTAGCAATTTTGAACAACAAAGAATGTTTGTTCATGTGTTTCTCTTGTTTACATTTGACTTCACGTGTATAGTTACTATCACAGTGTCTTGCTGTTTCTCCTCTATGTGCAGTACAGTGTAATGTATAAAGGGTGGTAGTTCATCATACAAAGGGTAGTAGATAAGAAGACTCAAAAGGTTGTTATGACCTAGATATTATTCCACCACTTTGAGACAAATCATGACTGAGTTGGATGAGTAAGGGAAAAAATATGAACTCATTTTTCTCCTTCTGAAAAATGTACACAGGAGAATAGACCAAGGGAGGCTAGATTTGGGAGGTCGCACGGTGTACCATAATGGCTGTTACGAGATGCTGTGAGTCGAGCGCTGGCATTGCTCCAGAACGTGTTTCCTGATAACATTCAACACCTCCATCATCACACCTCGCCCTGTCCTTCTTTTCACACTCCTGACCCCGACAGACATCATTTGTAATTATCTTTTGATAAGCCAATCAATCCAATGCAGCACACGAAGGAACGCTGCACGCACTATGTCATTTTGTTATTGAGCGCTGGTCTTTTGGTGTTTTTAATCAACATTGACAGGATCGAGTACCAGCATCAGGAGATCATCAACTGTGAGAGGGAAATAAATAAATAAATAAATAATAACAGCAACAACAACACATCCTAACAGCATTGCTGTGGGGATGCTCGAGCAGATTAATTTATCAGGTCTTGATTAGCAGATGTCTGCCTGATTTTCAGGCACCTCCCCAAGGAGCCCTCACACCTTCCCTTATCGGAGGTGTGGAGCCAGGCAAGGTTGGCACATGAGGCAGGCCTGGGGGAGCTGGCCACTGGGGGGGGGTGGTAGGGGATGGGGTTAAGGGGGCTGGAGGCTGCATGGGAGCCGAGGGAAACACTGCAAAACTCACAGTAGAATCTGAGGGCCCTATAATTTGATTCTTATGCAGCACTCAGGATAAACTAAGACTAATAATTTTCTGCTGGACGAAGAGTCAAAAAATAGATAGATTTTCTTGCTCTAAATGGGGGTATTATTGCATTAAGCTCAGTTGGGGCTAGCCTGCTAAGTCAGATGAGTAATGTCCTGCACTTGAGAGGGAAGGGATCATCTGATGGGTCTGTGGTCACAGAGCCTCCCATTGCTTTTTTCCCAGACCAAACCGTGTTATGGAACACGCAGCAAACACATGGCCTGGTGCCGGGGGGCACTGACAGCTCGATAGCCTTATCTGCTCGAGCGATCTTGGGAGTAGTGGTGAGGTGAGAGGTAACAGCTGCCTGCACATCTCCAGCATCGCACCTAGGCCCCACCACGCCAGAGAGACACCACAACCAGCGCACTTCTATAGCCCGTGGCCAACAGATTCAGATTTCACCGATGGCCTGTGTGGAATTCCTAAATATCACATCCCCAGATTCATAGCTTACAAAAAATGAACTCAGTTCAGTCAAGAACATATTTTGGAATTATGCTGTGAACTATGAATCAAAAAGGGCTTGTATGGCTGTGTTATCTTTCCAGGCTGAATGCGTATCTCTTTGTCTTGGAATGTTTCACAGTACTACTGCATTAATAGTAAAATAATGAGCAGTAGCATGAAACAAGTGATTCCACAGACATGGCACTGGGTTGGCCATTTTGGTGTCCAGTTGGCTAGTTTTTCAAGCAGTGTAGCAGGGCACCACCTGTGTACATAACTGCCATGTTCAGTCAGTATTTGGACAGTTTATCTAGATGGACAGCTGTGAACATGCGGCGAAGGTAAACAGTCCAGAGCATTGATATGCTCATCAGGTAACAGCCAGATTCAGTGCAATAAATAAATAAATAAAATAAACCAAAGGACATTCTAAATGTTTTCTTGTTGCTTTAACACGAGATTTAAGTGAATAAAAGTTTAAAAATGAAATGTTTTAGAGGTTCTCAAAGAGTCTCCTTGCTAATAGTTTGGGATATTAACCTAATTGAAAAAGTAATACTGATTAAAAAACTGTATTGCATTGTAATATAAGAATCCTATGTTATCAACATATGACAACATCAAAAGAGTATACTCAAATATTTCAGCAGCAATGGGCAATTTGAACAGAAAATATTGCTTCTGAAATGCATGATACATTGGACCATTAGGCAGTTGGTCATAATTCAGTACACAGACAAAATTTGATCCAACATAGACACCACAAGCGAATTGGCAACCAACATTATTTGAATGGGGCATAGGAAAATGAAACTGAAAGTGAGGTTCTTCGCCCCATTCAGTTAATGTTAGCTGCCGGTTCACTAAAAAAAAATAGATAGATTTTCTTGCTCTAAATGGGGGTATTATTGCATTAAGCTCAGTTGGGGCTAGCCTGCTAAGTCAGATGAGTAATGTCCTGCACTTGAGAGGGAAGGGATCATCTGATGGGTCTGTGGTCACAGAGCCTCCCATTGCTTTTTTCCCAGACCAAACCGTGTTATGGAACACGCAGCAAACACATGGCCTGGTGCCGGGGGGCACTGACAGCTCGATAGCCTTATCTGCTCGAGCGATCTTGGGAGTAGTGGTGAGGTGAGAGGTAACAGCTGCCTGCACATCTCCAGCATCGCACCTAGGCCCCACCACGCCAGAGAGACACCACAACCAGCGCACTTCTATAGCCCGTGGCCAACAGATTCAGATTTCACCGATGGCCTGTGTGGAATTCCTAAATATCACATCCCCAGATTCATAGCTTACAAAAAATGAACTCAGTTCAGTCAAGAACATATTTTGGAATTATGCTGTGAACTATGAATCAAAAAGGGCTTGTATGGCTGTGTTATCTTTCCAGGCTGAATGCGTATCTCTTTGTCTGGAATGTTTCACAGTACTATTGCATTAATAGTAAAATAATGAGCAGTAGCATGAAACAAATGATTCCACAGACATGGCACTGGGTTGGCCATTTTGGTGTCCAGTTGGCTAGTTTTTCAAGCAGTGTAGCAGGGCACCACCTGTGTACATAACTGCCATGTTCAGTCAGTATTTGGACAGTTTATCTAGATGGACAGCTGTGAACATGCGGCGAAGGTAAACAGTCCAGAGCATTGATATGCTCATCAGGTAACAGCCAGATTCAGTGCAATAAATAAATAAATAAATAAATACATTTCCAGAAAATATTTATTTAACTGTCATTTTTTTATTCTTGTTCCTTCCATTTCCTTCTGTTTCTGACATCCTCTTTCTCTCTCTCTCTCTCTCTCTCTCTCTCTCTCTCTCTCTCACACACACACACACATAGCCTTCTCTTTTCTATCTCCCATTCACTACCGAGCGCATGTGTATTTCAGTGCATGAAAACTATCATTTTAGGTTCCGCTTGCTTGAAAACACTGCCTCCCCCTTTCTCATTTTTTGAAGGTGAATGGCAGTTGTCTATTTTTTTTTCTTATTCTTCCTCTTCTTCTTCTTTTTCTACCTTTTCACTCCGGCAGCCCATTCCTTCTTGTTATCTCGGGGTGCCTAAGTTGTTTGGAGTGTGGTTCGCCTTTCAGCACCTGTCAGTCTTGGCAGCAGCACAGTCTTAATGCATAACAAGGACACGGCGGGGCCCGCCGACTGGATCTGACAGGTTCAGTTTCACCTCCAAGGAGTAAAGCACACTAAAAGGCGGAAAACAGGATTAGCTGAGGACTGGTTGCCATGCTGAGCAGGACTTTACATTACATTTGCCATGCTATCATTCACCAAGGCTTTTCTCCCTCTCCCAAGGCCTTGCACTTTTAGTCTCCTGTGTTTCCATCATAATATGAGAGAGAAATTAGGCAGCAATAGAAATGACAGTTGGAATTAAAAATGGATCATGTCAAATCTTGGAGTTTGTTGTTAATTCACATCTAGATTTGTTTTGTTTCTGCTGTAGAAGCGTGAAAATATTAGTCGACAAATAGGACTCGTCATTGAGAGTATAGCACTCTGCACTGCTGTATGGAATATCTGTAGGTGTACCTAATGTGTGTGTGTGTGTGTGCGTGTGTGATTGTGTGTGTGTTCGAAAAAAGAAAAAAAAAATGACATGTAATGTAAGGCATTAGAAAGTAGGTTGCCACAAAACCGTTCTGGCTGAATAGACAAAGTACCAAACACTCTCTTGCTTTTATAATCAGGCTGAACCCTCCTGCCTTATGACTCAGTTGTATGTGCATGTGTCCTTTTCAAATTTAAGAGCTGTGAAGGACCTCTTGAAGGGAGTGACTGGGAGAGTGATAATTAGCTGATAGAGGGTGCTATCTATTTGTACCAAGCCTGTTTGGTGCATCTCCTTGTATCTACAAAAGTGATCTGTGCACAATAAAACTAGGATCAAAATGACCTCCTCTTTTCAGGGGAAATAAATAAATAAAATAAAATGAATAAAAATAGAGGAACTATGTCTCAACATGTCCAGACTCCACTGGGTAAACCACAGTAGCAGATGAGAAAGCTGCTTCCCCTGTGTCTCCTGATAAACTAATACACGGCAATTTAAAAAGCAAGTGGTTGAATAATTTAAATGAAATGAAATCACTTCTATTTCAGGGGAACTAGGTAACGGCAATAATCTGCATATTAAAATGACCCCCCCCCCCCCCACACACACACACACACACACACAGCTCACCGAGACATTTAAAATCTCAGCAGTACTGTAATTTAGTTCAATTGTAGGGGGCTCATACTATTACCATACCAAGTTCAGAATAAACGCACATTTTTCTAGAATTTTGCTCCTGCCTTTCAAAGGAGTAGAATAAAAATTACAGTGTGTTGTATGAGGGGTAACTCTAGTTGCTAAGGACTTCCTGTAGGGTCATGATGAGATTCATATTCCTGGTAAAATTCCAGGCAAATAGCTCAGTTTAAACTGCTCAATAAACAGCCACCTTCTGAAAAACCCAGTATTAGCAGCACCCATGCACTAAATAATGGACTATACGGTAACTGCAGCGAAGAGCCCCCATGCAAAACAGTTTTCTACCCTATACAGTGCTTAATGTGCAACAGGCCCACTAGGAGTGCCCAATCGGTATGGCTAGAAAGAAAACTATACTTCAGTGATACAACTCACATCTAAATGATATGTCCTCACCCATTTGGCTCACTCATCACCCCCAAAAAACTATAAACTAACTAGCAAGCAAGAGCCTTTTTGAATAGGAACAGCTTTTTCTCTCCAAGGAAGTTTGTGTTCACCATTTTTTGCTTGTTGTTGGCTGCAGGTGAGAAGGTGAGGTTACCACATCTGAAGAGACACACCTGCACACAGCCTACCTGTGCACCTGTGTGTGATGTAAAGCTCTCTTCTAGTTTCCTGTGATTCTGGGTCACCCAACCTGCTGTTTTGGGGGGGGAGGGGGGGGGGGGGGGGGGGCTTTTAGGAGCAGCTGTAGCTTCTCCTCTTAATTACTCTCTCTTTTCTGCTGACCTCTGCTGCTTAATGTTTCAACATTATTAATATTTTGAATTTTTTGAAATATGTTTTCTGACTGGTTATGATGGCTATTTCACAAGCTGTAAAACATCTTTTCTGGGGTCATTTTTTTACCACACCTGTATTTTTATTTCCTCCTCCACAGTATGTCCCAATGGAGAAATGAGTCCATGTTACTATGTAGGTCCTGTCTGTATCTGTCCCTTGAGGTTGACATGCATGATACACATGGGGGAGGGCTGTCTAAAGCTGTCCCATACATTTAAGTGGCAGTGACAGCAGGGCACTTTGCAACACATCTCACCTTTATTTAAAATTAAGAAGCACTTAGAACTACACACTGCACAGATGCAACGTTTCACCAGACCATTCTGGCATTGCCTTACTAAACCAGTGACAAAAAGTGGCGTGTGACTTGGAGTTCATAGCTACAGTAGTTATGTGTTCTGTAGGTCAGCTAATGAGAGATGACAATAATATGGCCTGGCATGCAGTTCAGCTGTGTTCTGGTATGCAGAGGGCCAGTGATGGTGAGTCTGTGATGATGAGGAGTCTGTCTGATTTCTTCTGCCGGCAGAGTTCCATCAGTGCAGATCTATTTTGCCCATGGCTCAGATGCACTGGTCGCCCATGATGGGTCAATGACAGAGACATTTGTTTTCACAATTACTTGAAAGAGACAGTGCCACAAAAACATTTCTGATGTATTTTACCAGGCACCATAACAATGTGGACCATAGCTTACAACACACAAACACACACACACACACAGAAAATCAGGCAAAGGACAGAACATTTTAGTATGCCAAGATTGCCAATGCTGTGAATGTTTGTTGTAAATCATCTTAAAGCCTCTTTGTCTGCTGAGGACAGCTCCACTGCGCATCCTGGCTCTGCCAAAAAGCCTTCCCTCTTGAAGCAGTCCTTCATCCCCCTCCCTGTCTTAGGACGGATCTCTCTCCAGCTTCAGAGGGGCTCAGGAGTTCAATCACATGTGGAAGAGGAGGAAGAGAGGGAGAGAAGAGAGGAAGGGTTTTTTGAGATGCAGGAGAGAGAGAGAGAGAGAGAGAGAGAGAGATAGGCAGCCAGCACCAAGAGAGTGAGATTAGAAGAGGGAGACAGTAGAGGGAGCAACAGCAGTGTGAGAAGAGTGAAGCTGTGAGAGAGACAGAAAATGGAGCAAGAGGGAGGGAGGGAGAGAGAGAGAGATAGAGAGAGGAAGTGTAGTCTGCCTGGATTATCCATATGTGAACAAGGCTGAATGCAGTGCTGAACAATGCCTGCATGCATGTCAATATATGTACTCTCTTGGTTGTGCTTGGTCCCATTTCTAAAATATATAGCTCTTCCACAAAAAATGCCATACTTTTCCATTTTGATTGTTTTTTCCTCAATCAGATCTGCTTTGTCTGTTCTGTCACAGTGAGTTAGGATGTAAATAGACATTCCTTCTATGTGGCATATTCACACAAAATTAAAATGGTGCCAGTATATATATGGTAACACTTTAGATTAGGGTGCACATATTCTCCATTAACTAGCATCTTATTAACATGCAAATTTGTAATATGTTAGTCATTTGTTAGTCATTACAAATCACTTATTAATACTTTATTCTACATTACCTTATTCTAATCCTAATGGACCATTAACTAAGAATTTCTCCAATATAAACTCTCGAAGTTAGTAAGTTGGTTGTTGTATATGAATTATGATCTTAATATGCTTTGGTTAGTATGGGCCTTATAAGGCAGTAGTGCAACAGGAACAGTTATTCTCCCTCAATAATATTTAGAAAAGATGGCCTATTGATCAGAACAAAACCCAAAACTACAAATGCCTAATAGTGTCCAAATAAATCCTAATTATGTCTTTTGGATTGAGAATAACTGTTCCTGAGAATAACTGTTCCTGTTGTACTACCACCTTACAACCCCCTTACTGAGCAAAGCATAATGAGATCAAAATTACGGTAATATGCAACTATCTTACTCACTTTGAATAGGCAGTAGTTAGGAGTTTATACTGGAGAAAGTCTAGTTGATGGCCTACTATGGGTAGAATAAGATCCATGCAGAATAAGGTATTAATAAGCGACTTGTAATGACTAAGAAATGGCTAGTATGTTATTAATCTGCATGTTAATAAACTCCAAATTAATGGTGAATATGTGTACCCTAATCTGAAGTGTTACCATATATATATGTACATTATTTATTTATGTATTTCTGCTGTAAAGCGCAACAGGTGGTAGCAAAGATCCTTGCGCTCTAGAATCTTTGAGTGGTTCAGTGAGTGGAGCTGATCATCCGAGAGGCTGGCACTGCAGCACTAAAGCCCTCTATAGTAGGACAGGAGCCAGAGGACTGAGGGGAAGGAAAATTAATTATAGTTGCTGAGTGACAGTAACTGACAAGCTGCATAGAAGTGTTCTGGAACATTCCGCAAGTAGCAGTAGGCTTTGACATGCTCAATACCGTCCGCTGACAGACAAGCAGGACAGGGGAGGTAGGAAAACCCTGTGAGGTATGAAGAGTTTCAGTCATAGATGTATAATTTCAGTTACTTACATCTCCTTCAGGATTATCCTCTGTACTGGAATTTGTGTTAATTTTGTCAAACATTTATCCTTGCCTTTACTATGAACATTTAACAACTAAGTGTAATGATGCATTATTGGATTGCATTATACTGATTTACTACCCACATTTTTGTCTTCTTCTCTGCTCTTCTGTACCATCCTCGTCTCTCCTCTGTTCTCAATGCTCACGTACTTTCACTCACATTAGCTGGTTTTCACCCTCTCTGTCAGAAAGCCAGCTGTCCATCTCACTCTCTCCAAAATGCTTCAACACATTCAGCATGTTTATTACTTTCCATTTTGTGTGTCCATATGTGTGTGTGTGTGTTTGTGTGTGTGTATGTGTGTGTGTGTGTGCGTGTGTGTGTGTGTGTGTGTGTGTGTGTGTGTGTGTGCTTATGTGTGTGTGTGTTTGTGTGTGTGTATGTGTGTGTGTGTGTGTGTGTGTGTGTGTGTGTGTGTGTGTGTGTGTGTGTGTGTTCATATCCTGGACCCAATCGCTGGCCCTCATCTCATTAATCAAAGGGCGGTGGTGGGTTTCCCCTAAGCTGTCAATCACGTAGGCACAGCCAACCATCCTCCCAGACGAATGGCACAAACTAGAGGGAGGAGTGCAAGGTCTCACTCCAAATCAGGAGCTATGCCTTTGGCCTTTAGCGCAGTCCCTGCATCCATCCCCAGTCCCTCTGTCTCCTATCGCTTCTCATCCCTCTTAGTTCAAACTGTTCTTTTTGTTCTCTCGTCTTTGACCTTCTACGTTAGATTCCTCTCCTCCACATCTGTCTCTTTTCAAGTCGGGGGTTTTGTCCTCTGATAGCCACCCAGCCTAACAAAATATGTGCAGTCTGAACTTTACCAGACAGGCTGCTCTGCTCTTCACACAGGTCTCAACAACCTTTCTGGTCTTTCTGAAGGTTATTTGAAATTCATTTGTTGTTGTTTCGAATGACATATCCAGACGTGCCTCCTTCGCTAGCTTCCATGTTTCTTTTTAGTCTGCTTTTACCCTTTTATCATTTTAACTGAAATCTGTCGTTTTAAGTAGTCTGGCTTTTCTTGTGTAGTCATGTCTTGAGACTCCTCTCTTCCTCTTTCTGATGCTCCTTTTTTCTGCTTTTCTCCCAGTCTTTCCTAGAAGACGACACAAGAGCAGCTCTTCTTTCAGTTTCTTTCCCTCCCTTTTTCGATCCGTCTGCTTCCTCACTACCTTTCCTCTCCATCAACTTCATCATGGCCCTGATATGTCCCTCCACATAGTAAACAGCTCAATAACTGCCTACTCCACCTGTGAGCTGCCCCACTGCCTCACTCCTCCCCTTCCTCTCTCCGTGAGCCACTACATCCAGGCCATCCTCCTATCTCCTATCTTCTATCTCTTTCTCCATGTCCCCCCATTCCTCAGATTCCTCAGCCATCCAGAGACTGTGTGGCAAAGTTTATTCTTGTCAGAGGAGAAAAAGCAGTGTTAAAAAAATGATCTGGCACAGTGAGGCAGTGAGTTTTGTGTGTGTGTGGGGGGGGGGGGGAGTCCAGTGTTTTGTTTTCAGCTGTCCTGAATGTGTACCTGACGCGACAGGTAAACCTGGCTCGAATGGAAGCTGTCTGAATTAATCGCTGAGACTTACAGGGCTGTCAGGTGGACTGTCAAGCACAGCCTCTTGGTGGTGAGTTTGGAAATTTTGAAAAGCTTAAAAAAAAATTCACTATTGTTCCTGTTGTCACCCTTATATGCTTAGCATGCTAGTATTCTTGCTTAGTAATACTTTTGGTCCAGATTTAAACTTAAACTAGTTTAAAAGATTTAAACTAGACTAGGATTAAATATACCATTTGTTGTAAATGTTGTCTCTTGGGCTGTCAATATTAACAGACAATTACAATGAATTACAATGAGTATAATTATACTGTGCAACCTGCACATTAACACACATATAATGCTATTGTGCAGTACTTACATAATGCTACTGTGCTGTCTACACAGACTGCTATAAATGGTGATTATGTTATCATGTCATTCAGATATTGTAAAGGCTTTGTTGATTTGATTACCATTGGGCATGCATCTCACCATCACAGCTGAAATTGTATACAATGAAATTCCACTGAGGTGTTTCTTTGTTCTGCTCTTCTGCTTTCTGGGATATGTCATCTCCGCCTTGAGTATAAGTACTTGTATGATTATACGTTGCTGCATGGCTTGACAGCTGAAAATGAAAACATGTTTATACTTATTTTGTCTCTGTGAGTGAAATCCATACTGCATGTATGTATTTGTATCAGCTGTGTATAGTTGACAAGGTGAGAAAGGCTCGTCAATTTGGCATTCCAATGCCACTCCAACATCTCCCAGGACCAATAACAATGAGCCTGGCCTTGGTAATCATGACTGTCTAACTGGCATCTCTGCTCATGTAATAGAGAAAAATTATGAACCCTGGTGGTTGCTCTCTACCATAATCACAAATCTTATTTTAACACTTCTTTCTCTCTCTCTCTTTCTCTCTCTCTCTTTCTCTCTCTCTCTCACCCTCTCCTCGCAATCCGTTTGACATATGCAGTCATTCACTAACATATACATTCAGAGAGAGAAAGAAAGACACACACGTGCACACACACACACAGTTACAGAGAAAGAAAACTTTGAAATTACATGTTCAGCTCAAATGAAGAGAATGTCTACTAGCCTAGAAATCTTGATGTACCCTTGCTGTAG
This sequence comes from Tenualosa ilisha, assembly GCA_015244755.2. Lineage (NCBI taxonomy): Eukaryota > Metazoa > Chordata > Actinopteri > Clupeiformes > Clupeidae > Tenualosa > Tenualosa ilisha. Next base: position 5,420,482 of record PYXC01000045.1, read on the forward strand.
CAAATGGTTTTGCTCATAACCCTTTCTCACTGCTGAATATCCTGCGATTAGTACCTGAATTCCGCATGTCGCCTGTTCTTTTCCTGTTACTCGTCTCGGAACCTACTGTCAGAGCCACCACCATCTGCAGCAGACAAAGAATGTTGCTTAACATTACCTTACATGATCCAGCTTTATCGATAATCCACATTCATCTTAAATCCAGTATTTCAGTCATATACTGTAGGCACAGGCAACAGACTAGCAGATTGCTTAGCTAAGAGATTTGCTTATTGGCTTTCTACAGAAAAATAGAGCTTATTGAGTCTATAGGGCTCTGCAGAGCTCCCTCTGCCACCCACCCAGTGCAACTCTTCTTTCAGAGGAATAATTCCTCTCCCAACTCGGGAATTCGGCTTTCAAGCAACAGGGGAGCAGAAATCGCCTTGCTTTCACATGGCTCGACCCGCGATGAACCTGCAATTTTGGCCCTGGAATGTTGAGACTTTCGATGTGAAAAGGACCTCAGCCAGTATGTCTAGCCACAAGCCACAGCAGTCATTTGAATCGGCTTTAGCATCGACTTTGGAAGAATTAGTCTTGGGCTTTTCTTTGACAGTTGAGCAAAAAAAAGTCACTTAAGTCATTTGTTTCAAAGAAGGCTGTATTTGCTGTTTTGCCGGCATTGCTCTGATTGGTCATAGCGTTATCCTATTGCATGCAGAGGCAGTTTGAAAGACAGACACTGATTCTGCCCCTCGTATTGAGCCCACTCTATTGACCATGTCCACACTATACATTTTGATGTTATACTCTGGCTCATCAGGCTAGGTGTCTACACAAATTTTACACAAATACAAAAATAAGAAATTACACTTGATGAATTGCGTAAAGGTAAAAAGATCCCACCTAAAGCTACAATTACCTACAGCCAATTGCCATTGCCCATTACCACAGAAGTTACAATATTGACACATTAACACAATAACACACTTATTAGCACATACGTCCAAATGCCATCAGAACTGTATTTCTGTTGTAACAATTACCCAACACTATGTGCTAAGGATATGTTTAACAACATTATGCTCTGTTAATCTTTCTCTTTGTCATATAACCGGTGCTTTTAGCACTTTAACCTGAATCTCTTTCACAGGTCGTTTAAGCAGGGCTTATGCCAGCAACACATTACTCTGTGAACTTTATGATTGTAGCACCTGCAAAATATTTCTCGGTTTCCAGATGCACCTTGAATTCACCTCCATTGTGCAGAAAAAGGCAGGATGTTAATTAAAGAAATGGGGAAATGCCAAAAAAGACTTGTTTCTTGGAACTGTTCTGGGAACAGCTTGGAATGCTGCACCTAGTTGGCCTTAATGAGATAATGCCATCGCTAACCTAGATTAGTCCAGAAGAACTTAATTAAGATACAGTCTCCGGGAAAAAAAAGAGTGTGAGGAAAGGCTTTTGTTGGTTTATCCCCCAGGGATGAGACAGGTGTATGAGTGATAAGATTATTCTTGGCATAGAGGTTTTCAGCTCTTCTGCACGCAAAGTTCAGTGACAAGTGATATAAATATATTGAAGCAGTGCCATTGTGTTCTCTCTCTCTCTCTCTCTCTCTCTCCTTCACACAAACAGAAACACACCTGCTCTCAACTGCTCTCTCTCTCTCTTTATGCAAACATCTGTGAAGGCTTTACACACCTACCCAGGACAAAGTGGATATACAGTTAGTTAATCATTAGTAAGATCCAGTGCATAGGCTTGCTCCTATCAGATGACATACATTTCTGAGAATCTGTACATGCATGGAGTCACCTATCCATACAGTAATAATAAGCGTTATAGTGAGAGACTAAAAGAACAGGACTTTTGACACTTTTTCTCAATACTGCAAAGATAAAAAAAATATCGAAGCTTTTTTATCACCATTGTGTGTGCAGGAGGCAGCTGAAGTGCTGGTAAATAAATGAGATCAATCTTTCCCCCCCGATCTTGACAGCCCTGACAAACCGTGTCTGGTATTGTAAAACACCATCTGTCAGGAACCGTCTCCCTTAATCAATACCAAACATGCCCCCGCCTCATCACAACTTCTCTCAGAGTTTCCCACCAATGTTTCTAAGATCTCGGCATTCAGTCTACTTCATGTGTTTGTTGTCAACTGATATACTACTGTGTCATTATGTCAGCATTGTGCTTGCAATGACTTCATTTTTAAACAAAACAAAACAAAAAAAAAGGGTGAATCTGGGTGAATGCTGTTAATCTAGCTTGCCAGTGTTTCACCTGTTTCATCAGACTCGAGCTCGGCAGAGACCATTCATTACTTTGTGATTTCAAAGCAATTACTCAGTTGCTGAGGATGGGAACAGGACTGTTGGGGGTGTTTGGGTGGAGAACAGTGCAGCGAATGAAGAGATCCAGGAATCGGATCTCTCTCAGGGAAGATGAATATTCTCTCACTCTCTCTCACTCTCTCTCTCTCTCTCTCTCTCTCGCAGAAGACATCAAAGGAATGACTAAATCAGCTGTTTTCTATGGCATCTTCTTTAATGAAAAACGTTTCTAAAGACGACTATTTATACACGAGGCGACACAACAAGGCGAGGCATTTATGCGCACAAACACATTCTAATGAGGTGAAATAGAAATATTTACATATGAACTTTTTCTCTCTTTTTTTCTCCATTTTTTTGTCTGGAGGATCTCTATGGAGAATGTTATTCAGGCCTTGAGTGCTCCACACAGTTGCCCACAATCCCTCTCTCAGACTCTGGGTCAGTTGGGGAGTGAAAATTGTTAAATTGGTGTGAGTTCAGGTTGGTGTGCTTGTGGGCTATGACACAGTCCAGCGTAAGGCATACCCCAGCCTGAGAAAGTGTCCCTTATGCCAGACACACAGACACGTGTGCAGGCCTTGATTAAGTGACGGGGCCCCTGCACCACTCCCTTTGGGTCTCACCTCATACCCTTCCATCACCTGCTCGCCACTCTCCCACTGTGAATACCCAATCAGCTAATGATCCTTTCTTCTTGTGACTGCACAGAATCTCCCTTTCAACTTTCTCTTTCTCTCTCCCTCCCTCCCTCACTCTCTCTCTCTCTCTCTCTCTCTCACTCTCTTCCTCTCTCTATCATTTTGCCAAACTTCAGTCTTGTCAGGATCTGCGGGAGGAGGAGAAGTCGGAGGGAGGAAAAAAGAGAAAGGGATCTGTGCAAAGTGAAAAATGACATTTCAGGTCGGGGACTTCAAGGATGGTCAAGTTAATGAATGGCCACCAGATGTCCCTTATTAGGGTAATGTAGTCCTATCAGCTTAGCCCTGGCACTCTCCAGAGAAACGCCTGTTCTCCCTCTAAGCTAGCAAGCCTGTTAGGAGAGAGAGAGAGAGAGAGAGAGAGAGAGAGAGGGAGGGAGGGAGGGAAATGAGAGGAAAAAAGAGTGGGGAGGAAGAACGGAAAAAAATATACACGAAAAAAAAAACAAATTTAATCAGGCTAGCATGACCTCAGTGTCCACTGTTCTTTGGCTGCGATGCTCGGTGTCGATGGAGTGACTGGTGCGAACGCCACTGCTTGACCTCTGCCCTTTGGCTCCTATTTGATGGGTGCCGTCAAAAAGGCTGCCCGTGTCACTGGCTGGAGGAAGAGATTAACCCCAGTGAAATCGAGAAACTGACATCGGACAAGTCTGAAGCTCACAATTCTGTTGTGGCTTTTTTCTAACCAAAGTGAGTGCAGGATGGCTTTTTAACTTGATTCAGACAGCGATTTAATTGCCTCATTTATAATCTGTTCTCCTGCAGATGAGTAATTGCTGGGGATGCACACTGATACCACAAAGACCTTCGCTAAACTCTCATATTATGCTAAACATGGTAATTAATTGCGCTTAATTTATTAGATTGTCATTTTACAGGGCTGTGTTGCCTTTTCAGATTTGCCCTTTGTGCTGACAGGCTGTTCTCTTTTTCTAGTGAGGGATTGGCTGGTGTGGCTGGAAGCAGGCTATCAGCACAAATCTAAAAGGAGCGACTCGGGTCCGCAGGCCTCTAACGGGATCGGAAATTTCTGGAAGATTCAAGATGTTTGGCTGTTCTGGCAGAAGCCCTGGAGCAACCTTCAAACCCACAGCATGCCCTTTCCCTTGATATTCGCCAAACACAACACACAAGGGCAGTCTGGACTGGCATTTCCCAGTGATTTATGCCCCTGCTTGAGGTAGCTGTTTTACTAATGCTGCAAAGCTACATGTAACAGCTTAACAGCTTTACTCACTGCACCATTTTCCGGGTGAAGTCCTTTTGGAGAACTCACCCCCCCCACACCCCCCTCTCTCTCTGTCTCTCTCTCTCTCTCTATCTTTGTTTCACTCTATGTTCCTCCTTTCTCTCTTCACTTGGTGTCTTTTTAGTGGCCAACTCCTATGACTGCAGCTGCCCCAGAGAGAGAGAGAGAGAGAGAGAGAGAGAGAGAGAGAGAGAGAGAGAGAGAGAGAGAGGGAAAGTGATGCTGCTGTTCAGTAGTGATCTTACACAAACAATGGCCAGATAATGCACTTGAGTTAAATCAGTGACCTCAGAACACACATGGCCAGAGAGAAACACACACACACACACACACACGCACACACACACACAAACACGTACTCTTTCCCTCTCCTTGTCTCTCTCCCTTCTCTCTCTCTCTCATTCTCTCTCTCACTCGCTCTCCTCATCTCTCAGTGGCACAGAGGGAGAATAGCTGACGCCATCACATTTGGCCATGACAAATGAAAGTGGAATATATCTAGAGGCACCAGGCGAGGCACAGGGGGATTCAGTGCTACTGGAATGGCACAGCCACTGGTTTAGGGGAACATTTTCTCTTCCCCCTTCCTCTGCCTCTATCTTTTCCTCTCTTTCACTCTCTTTCTCTCTCTTTCACACACACACACCCATACACATACACACTCTTGATTCATCTCTCTCCCCCTTCCCCTTCCTGTGCCTCTGTCACCATCTGTTTCCGGTAAGTGACTGAAATAGTGGCGTGTAAACCCCCATCATGCTCCTCTTCCGCTGGGGCCCGAGACCAGCAGCCCTTGGGCTGAAGGGAGTGAGAGGGAGAGCACTCACTCACACATGCGTGTTCGTGCGCACACACGCACACACACACACACAAACACCATGGCACCACAGGAGAGAGCCATCTCACTCACACACACACCACCCTCGTTTTGCCCCCAAAATGTGTGGCTGTGAAACATGTCCCGCTCTGGGAAGGCTGTGGGGTTGGTGAAGATGTTGGAGGCTAAATTGGAGATGGTTGTATTTATTGTGCTCGTTTGAGGATGTGAAAGCCAATGTCTTCATCATCTAACCCCATGGTTCCCTCCCACTGCAATAACACCAATATGTTCTGACACTCTCTAAGGGCCAAGCCTTTAAACTCACTCACTCATTCCCTCTCTCTCTCTCTCTCCCTCTCTCTCTCTCTCTCTCTCTCTTTCTCTCCCTCTCTCTTTCTCTCTCTCTCTCCTCCACCTCCACCTCCACCTCCTCCTCCTCCTGCCAAATAACCCCAGTCAAGAAAAACACATCACACACATACACAAACAGCACATTCTCTATGCATCACACAAACAGCACACATGAATAAAAGATTGGGTGCTCGGAGCCAGCACCCAGAATAAAACCGTTATCTGCCATTTAAACATGCAGTGCTGGAAAGCAACATTCGGAGGACGCCTGAGCGCCAAAACACACAAGCTTTTTTGATGCAGAGAACAGTAACACACTCACACCTCTCCATTCCTGTTCGATAAATATGGGAGCTGTCAGCCATCCGCTCATCCAAAGCATGCAGCTAATATCTTTTTTTTTCTCCCTCTTCTTCCAACTCTCTTATCATCCAACCTTAAAACATATTTGGCTGAACCAGAATTCCAGAATTCCTGGCCCGGAATGGAAAAGTCAATCCAAAAGGTAAATTACACACAGGTGTATGCTCCAGAGGGACAGAGTTCAGTTAGTTTATTTGCTTAAAGTTATCAGCTTTTTTTGTGATGTGGGTTTTCTTTGTGGCGTCCTCCATCTTACTCCATGTGGTGGAAGTGATTAGGATTTGTTGTTTGAAGGGCTTTAAATGATGCTATTAGTCGTGATGCGAAGTTATTCTGTGACGTAGATTTTAATCGAATGTGATGTAAAGTGGTTTTGGTAGCACATTTTGATATACCTAGGAGATTTGATTAATGTCTAGAGAGAGTTAGAATAGGGAGTGACAGACAACATTTTAGTGGAGGAACAGAGAGAGAGAGAGAGAGAGAGAGAGAGAGAGAGAGAGAGAGAGAGTGTTTGTTTGTGCATTGATAGCAGCAGGCAGCGGTCCTCCTTCCTGGCTACGGTAAAGAAATGAGAATGCTGAGCACGGCCAGCACCCTCTTCCATCTCCTCCTCCATCTTCTTTCATCCTTGGAGACACAAAAGCAAGAGAGGGGGAAAGAGAGGGAGAGAGAGAAAGAGAGAGAGAGAGAGAGAGAGAGAGAGAGGGAGGAGGGAGGGAGGGAAAGCTACACTGGATCAGTGAGGAGATACTGCAGACGGCGCTTCCTGTAAAACCGCCGGCGTGCTCCTTATCTTATCGGGTTCAAGTACCCCCGCTAGATGAGAGACTCTGCCTGTGTGTGCGATACACTCCCCCACTCCCACCATCACCGTGACAACCTGCCCACCCACCCCTCTCCACCCACCCAGCGGGGAGCTGATTCTATCTCCCACTGCTCACCTGCCATACCGCTACAGGTGACTTCAGTTCCACTGCTGAACCAGGTGAAAGTCAGGGACAAGGGACCAACCACTTTCTAACAACTCACACACACACACACACACACACACACACACACACATACAGTAGTAGTAGTTTCCCTGGCTGCCTATCTGACCGGGCAGTAAATCAGATTTTGTGTGTGGACTCGTGGACAAGCTGAGCTTGTGGAGGCCCCTGGTGACAGCTCGATTGGTTGAAGTGAGCAAGGCGAGGCGGAGGCCAAATTGCTTAATGGACGATGTGTCGCCGATGAGCGACGACGGCGGCGGCGGCGGCGGCAGTGCGTGAGGAGAGAGTGGGCAGCGAGCGATCGGCCCTGGAGATGACTGGGGTGGCGGTGAGAGAGGATTGGCGGTGCGGACTGGTTCGCCGGTGAGCGGCTGAAAGTGGCACGGCGGTAGCGGCAGCTCTCGTGTTTACGCGGCCGTGATTGTTTGGAAGAAGCCGTGGGAGAGAGGGAGAGTGAGGCTTGATATTTACACACACCAGCAACTGCCGCGGAAATGATAGCTCCATTGTGGCCTGAAACAGCAATAAACATCCATTCACTCTGAAGGAAAACACACACACACACACACACAAAGACAAGGAGAGAGAGAAATGAAGACAGAAGGACTGTGAGGGATACTGGTATCCTTACACAACCACTGCAAACAAAACTCCCCTGCTGTCACTATCTTAATGTGGACCTCTGAATGTTTATCCACAGAGCTAGTCCTTCTAAACCACATTTCCAACTGCTTCAAATATATTTAAATGCAATATACTATATCAAAATGGCAACACTGGAATAACAGACCTGAAAACAAACACACAAATCAGCATACAAATTAGATGACACCACATCTGTCAATTTCATATCTTCTATCAGTCACTGGATGATTAAAAACTAATGGAAATCTCATTTTACTCTTTTCAGCCAATCTGGTTATTATTTGTGTTTGTGATTTTCCATAAATGTCAAGCACTGATTTCAGCTACATCAAGAAAGAAAAGCCTTCAGCAGTAGAAATGCAAAGGGTGTTTATAACCCTTTCTTTCCTTCCTCCGTCTCTCTTTCTCTCTCTCTCTCTCTTTTCAGACTTAACTTCTTCAGCTGCATGCTGTTCAACACCCCCTCTGTCACCATCTGTTGTCTGGGTAACCACCGCTCAGTTGGCAGTGCGAGGGGAGCTGGTGTGGGCAGTCCGTGCCAAGGCGCCCCCTGCGTGGCGGGCAGAGGGTTTTTGCCGTGGCCCCGGGTCCCCTCTGCCCAGTGCTGACCGATCACAGGGGCCGCGGGGGCCACTGCGCTTCGGCTGGCTGCCCGGCTGGCCATCTTCACACTGGGTTATGTAAGGAATGGCAGATGGCAGAGGCCATCCATCTCTAACCAATACGCTCACACATTCTTTTACACACACACACACACATAGCATATCTCACATGCATCTACATCGAAGATTATGCACATACACATTATTCACACATGCGCATACAAACACAAACACACACACACACACACACACACACGCAGACAGACACACAGACATTAATGCAGTCAGACGCAAACATTTAGTACTCAAATACTCATGAAGCATCTGAAACACACCCCCGCACAACAATACACTGAAAGCTTGTGTCGCCAAAGTTCACATCATCTTGATTCACTGTTGTGAAGTAGCAGAGGCAGTAGAGCTCAGAGTGGAGTGAGACTGCAGGAGTTTAGATGCCCATCTCTCTCTCTCGCTCTCTCTCTCGCTCTCTCTCTCTACACTTACTGCTGACATTTAAGAATGTTTGGGCTTTCCTTTTTTCCAGTTTTGCTCCCCTACTGCGACAGCAACCCCATACAAACATGAGGAACATTCAGTGACGTTCACAGACTAACAGGATACATTTCACCTCTGTGGGTTAATCCACTTCCACCCTCCCTCACCTACACACACACACACATACACACACCTCCTCTCCCCCCACCTGTCACCCTCAGACACACTCGCACTCTCTTCCCAGCGGTACATTTCCCAACACTTCACCTTCAACCCAGCACCTCCTGCCGTCATCACCATCACGCACACACTGACCACCAACCCCCGCACCCCACCCCACCCCCACCCCTTCTTCACCTCCCTCCATCTCCCTTCCTTTCTCTCTCTCTCTCTCTCCTCCTTTTTTTAAACCTCCCCTCTCACTCCCACTGGCAGCGTGCATCAGTCTTAAATTACTCCGTTCTCATGAGTACCAATTAGCCAATTAGGCGGCTGAAACGAGCTCCGCAGTGATTCTAATGAAAGTGTTTAAAGGCAGTCGGGTGCTTTAAACGCAGAGGCTTCCCTGGGTGGCTAGCAAATAATGCAATAACAGACACTCCCCAGGCAGAGTCAACTAAATGTAAAAAGACTATTACACCAAAAAGGGGGAATAAAAATACACAAATCGACACTTTTTTTTTTAAAGAAGCAATATACATATTCTTTATTGTGTGATATTTACAATAATATACATCATATTACACAGCAATATTGCGGCGCTGTAAAACATTTTAAGATTGCACGGCTAGTCCTTAGGCCACAGTGGCAGGTTACCATGGTGTTTAGACTCAAGTAGGCATATGTCTTTGGTTTCAATGGACAACAGATCATAATGTGATACATCAGTCATAGCATTTTTTTAACTGTTGCTTGTACTTAAGAACACATAAACACACACACACACACACACACACACACACACACACACACACACATATATATATAAATATGGCTTTACTTCAGTGGATGCAGTAGATCTAAAGGACTATTGGAAAGCGATAGAACAAAAAAAAGAAAAGTGTCACTGGAGACCTGGGTGTGTCTCTGATGCTTGGCAGCAAGGGAATTCCTGGAAATTACCTTTGTCGCCACTACAATGAGATGAAAAGGCATGAGGAAAAAAAAGAGAGACTAGTCAGACATGAGCAAAGGGGAAGGAAGACAGGAATAAGGAAAGGGTAACATAAGAGCACAAGGAAGAAAGGAGGAGGGAGTGTGGGAGGAATGGAGATGGGAGCTCTCCAATCTCTCCTGCAGAGAGGTTAAGAGATCGCTCTGTGATTAGAGCTTTCTCACCATTCTGTGGTGAGACTGACTCTCCGATTCTGCAGAATATATATATATATATATATATTATATATATATATATATATATATAGGTGGTAAAACCATAGGTGGAAGCACCTCCAAATCCCCCTCTGTCAGAGTTCATCTCCAAGGAAAGAGGAGTGCGACCAGATTACCGGTGCAGAAGCTTAGAAAACCAATTCCGCCGCTGATGCCTGCCCGCCGCGTCATCAGAGGGACGGCAGCTCCAGTCACAGGCCACAACCTCCCCACTTCTTCATCCCCACCCGGATTTAATGTGGAGCAGTGCAAGCTGCTTACAGATGGCATAGGAGAACAAGGGAGAGAGAGAGAGAGAGAGAGGGAGAGGGAGAGGGAGACATAAAGACCCTTGCACGATTAACAAAAATGAATCTGACACAAAAAAGGAGGGTGTGGGTTGGGTGGTGGCGAAACAGCATTATTATTGGAAATCCATACGGACAGTCATGGGTCTGCCTTTGCGAGGGCTTACAATCCCGATCTCGAGCCCCAGGTAATCTGCCAACGGGAGGCTTGGACTGTCAAAACCTCCCGACAGCGAAATAACTTCTTATTATTTCTGGGAGAGAGGCAACACAACAGGTTTCCCCTTGGTACCTCCGCATAGGAGCAGATTGGAGCCTAATGAAGGTATTTAGGCAGACCCAGCACATGTCCATTAGCATGCAGAGATGCTGGAGACTGGAAAAACAGCAGACCCGGGTTAAAGACAGACCTGTCACTGCTCCTTCATAAGACAAGAACAGCACACCAATCATCCAATAGGGCTGACACCTAGTGGCTACTACTTGGCACTGCAAGTACAAAGGGGGGAGGGAATACAAAACAGGAGCACGAAACCATCTGTAAAAATTCTTCAACATCACCAATAGCTCAATATTGTCTTCTGTATATATTTGTAAAAGTCCACATATCCACATGTAAATCCATATAATCCATATTTTTCAATTTAACAGCATAAAATTACATCTATTAAGCAAATGCCTCCCAGCACACCACTCAGGCTGTATCGAGGTGACCGAAAAAAAAAACAAACAAACAAAAAAAAAACAGTTCAACACAAAATAACAAAATCTACAATAAACTTTACACTCTTTACAATAAACAGTCAATAAAGTGATCTCTCAAAACATCACAAAATCCATCAAGTGAATTTCCCAGTAAACATATCTCAATGAGTGAACAGGTCACAGCACATGTGAGTGAAAAAACAATAAACTAAACAAAACACACACCTCTGCAGAGAAACACGAGGTGCAGTCGTTTAGAGAGTCCACAAGCAAACTGATTCAAGGAGGGGGACAAACATGAGCACTGGTCAATACTACTAGTGGCCGAATCAGTGCAATCCCACACTACATATTTCACTTAGCCTGTCACAAGACTGCTACACTGTGCTTTTAATAGATATGAGCTGAGCAGAAGCATATGTTTGCATATTATATGGAGTGAATGAGGCTTGCACACATGCAGTTTAGGCTCCTAACACACGCACACACACACACACACACACACATACACCCACACACACACACACAGTGACACAAACACCACAAGTAGCTGTGGCCAGGTAGCTTGGACTGCATTCTTATAGAGGAAGACCCATGAGCAACACCAAGAACCACAGCTGCTGTTACCCATGCAACACTGAGACATTTCCTGCTCAGCTAGTCAGCTAGTCCTCTAATTCTCTGTGCTACACTCCTATGGCCCCCCCACCCCCACCTCCACCTCCACCCTCTTTAAGCACCCCCAGGTAGTCACCTGCCTCTGCCTCTCAGAGCCCTGCAGGGAAGAGAGAGAAAGAGAGAGAGAGAGAGAGCGAGAGCGAGAGCGAGATCTGATTCCAGAAGTGGGTAGCAACAACAAGCCTCAGATAAAAGCTTGTAGTCTGTTTGTCCTCAAGTGTGTTAATGAAAAAAAGAAGGCTGTTTGTTTTTGCTTTGTTCTGTTTGTGTGTGTGTGTGTGTGTGTGTATGTATGTGTGTGTGTTTTTGGGGGGTGCATCTGTGGCGCTGCCAATCAGAAACAGGAAGCCTAACTCACTGGGTGAAAGCGTGGCGGCGGCTGGGAAAGAACCACGGGACGTGTATTTAACCAAGC
>PYXC01000045.1:5437500-5465000 GCA_015244755.2 Tenualosa ilisha
GCCTATGTGGAGCAGGGCCAATCAAGAGTCTAGAGTGCTTCCTGTGATTGAGGTGCACCATATGTCAGCTTCATCCACACTCATTGAGCTGTCAGCCCAAACTCCAAACACTACACAGAGAGAGAGAGAGCAAGAGAAAGAGAGAGAGAGAAAGGGAGAGAAAGAGAAAACTAGAGAAGGCCCAAACTTATTGGGGGGGGGCGGGTGTGGATGGGATATATTTATCCCTCACTGCAGTCTCATCTTTGCCCTCGTGGCCACATATCAGAGAACGTCATCTCTATTGGCGTTCTTTAGTCTTTTCTCTAAGCTGACCCACGGTAAGTACGGGCCGGGACAAAAGAATCGATACAATGATGGATCGTAATATTTCTGTTTGTGAGACATTATCATTATTGCAACACCAACTGTCAATACACTGAAGATGATGAGTCACTTAAACAATTTGGATTTCCAGACAATCGCTACTATCACATTTGACGGTGCACTCTGTAGTGCACTTGTTTGTTGACTGTGCACGGCACGATTGACTGCACTTTTGTTGTGCACTGCTGTTGTTAGACTTCATGAACTGACAACATAATACCATGAAAAACTAGTTCTTAAGTCTCCTGTTGTTGAATTGCAGATGACTGTTGTGCGTGTTATCGAGTATTGCATCACATCACCAGTTACAGATTATGACTCCCTGTAACTCTGTAGCACTGATAATAAAGTTAGACACAGAACATACAGTCCATTGTAACAAACATATAAACACACACACACACACACACACACACACACACACACCACACACACACACACATTGGGGGAGTGGATGGCGAAAGTTCTTCTTCTCACAAAGCAGCTGATGAGCTGAAGGCTGAAGGGTGAAGCAACTGGAGACGTGCAGACATACAGGTTACTGTAGAAGCCCTGCATGATGAAGGGAGGGGCTTGGGGGTTGGGGGGGGGGGGGTGTAGGAGGATGGGGAGAGTAAAAGCTGTACCTGTACCTGACCAGAAGGGGGCGGTGGAGGGAGGGACAAAGCTGTAGCCGGCCGGACTCACAAGAGAGAGCCCACAGAGGAGCGAGGCTGCAGCCAGGAGAGCAGAAGCAGAGCAGAGCGAGGGAGTAAGGGAGAGAAAGAGAAAGAAAGACAGAGAAAGATAGAGAGAAGAGGGCAGGGAGAGAGAAAGTAAGCAAAAGAGAGATAGAAGGGAGAGGGGGAGCAAGAAGCAAAAAGAAAACAAAAAGAAGGCATTTGTAATCGAAACTCAAAGTTGGAAAGCTGGTTAAATCAAGAGCTTGCCGACAAGGACAACAGGGGAAAAAAAGCAGCCAAACATCCAATCGGAGGCAATCAGCATTCCGCATGCCCCTCACAAACTCAGCCGTGGTTGGAGCAATGATTCCTTTCTGACGCTACAATGTTGAAGGGATATTATGGGATTTTCGGTTAGCATTGCTATTTGAATTTAAATACACATTTGGGTCTTCAGATAACACCTCTGACAGAAAGATGAGGGAGAGGGAGAAATACGTCAGAATGTGGGAGAGGTTGGTAACTGACGGCAAAAAAAAAAAGAAAGAAAGAGAAGTGAGAGAGAAAGACAGATAGATAGATAGATAGATAGATAGATAGTTTGAGCTTTTCTTCCATACAACAAAGACCTGTCATGGATGCACCTGCTAGCAGTGAGCAGTGGGCTTTTGGCAGTGAAACGCGATCGCTTACACCATCTGACTTCCCCATCTGACTACCCGCGACTACCCCACCCTTCTCATGGCCCTAATCCAACCCTGTGTCAACACATGCAACATGCTGCCCCTCCTCCACAAACATCACCCCCCCCCCCCCCAACACACACACACACACACACACACACACACACACACACAACACACAACACACACACACACACACACACACACCACAAAAATGGCTGCCCAACACCAAAGCCGTATTCAAAGCCTCTGACAGCCTCTGACAGCCTCAAAAGCAAAACCTTCCCAACTGGTGGACATGTTTCTCCATTTCTTCTCTTTTGTTTTCTGTTCCAGCTCTCATAAAAAATAAAAATACAAAAAAATCAGAGGCTATCAGGATATCCAATAAGATGTTGATTCATTGTTGTTTTCTCACAACGATTTCTTTTATTGTCAACCGTAAATCTGATAAGAGGTGGAGAGATAAGAGAATCTGATGGTAAGGAAGGCAGAGGTTTGAATGACATTGGGCAGGCGAAGAGCTTTGTGAAACAAACAAAAACACTGTTGGCCAGTGGGCAAAAAACTAACTAGGCTGGACAACAAAGGAATTCCCCTGACTGACAAACTGCTGGTCTCTACTATATATAGTAGAGTACAAAATCCACAGCAAAGCCCAGTCATCTACTGCTGCTCGAGAGAGTCTCTCTTTTTTATTTCTCTATTTTGCATGGGAAACCTCTAAAGCACACACTCTCATTTAGAGCAAAGTATTCTTTTGAAGAGATAATTGATGCTCGTGTTCATGGGCTTTAGACATGGTCACTCTTCCTCTCCAAACTCATGCAGACAGGAATCCTATTAAAGCTACAGCAGCATACTGCACATCTCATTCCACCCACACCTGAAGCTGTCTTCTTTCTCTCCGTCTCCCTCATTCTCTCGTTCTCTCTCTCTCTCTCTCTCTCTCTCTCAGTCTTACTCTCTCCCTCTCTCTCTCTCTGCCTTTCATCCACTGTCGCTAACTTCCTACTGTTACTGAGGTCAAACTCTGTCCTCTGCAGAGACGTCCGCAGGCATTTCTCTCCAACTCTAATCCTCTGCATTACTTCCTCTCTCATTCCCTTCTTCTCTCTTTCTCTCTCTATCTCTCTCTCTCTTTCTTTTTTTTGCTTCCTCTTTGTCTTAGGCTCACTCGCTTTCTCATACCCTGTCCCTCCCTCTTCTTCCTCACTCTCTTCCTCGCTTGCTTCTCTCTCTCTCTTTCTCTCTATCTCTCTGGGCTCCTGGTGTGCAAGGGTCTGTATGCATGTATTCATAAGCTCATCGCCATCCTTCCCCCAGAAGCCCGCTTGCCTGGCAGCCGCACACCTCTGTGATGTCAGTGCCTGCATACACGGAGGCACTGCAACCATTGGTCGCCAACTCTGCCATTTCTTGGAGAAGTGATTGTGTGTGTGTGTGTGTGTGTGTTTGTGTGTCTTATGCATGTGTAATGTGTGTGTAGGTTCAACAAGACCATTTGCATCCACCCCCCACCAACTCCACCACCAAACACATGCAAACACTCCAACCACACAAAGCATTCCACCATAGACTCTGGGGCTTTTTGTCTTTGCTGCGTGTTTGTGTGTGTGTGTGTGTGTGTGTGTGTAGCTGACTGTTATTCATAAGGCAGAATATTCTGGGGTTATAGATCTGCCATGCGAGCAGCTGCCTCGCACCTCCTTCGGTGGAATATCAATAGGGGCACGCCAGACGCACAGACCCTCGCTGACTGCCGAGATTATTAAAAACAGGAGAGGAGGGGGTGGAGGAAGCCCAACTCCCACCACCACCACCAGCACTGCCAGAAGCCCAAACCTTCACCCCTCCAATTCCACCTCCATCTCCACCCTCTGCTTATACATCCTTCCTATTATAGGGAAAAATCATTTGCAGACACGAAAGGTGTGTGCTTGTGTGTGTGTGTGTGTATATGTGTGTGTGTGTGTGTGTGTGTGTAGCATTGCCTTAATGAGAGGAAGCCAGAATCCTCACACACGCAAAAACACTGACCAGCGCCTCCGTCGGAGGGTGTGGGCTGGTGATGGGCAGGTGGGTTGGTGAAGGCGGGGGAGCAGATCCTCGGCCGCATTTTAACTACCTGTACATGGTGCTAGCGGCTCTGCCCTCCGCTCCTCTCTCCTCTCCACCAATCGCAGCACAGGAGCTGAAGCTTATACCAGGGACTATTATCAATATAATGAGACAATCCGTCTTTAATAAGCTGGATATCAAAAGCAGTGGAAGAGGATGCCTCTCAGGCTACGTGTCCGATCAAACAGAGTTATTCTGACTTGGGAGAGGGGGGGCATCTCACAGTGCTTGTGAGGAACTAATGCACATGCACAAACAAAAGGACTTGCCTGCTATTAGAATTCATGAGTAAACACAAGCCAGAGATGCCAGGAAAGGTTGGGTGGGATGAGGAAGAAAAAAAAAACACACACACATGCATCGCGTTGTTTCATGACAGAGCTCCATGGAGAGATGGACAAAATAGGTAGTACACAGAAAGAGAAAGAGAGAGAGAGACTGAGAAGGCGGAAAAGGCTAACAGAAGAGACAGAGAAAGGGAGAAACACACACACCGAGAGAGAGAAAGAGAGAAAGAGAAAGAGAGAGAGAGAGAAAGAGGGAGGTAAAAAGGCATCCCACACTGCCAGCTGCCACAAGCAACCTGATTTGGGGACTGTCAAACTCACGCTTCCATCCCACTCTTATTTGCTCTGCTTTTGTTTGTATAAATAAATGAACATTTTTTTTTTGTTTGACTGACAAGCGGCTCCAAATGAGCCCGAAGGTGCTGTGCGGTGGCTCCCTCCCTCTCCCTTTCCCTCCCACTTCCCAGCGCGACCCCTAGGAATTCAGCAAGCGCCCTCTCTCTGCCGCTCTGCACACAGTGACATATGGCACCACAATGAGATCTCATCTAAGTACTCATTGCCATGCGTCACAGACTCTCAGTCAAAACCTGTGGCTACAAATGCTAACGGTACCATGCCAACACATTTAGCCATTTCACAGTTAGGACACTGCTAAAAACATAACGCTAGCTAGCTACCTTCACTGACTCAAAATCACTGAGGGGATTATCAGCAGCTGTGGATTCTGGTTCTTTCTCTATTTTGACTTGATTGTGATAGATGAAGTCCCAAGACCTATCTGCCATGGCTGGCAAGCTAACCTGTGACAGCTACTGTAAATCTCTAAACCCCCCCAGTCCTCCATATTTATTTCAGAATGTTTTTTTAGAGGCGTAAAGCCCCTAGTCTACAACAGAAGGTGAAAAAAAAGTCATGAGCTCATGGCTAACAACACCACTATCGTGTGACTTAAGACCACCTGCTTGTTAGCCTGCCTTTCATTCGGTTTTGATTGGTCGCCTATTTGGTTGGTTGTTTATTTATTTATTTAGCTGGTGGGGTGGATAAAGCAGGGCATAGGCTGGCAATTTGTGCTGTGCTCACAAGGGGATTTGGTGAGCTTGAACTCCTTAATGAGAAGACTTTCCACCTGTGCATCCATAGCAACGGCCCTCACCAACTCCACATCCCAGTGTGACCAAAAAAAAAAAAATACTCATTTTTTTTTTAAACTCTCTATTTCACATCGGTCTGGCCCTGATGTGCAAGAACAGCCTTTGTTGAGAAGCTCATCAAGATGACCTCAACTCTATAGTGCACACATCACAAAAGTACTACTATACAGGTACAGCCAAAGAACCAGAGGCTTGATACAAAACCTAATTTAGTGCATCACACTAGCACAAGGTTGTCGAAGGCTGGCGAATAAGAAATAGAGTATCATCTCATGAACCTGTCAAAGAATATGCCTTCACAGAGAAACATACTGAATATGTATACATGCAAATACATACGTAGCTTTCATTGCTCTCAATGCTACCTGCATTTCAAATACATGTACATGGTCTGATATTCTCCATATTCCATTATGTTTGATATGCATCATGCAGGTCAAGTACACTGTGCAATACATACTGGAAACATGTGATGTATATTCATGTGAGATATATTCCTAGCTATATTAATGTTAGGAACATGCCACTGCCATTAGTATACATTGAGGATAGCCAATGGACACAAAGCCAAAGAGAAAGAAATGTGTGTGTGTGTGCTTGTGTGAGTGTATATGTGAGTGTGAGTGTGAGTGTTTGTGTGTGTGTGTGCGTGTGTCTGTGTGTGTGGGTGTCTGTGTGTGTGTGTGTTGGTAGTGAAGGTGTGGTCACTCACTGTTGCTTCCAGCGCGGTTGCCGCGATGCATGACGGCATTTTCTGGCTCTTTGTATGGGAACTGCAGTGTGGTGTCCAGACTTTTGAAGCCTTCCCGTAGGGAGTGGTGTTTGTAGTATTCTATCAGCTCCTGCAGCACGGGCAAACCCCAAGACAAAATAAAAATAAAAGACCCCGTATGCATGTACGTACATACATGTATTTGTAATCGATCACAGATTTGTATCTATGCCACAGAGACAAATGTGGCTGCTGCAACATCCCTGGTAGAATGGCAGGCTAAAAAACCTGTTGACTGTATTCAAACGAGCAAGAACGGCCCAAAGAAAATACCTGAAAAGATTTGATAAGACAGCCATCTGCACAATCCAATAATGTGCCTTTAAGTGGCATTTGCTAAATTGAATCTAAAACTGCTTTTCAGAGCAAATGACAGGAGGCACTCGGCTCCAGTATAAAATATCAGCATTACTGGGCAGTTTTATGAAGCCCCGCTAGCTGCAAAATGGATGGGGCAATAACTAGCAACTCATAAGCATGTTAAAAGAACAAACTGCAAAAGATGGAGAAAGAGAGAGGGAGGGAGAGAGAGAGAGAGAGAGAGAGAGAGAGAGAGGGATGACGCTGCTAGTGATATAGGGCATAGTTTGGGAATATGAAAACTCATTCCCATGTCTTGGCCTGCTTTTATAAGCCTCGGCCAAATAGAGAGGGGTGAATGCAGGATCAGCCCATTGCTTTAGCCCCCATCTAAACCTTATCAGGAGACATTAGAGAGCAAATGAGCAGGAAATTAGTGATCTAAGACCTTTAATAAGTGCCGGGCTTGAGACTAACATTGACTTCTAGTAAATAGGAGCTCCTCATTTGTCCCTCCCTAGCAAGCCTGGGAAATGACCTTGTTAGGCTGCGGCACTTGCGGAGCGAGGCAGGAGAAAACCAAAAGGCAACACACTCACTAATATACTCCTGAACTTCTTATTCTCGGCGATGTGGAAGCCTTCCTCCTTGGCCAGGATCTTGATGTGCTTCACGTCGTTGTTGTACCTGAGGACGATAAATAATATATGAGTGTAATTTTCTGGCGATCATTGCGATCGATACGGGCCCTTTCCCCTCCAGGGTTGGGAGAGGAGGGGGTGGGGGAGTGGGGGTAGGAGAGAGAGCTGCCTCCTTAATGCATGGAGTGAAAAGCCTCTGACAGGGAGCGGGAGCGGGTGGGGATGGGGATGGGGGTGGGGTTGGAGGCGAGGGGGTCGATACCAGGGGTTGGGTACTCATTACCCGACTGTGCTTACCAAGGCAGAGGTGCCCTGGCCCAAGCTAAGTGGACAGGGGAGAAAAAGAGACAGATCACCAAAAGAGGCCAGAAAGGAGGAGTATGGAAGAAAATACAGAGGAGAACTGAGGGATGGGAACAGAGTGGCTGAGATGGAAAGGAAAGGAAAGAAAGAAAGAAAGAAAGAGAGAAAGAAAGGATGGAAGAAACAGGAGGCACATCAACATATTTTTTCAACACACCGCCAGCTGGGCATCCTGAAATAAAGTCGGTTATTTTGCGGCGCAGGCACAGAGCTTTGTCCTCCCCCACACAAACCCCCACCCCGATCTTCATTACTGTCGGTAATGAGACTCTTATTGGGCTGACTGCAGAATAAGCCCTCTGATCACAACCCTAATCCATATTGTGTATAAAGGCTGGGAAAAAAACATCCAAAGGGGCGCCCGTTGTTAATTTGAAATGCCAAAGTTTAATTTAGAGCAGCAAGTTTGCTCTATACCATTTTTGCTTGCAATGCACGTGTTTGATTGTGTGTGTGTGTGTGTGTGTGTTTGCCTTAGTGATCGTGCATGACTCTGTCTCTGTATGAGTGGCTGTCTGTGTGATTGTCTTCTGTGTGTGTGTGTGTGTGTGTGTGAGAGAGAGAGAGAGAGAATAGTGAGTGCAGGCATATGCTTTCTTTTTTAGCTTTGCCTCAACGGCCCTGAAATGCACTTGATATGGCCAACCCCGCCAAAGCAGGCTTTGTCTACATCAAACGCTCTAATGGAGTTCCAATAAATATGTTGAATCGACACATATTTCCTCCTCGTCTTTGTGATTTTTAATAGTCTTGAGTCATCAGCAGGCAATTCCTCTGTCTCTATTCACAGTGCCACCACAGCCAACACCGAGGCAATTAAGACCTCGTCTCTGCTGCAAAGGGCCCCGCTGAAGCTCATCTCTCGGCTCAAGAACAAGGCGGCTGAATGCAGCAACTCTTCCAGGAACTTGAGGAGGAAAGTGAGGAAAGTTGACTACTCTTTGGAAGCTGCCAGTTTTGCTGAATGCACCCTTACTCCATTCAGAGAAATGAGAAATACAGAATCTAACTGGCGACAATCAGTCTGTAAACAGTGTCTTGGGACTCAGACTAGTTAATGATTGACACCAACACCGCCTCCAATGGGATGTTGCAATGCCTCCTCCATTTATCTGGCCAGACGTGATCATTAGTGTTTACAAGCGTACAGTCAGAGATAAGATAACTTGGAGCAGTGGCCCATTTAGTCCTGACCCTCATTTAAGCACACCTGGCTTGTGCCAATACTCAGATGGCCCTCACAGGGCTCCATCACGCTAATGTGTGTTTTGGAGACAGAGGGCAGAAAAATTTTGTCTGCAGGAACAAGGAAGTGGCTCCTCTACTTTGCATGCCAAACTAAATGCTACCGAGAGAAGGTGGCTCTCTAGAGATTTGGCCCTGTCTAGGATATGGTCCATCTGCTTGTATTAAGCCCATGTAGTTGTGTTTGTTTGTTTGTTTGTTTCTATGTGTGTGTGTGTGTGTGTGTGTGTGTGTCTTACTTGATACTGATGGCGTACTCGGTGCACTCGCGGCTCCGGTGCCGCACCAAGTAGGTGCTGTTGACGCGGTTGATGAGCTCGGCTTCCGCTTGCTGCCGCTCCATCAGCCCAGCAAACCTGCAGGAGTGAAGGGGTTAAATGTCAAAAATTATACATCTTAATCAGGCACGTTCAGACTGACGCCATCCGATCTGAGGAGGGGCCATTTGGTATTGAATAACAGAGAGGGCCTTGCTGGACCCGTGCTTTCTTTAAATTGACAGTTTAAATGGCTGCTTTCTGACTGCGTTTAAAATCACATCTCAAAATAGCTGAAAAGAAAATGACACTCCAGCATTCGACAGTAACCACAAACGGGCACTCCAGGGTCCATTCGACGCTGACAGCCTAATGCACTTGATCGCAAAAAAAGGAGGGAACCGTCAGGGGGCATGATGAGCACTCCAGACTCCTTTTCAAAATCATTTCATGTTGAAGGGGAAGACTTTGAATAGGGATGAACAACAATGACAACTCACCAAGGCTGGCTCGAGTAATCAACAGGTTTGGGTACCTGAGTAGAGATACAGATAGAGAGGAACAAAGAGAGAGAAAGAGAGGGATTCATATTTGTTTACTGTTAATTCAATATATGATGACTGCCTTGAAGGGTAAAAAATAACTTAACAATAAATTTAAAAATAACAATAATTTTTTGTTTTTAGCTGTACAGAGTTTACTTTTCTACTGGCCTTAGGACAATTTTATTTCTGATTTTAATGACAGGAAATCCCCAATGGAAATGAAATTAGCATGACTTCTGGACAGCGTGAATTCACTGGCCACAGTCTAAGCAATTATTATGACATGTACCAAACAATGTAGAATTTATGCTTACACATGGACAAGGCTTTACTGCATCACTTGGAAAGAAGCCAACCTCTCGTGTCGTCAGAATTTTGCCCTGCAACCATGAGAGATAATTGTATTACATTTAGCTGCTTGACTCTCTCTCAATAATTCAGCGACAATTAGCTTGCAACACACAGCCATACAAATTTACAGCCACAGTTAATTATTGTAGAAATGGCATTCACTGAGAGAGAGAGAGAGAGAGAGAGAGAGAGAGAAAGAGAGAGAAAGAGAAAGAGAGAGAGACTGTGGAGTAGAATCAAAAATAAAGTGGCATCTCTCCATAATAATGAAACATCTATGACATCTTGGCAGTAGAGAACTGAGCGAGTCAAAGGCAGAGAGACACAGACAAAAGACATGAGGCATTTACATCAGGACAGAATCAAGGTACTATCTTACTATCTACTAACTAGTCAATACTTCCAATAATTAAATTATTTGCAATTATCAATTTCTTTACATACATTACACATCGCAAAACATTACTGCAATACTGATGCACTGCTGTATTGCAATTGTTTTGGTAGAATTTCAAGGTAAAAAGCATGTAATATGCAATATAGACAATGTTTATGAGGCTGAGGGACAATAAAACAGTGAGTTCTGCCGTGTGTTTACACATAACGGCTTGCTGTCTCTGCAAAAAGAAAAAAAAAAACGTCAGCGTGTGACTCAACACGTGGCCTTCTGTGTGACTCTCTTGGGGGGAGTCCAAGGCTCAACCTCTGAGATAGGCAGAATGTTTGCACAGATTAGATCATCTGAATATGAACTATGAGTTCATTCTGTGGCCGTATCCAACCCAGTGAGGTCATGGAGCAGACGCAGAGGTCACTCCTGCAGGAGAAGCAGAGGTAGGACGATGCACAAAGGACTCTCAGAACAGACATCAGTGACATCCCTCTCTCCTCCTTATCGCTTCTCATGGCCATATTGTCTTTCATCGAAGTGGCCGAAAAGAGTGCATCTCCCTCCCTCTCTCTCTCTCACACGCATAAATACAAGCACACATGAATCCATACACACACACACACACACACACACTCTCTCTCTCTCACGCTCATCTGTGCCCCCTTCTTGGGACAAATTCGATTTGTAACCCAATCCTTAAGCAGCCACAATGCATTTAGCGTAATGACATTTTATCAGAGCGCCACGGAGGGGACTCTTCGGCAGGGCTCGGTTGCCGTGGCGGCAGCGTCATCGTCGCAGGGATGCGTGATAACGATTAAACTCATAACCCCGGCGGAGTAAACAGATGGCAGGCAAAGGGTGAAATGAAATTACCGTGATTGATTGCATTTGTCTGGCAACCGGCTCAGGAATAATTGTCTTCCCCGTGTTGCCCCGGAGACGAACGCACCCTTTCGTACGCGCACACGCATGAATGTGTCCGTAATTCTGTCCAGGTGTCACCACTGGGGGTGGGGATGGTATGTAGATCAGGTGGCCCTGAGTATGTGTGTGTGTGTGTGTGTTTGTGTGTTTGTGTGTGTGTGTGTGGGGGGGGGGGGGGGGTGGTATGGCACAGCATGATTGTGGTGTGAAGTGTAATTTGGCTCGAGATAAAAATCCAATAAATCAATAACGTAAGCGACTTATACATTCATCAAGCAGCTGGGTGTCACTAGCCGCGAGCGCTAGCCTCTGCAGCTCTTGGACATTATTTAATGAAATTAAAAAAGCAACACTGAGGAATAAAGGTATGAGTGAACACATAGATAAATATAAGGGGGTGGTGGGGGAAAGGAGGGGCTCATGAGAAACTCAATGGGCTTGTCGAGAGACTGAACAAGAGCAGGCCAGCGCTGCTTACGCCAAACTCTTCTCCTCTCCTTGCTCCTCCAGGAAATTACACCAAATACCCTGCCTCCTCTTGGGTCAGCCAGCAAGAGTCAGCCTGGGCACTGTATTGGCTGTGAGAGCTAAGAGGAAGGTGTGGGGGGGGGGGGGGGGGGGGGTGTGGGGGTGGTGGTGGTCTGAGAGGTGTTACACACCACTACAGCTGCCACCAAAGAGCCACAAAACATGGTGGCAAGAAAAAAAAAACTTCTACCTCCCACAGGCAAAACGATCAAATGGTAAACAGGAAATGGTTTGGGTAAGGATAAAGTCCTGCCTGAGCACACTAGTGCATGATCATCGTCCACATGCCCTACAGAATGCCCCTGTTATCCAGAAGGTTCTACAAATGACTCTGCACTCAGCTGCTGTTGGTCTATGCACAAGTCATGATAAACAAATATCCTGAAAATATATTAAATACCTGTAAATGCATGACATTATAACAGGATGAGGGAGTCACAAAAGGCCCACTAAGCCATTCATGCAATACTAATACTGTATTTTTCAGTCCCAATGGGGGAAAAAAAACCATGACAAGACAAGACATTCAGTGGTCACATGATCTAGGTATGGCCGTTCTCCTAGAGTGCCAATTCTTCTGGCATGTTGGCTGCTTGCTGTAGTTAGCCGCCACGCTAATGCACATCTTGAGTTGACAGCTTTGTCACAGAACAAGAGCTACAGGGGAATCAGCTAGCCCGTTTCACAGGTGTTGGTCTTTTTAAGAGGCCACACTGCAACGTGACTGTGGCAGCGCGACAAGAAGGGCTCTGTCTGAGCATGCTCAGTGATGGGGGCTGAGGGTGAGGGGTAGTGGTGGTGGTGGGGGAATTGGTTCTAGCAGAAGCCTGTCTGCAACCGGAGATGGATGAACAGATGGATAGATGGATAGATGGATAGATGGATAGGTGGGTGGGTGGGTAGGTGGATGGATGGATGGATGGATGGATGGGGAGAACACAGTTCTTAACTAGATAAAGGAGGAGGTGGGCAGCTAGGACCACTGAGAGAGCCGTCTGTCACTTCAGCTCACTGTGTGAGAGCACGAAGCTAAAGATCCACAGAGGGGTGAAAATGAACGAGTGAAGGACACGTCCTTTCGTTCTCCATCTCTCTCCCTCCCTCCCTCTCTCTCTCTCTTTCTCACCTGCCACCAGGAGCTGTGCAGGTCGGCGCAGAGGAGTTCGATGACGTCTCCGATCTGGATGTTGAGTGGTGGGCCACACAGCGGACTGGGCACACCATAGTAGTTACGGATCACTTGCATCTTTGGCAGACCTGAGAGGAGACACACACAAAAAGCTAAAGAAATGGGCACATGTGTGTGTGTGTGTGTGTGTGTGTGTGTGTGCATGTATCTGAGGTGCCTCCAAATGAAAGTCTACACACACTTCAATATGTATGTTTATTTGAGTGACTGGTGTCTGTGTGTGTGTGTGTGTGTGTGTGTGTGTGTGTGTGTGTGTGTAAGTGAGACAAAGAGAGCTTGCAGTACTCAAGCGCTTCTTTATAATCAACAGTGTGAGTTTTACTGGCTAGCACATCCCAAGGTGACAGGCGTAAACAGGAGCTGGAGCAGTGGCCCAGAAAACTTCCCCAGCCACACAAGCAGGTGCACAGTCCCCTCCCATCACACACACACACGCACACACACACACACACACACACAGTCACACACGCATACACACACACACACACACGCATACACACACACCCGCCCACAAGTCAACACAGCCCTTGCCTTTGCCTCATCCCCTCCCAGCTGGGGCTCGATGTTTTTGACATTACACTTGCTTTCATCTCCTTAAGTAGGGGCCTTTCTCCGTACCATCATTTACAGAGGAGAGAAACGAGGGCGCAAGAGAGGAAGAGAGATATGAGCATGTGCCCAGCAACAGAGGGAGGAGAAGAGGAGAGGAGTGGAGAGGACAGAGAATGGATGGAGACTGAATAGAGAGAGGGATGAGTGGAGAGTAAAAGAGATGGGCTGGAGAAGAAGAGAAGAGTGCAGAGTGAAGTGAAGGGGGGTGAAGAGGGAGAAAGAAGAACAGACCAAAATCGAAAAAGAGCACCCAGGGGGGCTTCGGAGAAAGCGCCTCTTTCATCAGTGTTTCTGAGGCTTCTGAGTATGTACTATGTGTGTGTGCGTGTGCGTGTGTGTGTGCGTGTGCGCGTGTGTGTGTGTGTGTGTGTGTGTGCGTGTGTTTGGCCAAGGAGACAGGCCTGGCAAGGCTGCAGAGGGTTGCTGGTAGGTTTGGGGGAGCGGGGGACGGTTGCAGAGGGCTGATTACAGGCTGCAGAAGGGTGGGCAGCTCAGCTCACGCTGCAACTAATGAGCCTAAGTGGGGCTTGGAGACCTCACTCTCCCGAGGAGGGGCACGTGAGCAGAGAGGGGAGCAGAGCGTTACGATGGTCATACACATGGGCACAACATACACACACACACACACACACACACACACAGAGTGAGTACACAGACATGCTTTCAAACACAGCTTGCCAACAGAAACTAAATGGCCTGATTGATCAGATTTCAAAGAAAGTGTAAGCATGCATGTGTAAATAATAATATGGATCTGTGTGTGTGTGTGTGTGTGTGTGTGTGTGTGAGAGAGAGAGAGAGAGAGAGAGAGAGAGAGAGACTGTGTGTGTGTGTGTGTGTGAGAGAGAGAGAGAGAGAGAGAGAGAGAGTGTGTGTGTGTGTGTGTGTGTGTGTGTGTGTGTGTGTGTATGCGCTTGTTTGTGTGGTTTCAGACTTGGGAGGCTAGCTGGCTTGATGACCAACGTCCACATGGACAACAAGCCTCTTTCACAAGCTAGGGGCTAAAGATGCCAGACTGTGGATGCAGCTGTCTCACACACACACACACACACACACACACACACACACACACACACACACACACACACACACACACACCAATAAAGGCCCCAAAGCCTCTGTAGCACTACCAGAAAAATTATTTCTGGCAAAAAGCAGGACAAGGCCAGGGCCTCCCTCTCTCTCTTCCTCTCTCGTTTCCATCTCCCTCTCTCCACAGTCCCTCTTTCTCTCTCTACTCTCTCCATATTCCCTCTTTCTCTCTCCTTCTCTCTCTCCAAATTCCCTGTTTTCCTCTCCTTCTCTCTCTCTACATTCCCTCTTTCTCTCTCCTTCTCTCTCTCTACATTCCTTCTTTTCCTCTTCCTTCTCTCTCTCTACATTCTCTTTCTCTCTCCTTCACTCTCTCCACATTCCCTCTTTTCCTCTCCTTCTCTCTCTCTACATTCCCTCTTTCTCTCTCCTTCTCTCTCTCCACATTCCCTCTTTTCCTCTCCTTCTCTCTCTCTACATTTTCTCTTTCTCTCTCCTTCACTCTCTCCACATTCCCTTTCTCTCTCCTCCACTCTCTCCACATTCCCTCTTTCTCTCAAAGACAGCTCAAAAGAAGGGATGCAAACCTTTCGTGGAAAGACACACCACCACCCCCCACCCTCCCCAAGAGAGATGAAAAGGAGCAGGTTTGGCAGGTGGGTGATGGCAAGGTAACAGAGGGGGAACATAGGAGATAGTAAGACTTGCTCAAGACTGCCATGATTGTCTTCCGCTCAGACAGATGATTCTCTCACCTGAGTCACCAAGGAGGGAGATGCTGAGTATGTATGTATACAACATACTGTTCAGGTGTATATGTAAGTGCATGTATGTGTGTGCTGTGTGCATTGTGTGTGTGTGAATGTATGTGTATACTGTAAAATTGCATACGCGCGTGTGTCTGTGGTAGTGTGCGTACGTGTGTGTGTGTGTGTGTGTGTGTGTGAATGTATGTGCATACCGTTCATTTGCATACGTGCATGTGTCTGTGGTTGTGTGTGTGTGCGTGCGTGCGTGTGTGTGTGTGTGTTGTAAAGGCATGGGTTTGTCTGGGTGTGTTCCCATCAGAGAAATGATGGGCTTCGACAGGCCACTGCATGATGCAAAGCCATTTCATACTGAGAACTTTAATGAATCCAATGACCTCAATATTCTCCAGGTACATCCCACCCTCTGCTGCTCTTTCCTGATGTGGTGTGTGTGTGTGTGTGTGTGTGTGTGTCTGTATGTGTGTTTTAGGTGTGTTCATACGTAAACGCATGAGTGTGTGTGTGTGTGTGTGTGTGTGTGTGCTTGTGTGTATGTGTCTTAAGGCAGGGAATTAATGAAAAGAATGGATGAGGCAGAAGGGCAGAAAAATTGACAAGGCAAAGGGGAGAATGGAGGGCATTTGGAAGATTCTAGAAGACACATGGAGGTCAAAAAGGAGCCAATGTGTCAGTCCTCACCTTAACACACAATTATCTAAACATAAGCACACCATCAAAAGGAGACAGTTCTGTGTTTGTGTGTGTGTGTGTGTGTGTTGCTTTGGCTAGTTCTGTATTCCGGGCCTCCCCTGCTCTTTCATTACCTCTGGCAGTAAGCAGCTGCATCGTTGCCGGAAAATTCTGCTCAGAAGTCCCCTTGGGGGCCCAGCCGCAGCCAAGCCAGATGCGAACGTCTCACAAAACAACTGGACGACCAGAAGACGAACACAAATGGGGAATGGCCCAGAGACCAGCTGGGTCTGGGCCAGGTTCGGCCCGGACGAGGCCCTAACTCACACAGTCTGAGTCTGTTGTACTGTGTAATCCTACTTGGAGTTCCACCGACAGGAGAGGAATTGATGACCGGATGTAAAACAACATAACTGATCTCTGATCAGATCACCAGTATGTTCACCAGTGCTTTACTACTACTTCAGGCACAAACTGACTGCACTGACTGGAATATCAGCTTTATTGAGTGGAATCTCTGTGTCTAAATAAAGCCCTGTTCCGACTAAGTAATTAAAAAAATAACATTATCTCAAATCATTGAGATAATCACCATCGTTTTCTGAATGTTTCCCATCAAGAGAATTTCATACCAAGTTTTCCTTCGCCACAAGAATGACCTGTTTGGATCAATGCAAATAAATGCAATGCATAAATGTACTCTTTACCCAGCTTGTGAAGCCTAATAAGTGCTCTATACAGGTAGCATGTGTTTAGTGTTGTCATGGAGGGAGCAGCTGCTGAGATGAGTCCTCAGGGTGTTTGTTCTAGATAAGGCAGACGGATGGAGGGATATGGAAGGAAAGCGAGAGAGGAGTGCAGAAGAGGAGGGTAATGGGGGAGCGGAGGGGTGAAGCACTGTAACGTTCTCGGTTTGCTGCTCCAAGCACAGTTGTCTCATATCAGGCATGCTCCACACAGGTAACATGTAAGAGCTTGCCCTCACAGGAATGAGACGCTGTGTACCAAGGACCAGAGGTGTGTGTGTGTGTGTCTGTTGGGGGGGGGGGGGGGGGGTATCAGTGAGTGAGTGAGTGAGTGAGTGAGTGGTCACGCTGAGTTCCCTGGATACGCGGGTCGCCTCCCCACTGTGCAAATCTGAGACTCCTCATACCCAGCCGCACCACCACCACACACACACACACCATCCTCCACTCCCGATACACAGATCTCCACACAGGCACGGGCGCAGAATGAGAAGCGAACGGGGCCGTCAAGAGCGTATTGATTTCAATGCGGCACCAAAGTACGGGATGATTTTCCACACTTTAACGAAGAAGAAGTCG
Source organism: Tenualosa ilisha (assembly GCA_015244755.2). Classification (NCBI taxonomy): domain Eukaryota; kingdom Metazoa; phylum Chordata; class Actinopteri; order Clupeiformes; family Clupeidae; genus Tenualosa; species Tenualosa ilisha. The sequence goes on from PYXC01000045.1 coordinate 5,454,694, forward strand.
AGTAGCGGGGGAAGCGCGGGGGGGGGGGGCGCACAAAAACAGAAGCAGGCGGGCAGGCACACGGCTTCACGGCGCATTCCAAGCAGAGATCAGCCGCCACTGCGACGCTGTAATTGGGGCGTTTGCCTGATTTCACGCCGCAGTCGCCCATTTAGCCGCAAGAAAGCAGAAAATGATATGGTGTTTCAGAGCACTGGCTACAAACTCTAACTGTGTGTGTGTGTGTGTGTGTGTGTGTGCCTGTTTCTATGGCTGTTACATATAATGCCTTTTTCTGTTGTGTCTGATATTTGTTTATGAGCATGTTCAATCTTGATCATGATGTGTGCACATCCCCATGTATTTATGTTTATTTTTAGTGATGTCTTTGGTTGTGTGTGGGTGTGTGTACTCAGCTCACCTGGGTCTGATCGTCTGTGTGGTCTTTCCTGTAAAAAGAGTCAACAGTCACAAAATGAGCTTGCATACGGTCTACAAAATCACCCCCCACACACACATACACACACACACACACACACACACACACACACACACACACACACACACATCCATAAAACCTAACCTCAGGTTTAAAATAGCACTGTGAGACATTACTAAAGATGATGGGTGAGTGCATACACACACATACGGTACACACACACACACCACACACACACACACACACACACACACACACACAGATGCACTCTCAGTTCTCATCATAGTAACAGTGGCAGTAATGTAGTTTCCTTCAACGCCACACAGCCCCAAACCTCTGAGCCTATAATAAGGTGAGAAAATTGCCACCCTGCACTTTATGCATTGGTCATATTGCTCTGCTACCTTCCCTGACACATGGCTGTTCTTCCCTCCCCCTCCCCCCTCAACACAATGCAGAAAGCACGCCAGCCTTCAGTATAGCATTACATCAATACCTACACACACGTCACGAAAACACACACACACACACGCAAAACTTTAAAGCCTCATTGCAGAGGGCACACACACACACACAAACACACACACACACACACACAACGCACGTCAATTTTTCATCTAAAAAGGCAGCACAACGTGCAAGGCCATCGTACATGGTTATTATGTGAACGTACTCTCAGAAGTGTGAGCACAAGCATCAATATTTGATCTCAGGCTATCTTTAAGATGAGTCTCAGATGTGCAGCGGGCACTAGCAAGACGCTGTTAAAACCAACCAGAGCTGCCACAGAGCACATGGAGGTTAAAAAACAAAAGTAGGTCCTTTAACATGTGCGTGTTTCAGAGCATGGAACCTATCGTCCTCTCCCTGGAACGTTTCACAACTCTACTTTTTTTGTTGGTACTTGCAGCGCTTCTGCAAGTGAGCATATATGAAACAGAGACATGAAATATAAACAGCAAAGTACAGGCCAACCTGTGTGTGCACCTGTGCATGTGTGCGTATGTGTGTGTGTGTGCGTGTGTGTGTGTGTGTGTGTGTGGTGTGTGTGTGTGTGTGTGTGTGTGTGTGTGTGTGTGTGTGTGTCTGTGTGCATCATTTATGTGCAGTAGAACTACTAATGAAAAGCAATCAAAAACAAATGCATCAAGGACAGGACTCTGGAGAATAGATGCACTCAGTGTATACAGCAACATAAACAAGGGAAGAACAGAAGAGAGAGGGAGAGAGAGGGGGGGGAGAGAGAGAGAGAGAGAGAGAGGGAGAGAGAGAGAGAGGGAGAGAGCAAGGGATAGAGAGAAGAGGGAGAGAGAGAGAGAGGGATAGAGAGAGAGAGAGAGAGTTCTTTTGACTGTGCTGAAAGTTGTTGCATAAAGCCCAGAGAGGGGAAAAGGGGTCTGTCTCACCTGAGTTCTGAAGGAGCACGACTCTGAAATAGGGTTGAAAACAGGCATAGTTAGTGAAGAGCACCGGCTCGACTGCTAGACGAGACGAGAGCAGACAAGACGAGACGTAGCAAGCACACACAGACATACACGTAAACACACACGGAGACACACTCGCTCGCTCCGACAAGTCTGCGGCACGGCCGGGTGCAGGGGCGAACACACACACGCACATAGAGACACACCAAATGGCAACAATAGTGGAGCGCAGAGCAACCGAGGCCCCAGTAGCTTGCAGTCATTAGTGGTAGGTGAGCTGCACGGTACAGCACTCATTTGCTTCTGCAGCCTTGACTTTGTAGGACTGCAGGTAGTAGTTGACAGGAGACCGAGGTTTGGGAGGCGGGAGGTGTACGGTGGGCGTGTGTGTGTGTGTGCGTGTTTGTGTGTGTGTGTGTGTATGTGTGTATGGAAGGAGGGCAGAGCCTGTGTAAGGTGTGCACTTTAAAAAGCCTCTCTCATTGGCTCCCTGGGGATGAGGGAGTCCTCCTCTTGCTAACTAGCCCACAGTGAACTTTGTCCCATTACACAAAGGTGCACTTCGATGAGAACTAGAGAGTGTTACAAAGAAGGAGCCAGAGAAGAAAAAAAGAGAAAGAGAGCGAGAGAGAGAAGAAAAGAAAAAAGACAGGCAAGAGGGAAAAAGACGGAGTGGGAGTGAGGGATTGGTAAATAACAATGACTGTACAAAACTAATTTTCCTGGAAACACCAAAGCAGAATCACAATCAGCACAAGACCATAATCAGCCAAATTACCAGACTGGCTGACTAAACTCATTCAGAGCAAACAAAACATTTTGTTGGGATTAATAGCAATAGATTCAAATGGAAGCGAAGGAGACAGACAGATTTTCCTCTCTCACTGATCTCAGCACAGTTAGTCTGAACATAAATCTGAGGCTTAAATAGGAATAGAATGTGCTAAAATAGTTCACCAGGCAAAAAAATAGCAATAATCTCTGCTGTGATTAATTGTGTTAATGTAATGAGCTGTATATGTTTCAGTTCAATGCAGGGATCAATAACCTGTGATATGTTTATAGTGCTTTAGTCATGTGTTTTATTTGAGCGAAGTGTTACTGTTATGAGACTATGTGTGAGAAGGGGTTTGTGGAATCGGGTGCACATTGAACGAGTCACTCCTGCTGCCTCCTCCCAGCAGTCCCTGGTGCACTCTCACCTTTTGGGGTTGCGTTTCCCAAAACCATAGCGGTTAACCAGTTAGCAACCTTGTTGGTTGGCAATGGGCAATTGCATTGCAATCAACACAGTTGCTAACTTAGTTAACTTAGTTAGCAGCTATGGTTTTGGGAAATCCAGCCCAGGTTTAGGCTGCTGTGTCCAGGTGTGTCTAACTGTTCCACCCCTGCAGCGCCACCAGCTTCTGCCAGACTGGCCACAGCCAACGGGTGCCGGCATCTGTGCCTGCTTGCTAACACGCAGATGCACGCACTAACATGTACAGCTGCGTGCACACACACACACACACACACACACACACACACACACCACACACACACACACACACACACACACACACACACACACATTCCTGGCAGCTCAGGCCAATGCCAACAAGAGCAGGCATCTGTCACACACATACACACACACAGAAAAGTAAACACTGATAAGCAAGCATAGACACAAAGAGCAAACTGAAGCACAGACATCACGCACTATGCACACACACACACACACGCACACACACACACAAACACACACACATACACACACACACACGCACACACACACACACATATACACACACGTGTGCACACATCCAAACAGACAATTATGGCAGCCTTCTAGCACAGAAGCAAAATTGCTTTAGAATCCTGTAGAGCTGCAGCAGGGCCAACTGAACTTGTGCATAGCCCAAAGTCAACAACAAACAAAATGCTCATTAACACAGACTCAGGCACACAATAGCAAGTATTCACACACATATGCTTCCATGCACACCTACTCACGCTGGAACGCAAGCACAAAAAGCATGCACGCATACACACACATACACACACACACACACACACAGACACATGACACATACACACACACACACACGTCAAATGCGGACATACGTCAAACAGCATGACAAGCTGGCTCGTCCTGTTTGCTATTCTCTGCACAGCGTGTGCCAGCCCTCATGGCTCTGGCCCGCCTGCCTGCCTGCTATACAGCAGCACTGTCTAGGCTGGCTCTGTCTGAGCAGCCAACTAAGGCCCTGGTGGAATACACTCTCCACCTCAAGTGTAAACACCACACACACACACACACACACATACACACTCACACACACACACACATACACATATACGCACACACACACACATTCACATACTCACACACACACTCACACACACACACACATACACACTCACACATACACACACACCTCACACACACACACACAGACACACACATACACACTCACACACACACACATACACATATACGCACACACACACACTCACATACTCACACACACACTCACACACACACACACACACACATACTCACATACACACACGCGTGCACACACACACACACAGACACACACAAACACACACTCTCTCTTGTTCTCTCTCACTCTCTCTCTCTCACACACATACACACACACACATACGTGTACATACACACACCCACACCTACACCCACACCCACACCCACAATTCACACGGTGCCAAGACACACTTTATTTTGCCATTTCAGAGCTTTAAGCAGGCCGCTTGGAACCTCCAGCATCCCGACTCTGAAAAGTGTGTGTGAGCCGAGATGATGAATCGTTTTCATGGGGTGTGTGCACGTGGTCATCAATTTGCCTGAAAATACCTGAAGACAAATTACATTGTTTGCCTATTAAGTCAGATGTATAAAATGAGGCTGCTATATTTAGACTTTTCAGGTGTACCTGTGTGTGTGTGTGTGTGTGTGTGAGTGTGTGTGCGTGTGTGTGTGTATACACAAGAGCCTGTATGTGTGAATGTGACTGTGTGCAATAACATATATGCACCTCCACGCACACAGTGATATAGTGCCATGCAAACGCAAAAAAAAAAAAAACACTGAACCACATACACACAGCTCAGTTAGAGCAGCATGGATAGACAGACAGACAGACAAACACACACACACACACACACACACACACACACACACACAACTCAGCATGCAGCTGCTCACCTGGGTTTTTCCCACAGAAGCCCAGCCGGCCCAGGCACTCCTTATGGGCTCCTGCCCCACACTTGCTGCACTGATAACCCTGATTAAAGATGCCCCTGCCAGAGAGAGAGAGAGAGAGAGAGAGAGAACAACATCAGCTGCAACACACACACACACACACACACACACACACACACATACAATATTCCCAGCCCCACACATACACACAGATCCTGTTTGAATCTATTCCAGCAAACACTTCACCAAGAGTGCTGCTATTATTCTTTTCAGAGGCACTGAATACAACCAATTGGTTCATTGTGTTGTTCTTTTTGTTTCTGACTTTAAACACACTCACGTACGCACGCAAACGCAAACGCAAACACACACACACACACACACACACACACACACACACACACCACCCATTCTTCTGTATTGACTGACAGGACAGACTTGTTGTCGAGAAACACCGGCGCCCATCGCAGGCTCCAGGTACTTCATTAAGAGCTCTATTGTTGCCTGCAACTGCAGCCTGTTTCTGGAATTTTCCAAAATGGGGCTTCAGGTGGATTTCTGAATAGCACTTGTGTTCTTGTGTGTCTGACTTGACACCTGTTATTTCTGCTGAATGGCTTTTTATTCATTTTTCCACTGTCCTTGTCAGCTGTACAACACCTCACCATGATTAAGAGATGGGGTTGAATGAGGAGAAGGAGGAGTAGGAGGAGGAGGAGGAGAGGGAGGAAGAGGGACAGGAAAAATCTGCATCAAATCTCTCTCATTCTCTCTCTCTCTCGCTTTCTTTCTTATTCTCTCTCTCTCTGTCTCACTTGTCTCTCTCCTCCACTCCATCGCTCTTGATGTGAATTGTTCTTCCTGCCTTTCTCCTTAGATGCTGCAGACTCCCATCCCCTCTACTATAAAAACTTGATGGCCCCCTTCACAGAGTCTCTTGTCTCTTCCTTGATCTTGGCGGCGTGAAGCAGACCAGCACCACAAGACCCTCCCTCCACACATCAGAGGTGGATCACTACTACACTACACTACCCACGTTCCCATCTGTTTCCTCACTGTCAGCCCTGTCACCGTGCACCCAGGCCTGACTCGCAGTTCTCCAATTCCATCAGCAGTCATCTCAGGCAACCCCCCATCCACAGACACACACACACACACACACACACACACACACGTGCACACACGCGCACACACACACACACAAACACACACATCGACCCACACACACAGCTCTTGTGATCACTGTCAGACAGCGTCCTCCAGACCCCTGAAAAAGCCTCTAAAGCCTCCTGTCCTGAGGGGGCCTTGTGTCTCTCAACTCTCATTTCAAACCACCAAAACCCACTGTGCACGGGACTGTCCGACACCACACACACACACCACACACACACACACACGCACTCACAGACACACACACAGACACACACACTGTTCACTTCCCTTAGTGAACATATATGAGAGGATTATGACTCCTCATTAGAGAGGCAGAAGGCAGTCTTGTATAGTTATGTCATGACAGAGTGGATTTTACATGCTATACTTTTCATTCACACCGAGATTTTCAGTACGCCTAAAGCTGAGCCTCATCTACAGGACTACCTTAACCTAACAGTAAAATAATATACAATTTCCCAGGAATATTTGGAGCGGTAATCTGGGGAAGTGTTAGTCCTAGTTAGACATTTTATGAAAATATATACTGGTACATTATTGGGACCTGAGCATTTGAACTTTGAACACTTAAGCCTGTGCTTAATATTCAAACTGCATTAGAGGCTAACCAGTCTTACAGCACGTTTCGATGGTATAGTGAAGGTCCACAAAAAAGGGGCTTTTGCTCAATCAATCCCAGGATGCAATGGGGTCTCACCTCAGGAGCATGTAACAGGAGCTGCAGGAGGTGATCCTGTCGAACGTGTGCATGTGGAAATCATGGCTGCGGTTGGCGTTCTCTGGCCGGATGTTAGACCTGGAGAGGACAGCAGATCAACAACATGGACATTAGGCATTAGATAGGGAGGGGATCAAAAAATAATGAGGAGATGCACACACACACACACACACACACACACACACACACACATACACACACACACAAACATACTCATGCGCACACATAAAACATACACACACAGGCGCAGACACACACAGACGCATTTAGACAGCAAGCTTTCACACCCATCTTGTCACGTTCATCGACAGTGAATCACTCATCGATGTTTCATGCAGAGGGAGAGTGAATCCAATAAAAATAATGTGACTGCGACAGGCTGAGTGCTGAGTGCTAAGGCCAACCGTGAGAAAGAGAGAAGCGATTTTATGAAATTGCCAGTATGAATAGTTTACCTCATGTACAACATGTCTTACGTCACCACATGTACAGGCAAAAAACCATACAAACTCAGAGCACAGTCTCACACATCCATCCACCCACCCACACACACACACACACACACACACACACACACACTCACACACAAAGAAAACAAGGGCCTGAAATAAACGGTGACGAAGCGGTGATGGATTTTCAGGTCAGCCAGGCTCCCTGCCTCGCGCTGTACCGACGGTGTGGTTGGCAGAGAGGAGCATGAGATGGTGAGATGCTGCGGCCGCAGTCGACAGGAAACATGAAATACGAGAGGCTAGGGCTGGTGTGGGGGGGTGGGGGGTAGTACATCATCGCTCACAGTGGAGTCCACTGACTCACTCACACACACACACACACACACACACACACATAGAAACCAACAAAACGAATACACACTGCTCCAAACAAATTTACTTTCAACTACCATAGCACCTTCTTTCCCACGTCACTGCATCTCTTTTTGACTCTCTCTCTCTCTTTCTCTCTTTCTCATGCACACTTTCTCTCTCCTTCCTCTCTGCCTCTCTGTTTACTGTCTTTCTTTGTTTCCAAAGAGCAAAGTTTGAGCCACGCTCACACACACACTCTCCACATCGCCATGCTCTCTGTAGATGCCTTAAAAGCTAAAAGGCCTGTCAGGAAAATGACTTCAAATTAACACCGCTCGCGTTTTTTTTTTTTTTTTTTTTTCTTTCTCTTTTTTTCTCTCTCTCGAGTATTTTCTCCTCGGCTGACGGGCTGCTGTGATACCCCCCGCTGTAAACTCGACTGAAGTCATTATCAACGGCATCAGCAAATCATTTAACAATCACCCATCCCATTAATCTCTTTTCATTTAAAAAAGATGAATAAAGCCAAATCCACCCCGCTTCATCTCCCAGGCACTTTAGTGTGCAGTTCAACGCTATCATCACCACTACAGTCAAACACGTGTGACTGATTGAGATAATTGGGAGAAATCGGGCGAAACAATTCAGTGGCCATCTTGTCTTGACATGCTTTTGATTGAGCGCCACTGAGCGGCTTCGGCGACCTTGGTGGTCTCTTTACCGATTCCACCCAAAGCCGCTACCCTCTGTGTACGTGAGTGTGTGTTTATATGACTTTGTACGTCAGCTGGTTGTAGTTGCTATGGCGATAGATATGTTGAAGTTCAAACCCCAGGAGGCTCTGATATTGATGAGATACCTTCAAACCACAGTATAAATTCCCAGTCCAACAGTAGCACCTTTGCTAAAACTGACCGTATAAATATATAACTATATAAATAAATATGATATGCAAATAATGTATGCCTGTATTACTTATATACTTTTCAAAGCTAGATATCACACTGATCTGTTTATGACACTGTCCTTTACCTCCAAAGACACAATGCAATTCCTAGCTGTTACGCTGGTATGAAAACATGCTCTGAATCTGAATGTGAAAGTAGCCTAATTCTTCCCGCATTAGTAGAGAGCCATCAAAGGGATACCATGTAACACATATCACACTCAATTTGATGACCCCTGCCAAATTTGGCTGATTCTCAATATTCTGGAAGCACACACATCGCAGATACACTCATACACTCATATACACACACACACACACACACACTCACATACACACACACAGACACTCACATACACATATACACACACATTCATCACAGATACACACACACATACTGGCAAGCTAAGACTTACAGGGCCATGCCAAACTGTTCTTGCCACTTCTTCTTCAGTTCTTTGGTCTTAAAGAAGAACTCGAACCCATTCTGGCCCTGGTTGTGTGTGAGGTAGAATCCATAGGACCACTACGAGGAAAAAGAGGAAAAAGAAGAGAGCAGAAGAGAGAGAAAAAGAGAGAAAGAGAAAGAGAGAGAGAGAGATAATAAGGGGTATGTTATGATGTTGTAAAAACAGAAACACACAGAAGTTCACTTCACCCACACACATTGGTCGCATTACTGGCCCGCTCTGCAATAAGCACATTGCTCTTATCACACCGCTAAAGATGAATTGTGGAACATGAGTGTGTGATATAGTAGGCTGCTTGCGTATGTGTGTGCGTCCGTGTGTGCGTCCGTGTGTGTGTGTGTGTGTCTGTGTGTGTGCCCATTTGTGTGTTTCACTATGTGTGTGTGGAGGGGTTAACTGAGGTTTGCTGTGTCGGGGGCAAGTTTCAATTTCTGAAACAATGACCAACATCCATTAGCGACCCTAGGCTAGCGCTCCCATTCATCAGGGTGTATTAGCGTCCACTTGGACATCCACAGCTGCCTACCCCAACTCAGGTGCACAGCCAACGGGCAACCAATTACTTCTGAGAAAACCAGACAGACAACAAGCATGTGTGTGTGTGTGTGTGCGTGTGTGTGCGTGTGTGTGTAAGTCCTTGGCACAAAATGTGTGTGTGCTTCTGTGTCTATGTGCATGTGAGGCTGAGACAGTGAAAGAGAGAGAAGGAGATGAACATGCGTGTGTTATTCCAAATGACATCATAGTTGTTTGTCCTCTCTCTTGACAAACTATAACACACAATGACACTTAATCCTGCCACGCGACATGCTGTCCTATTTGCAGCTTCCTTTGTTTGTGTGTTTATCTTGTTTCTTTTAAACAGCCATCGATGACACACGTGTCCAGGTAATAATCGTGGCCCGACAAATTGTTGTTTGTGTTTTGCCGTTATAAATAGCACAGTGTGTTTTGTGCAGTTAGCCAGGCGTTAGCGCAGTGCTGCAGACTGCAGAGGCGCCGTTTAATGAGAGGCACCATCTGGGACTAGCAGGGTCCTCTTAAGCAGCAGGGGTGACAGCCACCATTACAGTGAGCGCACCTTCGGCAGAGCACTCCAGCACCAGTCTGCCGGTCTGTGTGGCAGTCAAGCACCAAACACACACATAAA
>PYXC01000045.1:5467500-5470000 GCA_015244755.2 Tenualosa ilisha
CTTGCCACTTGTAGCAGCTAGCAGCTGGAGTTGTTTCTCTCGTTTAGTTTTTTCCCCCCGTAGAGGGCCCACTTCCCCCTGATTAAGACCTAAAAGAAGCCCAGAAAGCCACCGCCGTCTCACCAATCTCCTCCTCCAGAGCCTAGACGCCAGCTCCCACAGAGAGAGACAGAGGAGTGCTACTCCAGTGTGCTTGTTCATCACCAAGCGCTATGCGTAATCAAAGCAAAAAAAGTCACCCTAGCCCATGCTAATGCTTGTGAAACTGCAGCGCTAGGCTATGCTAAGCTACACACACCCAACCAACCCCACACCCCAACAAGATGCACAGAGGGGGAGCCAGCCACTCGAGGAGGTTAACTGCATTAGCGCTCGCAAGGCCCAATCAATGCTAAGTGGCTAATTTATCCAAATGAAATCATCTAGGGCATCTTACGCCATGAGCGTGCACACATTTGCGCTCTCCTCTCTGCATGATTTACCTCAATTATGGCAAGGTGTGTGTGTGTGTGTGTGTGTGTGTGTGTGTCTGTGTGTGTGTGTGTGTGCGTGTGTCTGTGTCTGTGTGTGTGTGTTTGGGGACATACCTGTCAAGCTGAATCACCTTCTAGTTGAAGTTTGTCCAGCTGACTATTTCCCCTCATTCCCACCAGTGTGTTTTGCTTTCAGTTCAGGGAAACTCGGAGACTAGATAGCTCGCTAGCAATTTCATTAGGTCAATACAGGCCCTACATACAGACCCTATGTGAGTCTGAGAAATAGAGTGTTAGGCTAAGTCTCAGACACAGACAAGAGGCACAAAGATAGTCAGGAACAGTTTGCAGTGCAGAGCCATTGAGGAGAGAGTTGGGATGTTATCCAGAAACCTCCAGAGAGGGGAAGAATGGCACTGTCGGAGATCTTCAAAGTACTGACAGATGACGAGTCCAGCTTCCTGGAGGCCTAATGCCAGGCCACAAAGGCTGTGTTTGTTAACTGACTGTATCAGACACTCTTGCACACAGGTTGCCTCCCTTGCACTCTCACTCACACAATATTCTACTACAGTGTCAATTGTCATACTTTAGTGTGCATTATTGTACTGTTACACACACACACACACATACACATAAACACAAACACACACAAACCAGACAAAACCTCTCATGTCTTGCCATATCCAAAGGTGACCAAATAGGAAAGATCAAGCCAGAGTCGGGAACAGGTTAAATGAGAATAGCTCTCTTACTAAACTAAACTAACAAGTCACATACCTTCATGGCATCGAGGGCTTTCCGTAAATTGCTCTTGTCAGTGGCATCCTGAGTGTGTTTCACTAATTCCTGTCAGTGAGAAACAGAGAAAAACCACACACAGAGTGTAAGACTGAGAAACCAAAAGAGGGCAAAAGTGTTGGAAATAATGGCAGCCGAAGCTCTTCCATAGCTGCTCTCAAAGAATAATTAGAGGCACTGAAATTAACTAAGACGTGGCCTGGTGGGGATAGAGAGAGAGTCGGCACTGGCACGTAGGAATTAGGGCATCAGTCGGGCTGACAGGCTCTTCACGGTAGCCCAGGCATCATGCAAATTGTTTACCGAAGTTGTCAAGAGCAAATTTATACATGTAGTCTTCAGGGAAACGTCCGCAGGAAAAAGCATATCCTTTTAATTTAGTATGTCGGAACCCGAGCGAAACAAACAAAAGGATAAATAAACAGAGTGATTATCAGGGTCAACACAAAAGAGCCTGCCACAAGTCCCTTACATGCAGACACACATCTACAAGTGCAAAGACAGACAAATACACCTCCGCTTGCATACACGTACACACACACACACTCACAGACACTCACAGACACTCACACAAAGAAAAACAGAGAGAGACCTAGAATGAAATTCCTACAGACTACCTAGGCCATACTTTTTTCTTTTTCTTTTTTTTTCATTTCTTTTGAATGCCAAAATGAAAAGTTGCCAGTGATAGAGGCTGAGGGATGGATTATATATCTATATATTTGGCCCATTGGTCGGAGGGGGTGGGGTGGAGGAGGGCTGAAATTGCTTGGCTGTGCGAGTGCTGATGGTGTAAACAAGACATCTAGGCCGGCCTGAAGGATAAGGAAGGGTACCATGCATGTCCTTCACTCGGCCCAGATAAATGGCTTCCCTTTGGCCTGGGAGATATATTGCCGCCCGGCAACACACCAAATCCCCTGTGTCAGTCAAGCTGAACCTGGCCATTATTATCACAAGCAAGAGAGACAGAGCCTTATTCCTCATTCCCCCTTCTCCTGAGCCCTCACACCGTGTGTGTGTGTCTGTGTGTGTGTGTGTGTGTGTTGGTGTGTGAGAGAGATAGAGACAGAGAGGGAACGTGTTACTGTGTGTATTTGTATATCTGTATGGTGTGTATGTCTGTATGTCTGTGTGTGTGTGTGTATGTGTATGTGTATGTGTGTGTGTGTGTGTTGAAAGGAAATGTGTGTATGTGTGTGCCTCTGTGTGTGGGGAGGAGCAGC
>PYXC01000045.1:5477500-5532500 GCA_015244755.2 Tenualosa ilisha
AATGATGGAGCTTAAATGTCCTTTGCTTGTCATTTTACTGAGAATATGTGTTAACCGGTAGACTGGTTGGTTCTGGAATGTTTTGGAATAAATCTCATGTCGTGACTTCTAGGCTACTGTTCTTTTTCAAAGGAATTTTAAATGATGGAGTTTAAATGTCCTTTGCTTGTAATTTCACTGAGAATATGTGTTAGTTGGTCGACTGGTTGGGTTTGGAATGTTCTGCAATAAATCTCATGTCATAATTTGTACATGACGCAGAACACTTACTCTATTAGGTCTTCCAAATGGTTGTAAATCTCTTCATCCTCAACACTGTCTTCTGTAGGAAAGGGCCTGAATAGACAAACAGTGAATAAATTATACACATTTTCACATCTACTTTGGCGACAATATTCTATTATTTTATATTTTGTGTGTTATTTTATTAAGGTATGTGAGTTTTGATATGATCCAAAGTCAAGTTACCTTATTGTTGTTTGTTGTGCAATACTTGTATTAGACAGCTTGGACAATGTGTCCATAACCTGTAGACAAAACAGTAAAATTATAATTGTTATTGTACCATAAACACAATAGCGACAACACACAATAGAATTGAATGTTGAACACTGGTCATTATATTACCGGGCCTGCACTTTGAACAGGTGATGCAACACTCCAAGACAAACACAAGGGGGCATCCTTCCCTTGGAGATGATGATCATGAACTCCAAATCAAAACATTTCTTCCATATGCATACACTAGCACCTACACGCTCAAAGCTGAGGTCACTACATGCGGGCATCTAGTCTGGCCATCTCCAGCTAATCACGTCAAAGGAAATAAAACATGCTACTCTGGTGATGGCATATACCCCTTAGGTCTGAGCTATAAGCACACAATATGGCTGACAGGAAGAGAATTGATCTCCCAACACAACCACTGACCACGTGGCACACCAATAGGTGCTGATGGCCCATACGGCTATCCCCGCGGTTCACACCACACTGACCCGTGTGACCTCTGTAGTGACCAGGCAAGAACAGGATTGATCTCTACATAACCACTGACCGGCTTCATTCATCTCCACACCACCAACCCATGAGTGAAACACACAGACTCACACTTTACTACTGTATAGATCCGCCTATAGGTTTTTTCCACAGAGTTCATAAATCTAATGCATATTACCCAAATGTTGCATTTAGAGAGGCGTATTGAGGATGTTTTATAGAGAGGGAGGGAGATCCCCTATTGATTTATGTGTATACATAAGCATATTGTACCGGGAGCTGGTGAGCTAGCGGGTCAATAGCGATCACACAGCATCCTGTGACTTTCCCAACCCCCAACAACCCCCCCCCCCCCTGACACACACACACACGCGCACATCCCAGTAAATCACATTACAGACTAGACTCACTAGCCCACTAGCAACTAACACACTAGACACACTACCCGCGGACAGATCTTCAAACAAAGCCCAGATAGAAAATTAGCATTGTGCAAAACATCCACATGTAGTCAAAATGAAATGACTGATGTGCATTCAATTGATGGAAGGGCGCACAGTTCACCGAAGGCATGCATTTTTATCAGTAGTCCAGAAGAATGGAAAAAAAAATTCAAAGGCACACAGCCTTGGTATTCCAGCAGCATGGCCCACTAGGTGAGACCCAGGAGCTAGAAATATGGGCTGACTTGGTGGTCCCTGAGAGGGGGAAGGGGGTGGGGGGGGGGTGGTCTGTGGCTGGAGCTGGAGAAGAGGACCGGATCCTTGCCCCCAGGCTCTTATCTCTCTGTGGCTATGGCATGAGGGAGTGAGAGAATGAGGGAGTGAGTGACTCGCATACGGAACAGGCCACGGTGGGCAACACACTATTTATTGTCATGGACAGAAATGGAACACAGTGGTGACCATGCTTAAGCTGTGTGTGTGTGTGTGTGTGTGTGTGTGTGTGTGAGAGAGAGCGTGTGTGAGAGATAGAAAAAAAGAAAGACAGAGAAGAAAGAAAGAGAGAGAGTGTGTGTTTGTTACTGTGTCCACCCTATGTGCAGGTACGTGCAGGTACGTGACCAAAGTGTGCGCAAAACCCACACAGTTTCACATGTCTTTAAGTTGCTTCTCTTTGAAATTAGCTACTGCTAGCCTTTTAGCACCACATGAAAGGGTATTCATGTGTATCTGTCTGTATCCCTCTGTGTCTATGCGTATGTGAGCGTGTGTGTGTGTGTGTGTGTGTGTGTGAGGGGGGTGAGCGACACGTTCCTGCCTGGCACTGTGAGCCCTGGGCTCTGTAGCACGCTGCATATTTACACACATGGCAAACAGCTCTGGCTGGAGAGACGCACTGTGGCATTGCAGCAGCAGTAGTGGGGGTGGGGGAGGGAGGACTCTCTCTTATCTCCCACTGTCACTTGCCACACACTGGGCTTCACCCAGAAATAATGAACTCATACTGTGAAGCCAGGCAGCCACCCCACCAGCATCACCACCACCACCACCACCCATAACATCACCCACCCATACTCAAAATAAAACTACTATGTTGCTAACGCTAGCAATGCCACCCCCCAAGGCAACAGGAAGTCATCTCAGCATTACTGTCTGTGGTGCTGCTAGCCTATGTCACCGATCAATGCTAATTCAGCTATAGAGTTGGCCTTGTCTGAGGTCAGTGTGCGTGAAAGGGGCTTGTCACCTAATTACTCCACGCAGACACACTTTGATTATTTCTGTCTGTAGCACAAAAACTGAATAACCTACATTTGTCATTTGAACACATGGCCTACTCTACTTATCCTCAGGAGCAGGATAGGAGACAATTATAGTGCAGAGGTGGACAACATCACATCACTGTTTTTGTGATTATTTCTGCATTAGTGTTTTTTTCTGTATAATTTATAACGCCTACTGTCATGAATGTTAAACCATAACTCCCTGATTATTAACCGAGGTTAATATATTGATTTTGCAAAATTTCTTTCTTTCATACAGGATTGCCTTTCTTTTCATCATTCTACTTGATCTGATCTGATTGTGATAAAATAGGTAATGTTTAGTAACTGGGCTTAATAAATGGGTGAAGTTAATACAAGGGTGAGGTTTTGTTTTATTAGTTTGCATAAACACTGACCTGAGGTGTATACATGGTGCCAATATTCGGGAAATTACTGTAATGACGGTGTTAGCTATGCTATACACAACCCTACAAACCTTGTCCCAGATTGTTCAGATCTGTCATGTGGTGTTGACGTTGAAGACATCGTGAGTTTGCTTTAACTGACCGGCAGGAAGTGAAGTCATGGTGAGCAAGACAGGATGGATAGTGGAGCGGGTAACTTGCTCAATAATGTGTGCAGCTAGGCTTCTACGAAGTGTGTGTGTGCATGTGTGTGTGTGTATGTGTGTGTATGTGTGGGGGTAGTGCGTGTGTGTGTGTGTTTGTGTGTGTGTAAGTGTGTGTGTGTGTATTCGTGCATGTCAGTGTGGGTGTGTCCACATAAGTTATAGAGTCTCAAAGGAGAGATCTGACTGTGAGATGTGTAAGAGTGTTTGCTGCAAATGTGAGGTTTTGGTAATTAAGTAGAACCAGATACAGTAAACCAGAAAGTCACATCTGCTCATCAAAAACCACTCTTTACTGTTATGAATTTTCAGCTAAATTCATGACTAATTGTAAAACCAACTGTGCTGTGAAACAGCACATGAAACGTTTTCGTGTAAAAAGGGTTTGCTTGATCATATTATATTTGTATTTGTATATATCGTATTATAAATTAAATAAATGATAAATATTACATTTAAATTAAAGTAATAATTGTTCAATTCATGCAAACCAAAAGACAACAGATTTTGCTCTGTGTGTTTGAATGTGTATGTGTGTATGTGTGCACGCGTGCATGCTCATGTTCGTGCAGATGTGCACAGGTGCACATGTGTGACTATTCATGAAAATACCTATTTGAGTACCAAAATGGTACTGAACCTAATGCTTTAGTATGACAGAAGACAGAGAAGTGTGACCAGGTGCGACTCGAGAATTAACTGACAGCACTGACTCTGGTGTTATAGAGCAAGGATAGTAAGTTATTAGCATGCTAGCACTGCTATAAATTTAGCTGCTCATTACTGTGGTAAAACAATAATGCTTTGCCCTATATGTTTGAATACTAATGTAAAAAAAAAAAAATTCCCCATGAAATTTTTACAGTGTGCCTTCCTGCACCTCAGTGCTTAAATAGCAAACACCAAATTATTCATAATTGGAAATCCCCAGTCGTTTAAGAGAAGAGATAAAGGGGAAAAAAAACTCAGAGAGGGCACAATGGTTAAAAAGCACAACTATCACTAATGTTAAATTGAAGTTTTATCTCAGTTGACACAGAAGCACAGCTGTTTGCCTAACTCTATTAAACAAAAGGCAATTAAGCCAGCTTAGTCCCATCTGCAGACGCATCCAGACAGACAGGTGTTGAAGTAGAGATGTGGCTGCCAAACTCTCAAGGCTAGTATCAGAGCAAAAACACACACGCACACACACACACACACACACACACACACACACACAAAAAGATTCATCGGAGAGAAAGTAATGTTTGTCGTTCATCAAAGTCACACATCATTAGAGCTTAGGCCTTCGTGGCTAATTAGGCACTGTGGATGGTTAAGCACACAGTGGCCGCTCTCCTTGCTGTCGAGACACTATGCACAAGTCCATCCTGCTATCTAATAATCACAGTCCACTTGCCCATTATTTTTTCATTCCCTCTCCTTCTTTGTGTTGACTATGTGTTCTGTCGCTACGCATGTATCCCCCTGTTCCTGCTCATCCTCCCCATAATATCTCTCTCTCTCTCTCTCTCTGCTACAGTGCTGTATACTGATAAGCTAATAGCTCTGTACCAGCTGACACCTGCAGGTCACACACAAGGGCAATGGGGAGATGCTTCAAAGGTTCCCCAGTGAGAGTGGCCAACACTCCCTCTATCACTGACACGCATGCATACACACACTGTGTGGACACGCATTTATAAATACATATATACATATATACATACACACATACACTCATACACATGCATGCAAACACCTTTATGGGACTGTTTTAAATACTGCAAATGAAAACCTGACCTGTATCACACATAACTGTTACTATACAATATTAACAGATCTGTAGTTGAGGCAGGCAAACACATACATGCACTGACACTATGCCCATATGTTGTATAGAGCATATTGGCACATAACCAGTTACATAGTTATTTCCAGCTCCATACTGAGGTACAACCATCGAATGATTCTATTACACTGACATATATGAGTTCTTTCAATTTCAGTCAAAGGGTTTTGTTAATAATGTCATTTCTGCATCAGCCAGGCTAGCGCTGCCTACTGCTTCTGCTCAATTTCTTTTAGCTGTACAACTGTGTCAGGGAGTCAGCCGTATGCTCTGGTTTGCTCCGTCTCTGAGCTGGGATGGGCCAATCAGGGAGGACTGAAAGCTAACGTTGAATTCAAACGATGCATTTCAGCGCATAACAGGAGCGAACATAGGCCATTTGCTAGGTTTCAGACGCTTTGGACAAAGTGAAAGGATGTGAAAGCAGCTGATACATCAGGCTATTTGTGCATCACCTCGGAAAAAAAAATGTCTGCCAAATAACATAACCATAACCATAGCCATCTATTACTATGGCACACAAGGCTCGCCATGAGAGACAGGAACACTAATAGTGAACTGGGATGAGGTGACCAGACAGACAGAGGCTTGAGGTTTGAGGTTTGGGACGGAGGAGTGGCTGGCGACTCTTCCAGTCAGACTCCACCCTGCAAACCACTGCGGACCAACTGAGAAAGCAATAGGGGCCCCACTGTGGAAAGTCTGGCTGTCACACATTCGCAGACACTGTCTCTGCACATGCTCATATGCTCATATTCACTACATATTATATGTACAGGATCTGTGCTCCATGCACAAACAAACAGTACCAATACACAGACAAAACAGTACACACACGGGCAAAAATAGTCGACACCGAGATAAGATGTTTGACACATTAGCACATTCAAAAAAAGGAAAGCACACACAAACACACACACACACACATACACACAAAAACAGATAACTAGAGGGCCAACGTGTGCCAGGCTGAACTGTTAAATATTTCCTAATACAGCATTACTTCACCAGAAGTAAAACCACTTAATAGACACATTGTCTCATCATGGCTTTCGCTTAAGTTCCGAAAAGTCAGCTTTTCTGAAACTCAATTTCGCCATCATCAAAAAGTAACAGTCCATTACTTTTCCATGTGAAATATGTCTGTCTGTCTGTCTGTCTGTCTGTCTTACTGTCTGTCTCTGTGTGTGTGTGTGTGTGTGTGTGTGAGTTTAGTTAGGTCTCTCGTGCTCAGGGACTGGGGCCTACTTTATTCCTCAAGATCAAAAAAGAGCAGAGCACTGGAAAAAACAACTTGTACTCACAACTACTGGCTGCTAAGCACAGCGGGTTGCCTCCATAATTCAGGGCCTTTGTCGAGAGCACTCCCAGCATAACAAGACTACAACTGGGCTCTAATGCTCAGGAATTATGCATTTATGGACACCGCAGCTAAAGCTCAGTGCTCAGCGGCACACGCGGCTGGCAAACCAATGCACGGGCTGCACTCAAGCAGGAAAACAGATTTGGTTTGCATTCGCTGCAGCCAATACGATCGGCACGAAACACAGAAACATCTTTAGCAAGATAATTTGCCTCTTCATGAAGAATTCACTCAATGGCTCTTTGCTCTAGTCAACCCTGACATGGCGCTCTGTTGAATTACCTTGCTAAAAATAGTCTTCGAGTAGACTATGGTTCAGTAGAAGCAGTATGTTGAAGACAAGTGTGGGTGGGGGATAAATAAAATGCTAGCCTCTTTTTTGACAGTTTTACATTATACATGTTACTGTGCAGTATACTGGACAACATAAACATCGTATCTGAATATTATCTGTTCATGCCTATCACCTATAGATCATTGTCTGTGTTTGTAAATATTAGTAAAACTGCCGGGGGATATTTGTGACTTGCTAACTACATCACGTTTATTGTGGCTGAAGCAGCTCTGACTGCTTTCAGCAATGAATGTGAGGCTAAAGGCCTCTGTCACACACTATTCATATTCAGCCCCCACCCCTTGTGTGTGTGTGTATGTGTGTGTACGCGTGTGCAGTCACACACACATACACACACACACATAAACACACACACACATCTAAAGGATGCTTCTCCACACAGGCTCTTCTCTATCTGGGGATATGCCACCCCACATTACCGGAGCGCAGTCCTGATGAGTCTCTGAATGATGCGTGTGTCCTTCACCACGGAGTCTCGGCTCGCTCCGCTGAGCTCGCCTTCCAATTTGCTGCCGGCAGCCGTGGCCAGACAGGCGCTCAAGCTCCAGCTCCAGTTAAGACGGCTCCAGCAGGAGCCCAGCTGAGAGCAGCACTGTCATGCCTCATCCAGGGATGCACATTGACTGCAAACAGCTAGAGACTTATCCTCCATCTAACGGGAAGAACAGCTCAGCCACACCACAACCCAACACCTCCACCACAACCATTACCCAGAAGCTGCTATCTGCAGCCCTGCATCGCCATCAGTTCCACTGATTGCAAGTTACTGTGATCTTTTGGGTTTTCCTGGCTGGCGTACGCAAGTGTGTGTTTCCCCACTAAACCCCCAATGAAACCACTGAGTGGAAAACTACAGAAAATTTGTTTCTTCGTTTCACTGACCCCCAAGCTCACACCCCTTTAACCCACCCACACCGTTTACTTGGAATCACCGCAGAAATGAGCAGTTATGGCGGGCTATAAATGATGTGTAGCACAGAAAAAAATCCATATGCTAAATGCTTGGCTTTACCTTCCTATTCTCCCTCTAAGCTCCCATCAATGCCCGCCCCCCCCCACCCCCAACCTGCAGGCTGCGCTGATCCTGACGGCCTCATCTAGATCAGGGCCGGGGCTCAGCAGTGAGCACAGATCGGGGTGTGTCGACTGCTAACTGGGTTAGCATGTAACTGCCAGCCGCAAGGCGACTGCGACTGCAGATGTGCATCTCATTGTGACCTCGTCTACTGCTAGGGTGGGGGTGGGGGTGGGGTGGGGGTGAGGGGGGGTTGTGTGGTTTGCGCAACCTATTCTTATTCTTTCTATTTCATACCTGAGCATCATACATAGTGGAAGTTTCAATTTGAAAGAAACAAAAAAACAAAAAACTAAACCAGAGACATGTGCATGTGTGCACAGCACCTTCTGTGCGTCCTCTGAAAACGTTGGACATCAGTACTGTTGCACCAGCGCTGTGGCAGTGGTGTGTGTGTGTGTGTGTGTGTGTGTGTGTGTATGTGTGTGTGTGTTGTGTGAGAGTGTGTTTGTGCGCCTATTTATTAGTGCAAAACCACAGTTCAAAGTGGAGAGCATGTCAGATCCTGTCAGACACCAGAGGTTCCTGCCAGGCTGCTGCGGCGTCTGATGCACCTTTAAAAAAGTGCAGCTGTTTATCACACACCTCCCGAAGGGCCTTCGATGAAGATATCTGACACGTTTACAGCAAAGAAACATCTCTGCTCCCACTGTTTCCGTATGTGTGTGTATGTGTGTGTGTGTGTGTGTGTGTGTGCGAGCACGCGTGCCCTGTCAGTAACGCTTGCAGAGTTGGCATCCAAACGTTAAACACACAAAGAGTGATGACAGAACAAAGGCAAGTCAGAAGGCCAGACATTAAAAGGAGGTTAGCTGCATATCTTATCATATTTGTGAGAGTTGTTCTCATCCAGGAAATGTCCCCAAAGAGCAAGTCAAAGGCTGACAGGGCCCTCCGGCTTTGAAAATGTAAGCGTTCAAATGGTTCACTCAAAAGGAAACAAGTTACATAAATTTATGTCTACAGAGTCCTACAATCCATCAGAGCCCACAGAGCAGCTTGCTGTAAACTAAAGATCAGGACCATCTTCCAAATAGTTTTCAAATGCATTTAGAGGCTTTGCTTAGGCCTGTAGCTTTGACGGAAATGCAGTTGCAAAAAAATTAGAAAACTGTCTGAGCCAGTTGCTATTGTTTTTGCAATTCCTTGTTTCCATCAACCTGTCATGCTGAAGCACTTCAGTGATTGTTCTCTCTTTTAGGAAGCCCAACTAATTTACTTCCAATGGACTGGTCTTCCATTAAGCGCTTTCAGGCCACTCTCTTCTGAGTGCTACTTCTGGAACGTCCAAATGGGTTTCTGTGGTCAGTGCAACGTTAATTAATTAGAAATGTTTGGTGCCGACCACACAGTTCTCAGTAGGCCGAAATTGCAGCACAGATGATAGAAGTCACACACCTGTAGAAATATGCTTGAGACGTGTCGAAACAGATTTGTCATCGACACAAAAAATATATATTTGCATTAACATTTCATATATTCTCAAACCTTTTCATGAGGCTGCTTCTAATATATTTCTATGTCAATGAGCTTGTCTCTCATCTAGCTTGCTCTATCAAAACAATACTAAAGGGTGTAGTCCACAAGCACACACTGATTCATGCTTAAATGCATCCTGAAGATATCAATGATGTAATGGGGTTGGGGAAAATAAAATGGTACTCATGTGATGAAAAGCAAAATCACATAGTCTCTTGATTCAAAACATGTGCACACGGAAATAGCATCTGGAATCACGGCACAACGTGACCCTGGGTGGACTGTAGAAGACTCTGAGTGATGAAACCCAGGTCATGTTGGGCTGGGGTGGGAAACAGCTGTTCCAGCGACCTGAAAAAATGACCTCACTTGGGCTCCCCCAAAGGAATGGGCCTGGGTTCTGCCATGCGAATTCATCTGTCTGAAATATGGTTGGCCATTCTAAGAGTGAAAAATATCCTTTCGTTTGTGATGTTCAAATGCCACCTCTTGGTGTATTGTCTTCAGGACAACATAAAAAAACAATGGCCTTTAGAAACCATTTTGGGGAAGAGAACCAATTGTGACATCTACCCTAGGAACTACGTGCCTGCACACACACATTCATGGGCAGGCACGCGCGCACGCGCACACACACACACACACACACACACACAATCTTGGTGTCCATGGAGGCCATGAGCTTGTATCACAAGAAGCCTGACAACACAGATTTGCGCTGTTTATGGTTCCTCTTTGGTTGTCTTGCCCCATTCGGGCAGAGGAGAACAGTAATAGGCCACTGGCCACACTAATATGTCTGCTCTTTCCACATGAGTTGCAGACAATGGGTGGCTGATAATCAAACTCTTCTCTAGAACCACGGAGCGTTTCCCAGAAGCCCCATGGAGAATACAGAGTGAGCTGAAGATTTGCTCCTACGCAAGAAACCCCCCCCCACACACACACACACATTTATACTTGCTAAGCTCCACCACATGATTGTGGAGGCGATTCTTTCTGTTCCTTTCAAACATGGCAAGAATTATCGTGCGCTGGATTAAACATTTGAATGAGAAACACGTCAGGATACTGAAATGAATACCAGTGCACAGTCATAATATTTGTTTTTGAAGCAGTTGCAAATGTGACATTCAGGCCACAATCAAATCTGTTAAAAAAAATCAAGTCAGGTCACAAATTATAAATCACTGTGCTGGAAGAAAAACAAATGAAATAAATCAAAAGTGAAGGGGCAAGCACAAGTCTCCTACAAATCCTTCTAGAACACTCTGCCGTTGATGAGCACACTTGGTGTACACAGGCACCTTTTGGCCCCTAATACTCTGAATCACTGCCTCAGATAAAAAAAAAAGAAGTCTGGTCTCCTACAGGGCCTCTGCTCACTGTTGAACTTTACAGGTCAATATGAGCCGAGGGGAAGAACACGCTGAACATCCTCAAATCCACTCCCATTGGTTGCTGCAGAGGGACTGACGTCCAGCTCGGCCAATTCAACACCACAACTTACATCACCTCTTTGGGAAAGAGATTGTCTCCCTCCCTCTCAGGCTACTGACAAAACATGACAAGTCGCCAGTGCTAGGAATTACATCCCTGGTCGTTTTTTAAGCAATATTAATGAATTTGCAAAGCAGGACGAAAACGTGTCTGTGGTATGGAGGGAGCAGTTCATCACAGCAGCAGTGCAAACATACAAATCCAAAGGGCGGCAAAGAGAGCGCGGCCATCTGGCGGCTGTTGGCTGCCTGTCAGCTGGGTGCTTAGGACATACTCATGAAAGTTTTACAGGGGGATTTAGAAAGGGGAGGAAATCTTTTAAAGATCTCCTTTTTTTCTTTTTTTTTTTTTCTCGTGCAGACTTCTCCCTCTCCTCTCACAAACGCCACAGAACGAGTTTGTTTAAAGTAAGATGTGTGGAAGTATGCAGACTACGCTATAACTGTAGAGCAAAACAAAACAAAATCAATCACTACCTCAAAGTCATTTTTTTTTTCTTTTTTTAAAAATGCCGTCCTAGATGCAGCAAATGTTGTTGTTGATGTGTCTGTATCGTGAAGTTTCAAAAGCAGCTTTTAGTCTTGTAAGAAGGGGACGTGCCCATGCAGAAAGTAGGCCACAAGCTTCTCGCTGCACTGCCTACAGGACCATCAACCATATAAGCTCCATTTGAATGAGAAGAACTTCGGCACCCCCCCCCCCCTCCCCCAACATATGCTCACCAGCCAAATACAAAAGCCTCACCAACACGTCGACCTCTTCAACTGCTCCGTGCAGAAATCAGATTGGCCTGTCTGAAGGCACACTCACATGTTGACATATTTACTCACTTCTGAGTCTCATGGTGAAAAGTGAAAACTGTTAGTCATGTTTCATTACTCTATTAAGAATTCTCACTTTCAGCTTGGTTTAAAGAGGTTTATACTTCGTAAATAGAAAGCAAAACCCGACTAAATATTCTTCTAAACCTTGAAGACCAACTGAGCCAGAAGAGATAGTAACAGCCCATATTACTTCTCCACTACAGAATCAAAAGCAAAGGGATGCAAAACTGCACACAATGGTCTCTTAAAGCCTCACGGTTTTATGGCGCTCGTAATTCTTTGAAGTGTTTTCTGTTGCCAGAGGAAATGAACTTAAGTGTTCAAATCCAATCTAGCCTCGAGATGAATGCCACTGCAAAGCCGACTGCAAACACCCTGTGTCCTCTGTCTCCCTGAGCACCTTTGCTCAGAGGTGTGTGTGTGTGTGTGTGTGTGTATGTGTGTGTGTGTGTGTGTGTGTGTGTGTGTGTGTGTGTGTGTGTGTGTGTGTGTGTGTGAGTGTGTGTTTGTGTGTGTGTGTGCATGCATGTGTGTGTGTTTGCCACAGGAAGCATGAGTAAAGCCATGTGGTGTGGCCTGGCAGTGGGGGTCGCAGGGAGGTGGAGGGGGGTGACAGGAAAGAGGAAGTGAAGCTGTTCCCCTGCTGTTTACGGCTCACAAGCCACCGCTCCGGCTCCACTACCACTCACTGCTCTGCTGCTCCACACACACAGCCTACAGCCTACAATTCTACTACAGCCTAGGGAGAGAAAGAGAGACAAGGCAGCTGCTAACACACACGCACACATACATACACGCACACACACACATATAGATATTCAGTGTTGTGGATGCATATGCTTGTGTTGTGTACATCATTTCATACATTCTTTATGTATGTATATACTCATTCACAAATGATCTTCAATTCACACATATCTATACACAAATCCACACACATGTCTATACAGTTAGACCCAATTCACACATATCTATACACAAACCGACACACATATCACACATATCCATACAATTAGATCCAATTCACACATATCTATACACAGACCCACACACATATCACACATATCCATACAATCAGATCCAATTCACACATGTCTATACACAGACCCACTTCCCACACATAATCTACATATGCTATATTTACACATCTGGATTTGCCATATTACAAGACAACGCACAATAACACTAAGAGTACAAACACACATAAACAAATGAAAAGGACAGATGGAAAGAGACAAAGAAGGGAGGGATGAATGAAGGGTAGGAGTGGAGGATAGAGATAGAGGGAGGGAGGGAGGAAGCGAGAGAGGGACATTTGTCATCTTGACAGTGGTGTGATGAAAGTCCTGCACTCGTGACTGCGCTGTTCAGCATGCTCAAACGTATGTGCGCACACACACGCGCACGCACGCACATGCACACGCACACACACACACACACACACAAACTCAAACAAGGTTAGGTGAGTACCTGCAAATACTCTCATATAGACACACACACACACACCGGTATGTGCACACACACACACATACTGCTACAACACATAACATAAACCTTTTGCAACATTTCACACATACTTTCTCACATTTAGCCATGTGTTGCCATACACAAGCACCTAGAATCTAAAACAGTTACTGTTACATAGGTACACTACACACACACACACACACAAAAACACAAATATATGCACACACTTTCTCTCTCTCTCTCCCTATCTCTATCTCTTTCACACACACACACACACACACACACACAGAGAGAGAGAGAGAGAGAGAGATAGAGAGAGATAGAGAGAGAAAGAGAAAAAAATAGGCGAAAGACAGAGCATTTAGCGTGTTTTTCTTTGAAAGTCAAGGGACCATTTCCTGGCCTTCTCTCTTTCTCTCTCTCTCTGTTATTTCTCTCTTCCTCTGTCACTCTCTCTCCCTCCCTCTCTGTTCTTTCTCTCGCTCCCTCTCTGTTCTCTCTCTCTCCCCCTCTCTGTTCTCTCTCTCTGTTCTCTCTCTCCAACCATCATGTCAGAGCTAAGCTTTCATTTCAGCTGGCATTTCCATGCTTACGGTGCATGGAAAATGTAAGTCAGAGAACATTTTGGCAATGTTAACATTTTATACCTCCTTCCTTTTTCCCCTTTTCTCTTCCTTTTCCCTCTATTTTTCTAATCTCTCTTATTCTACCCCCCCCCCCCCCCTGACTTTTTCTCTCTCTTCTTCCCTCCCTCCTCCCCCCCCTCTCTCTCTCATTGCACTCCTCTCCAGTCTGGGGCCTGAGGTTCACCTCCTAGTTTCCTTGTGGACATTCTGCTGAGGATTACCACCCTGTCCTCGCCACTCACTATGAGCGCAGCGACCTTGGCTCCACAGTGGCAATTTTACAGCTCGAGTTGGCACAGCCAAGGTAGTGTTCCCCCTCACCTCTTCCTCCTCCTCCTCCTCTTCTTCTCCTTCATTTTAGAATCCAGCGTAGAGTGAAAAAGATCGGACCTATGCTTCCTTTTGGGCCACTGTATGCCAGTGTGGTTCCGGAAAATTCCAGCAAAACAACAACAAAAAAAAGGTTTAAAAAAAAACTCAGGGTCAGAGACGGCAGCCGCTCCTTCATGTGAAGATGAAGGGCTAGTGTGGTGGTAGCATTCATCAAAGTGACTGTTTTTTGTCTTTCTTTCTTTCTCTCTCTTTCTTTATTTCTTTCTCCTCTTTTACCCAAATGGAAAGAGGGGGAATGAGCGGAATGAAAGAATGCCCTAGAGCAGATGAGTGTTCTCTTCACACAGCTGTGCTCGCATGGGACAACAAGAACCACCACCACCACAACAACACTCTGGCCTCTGTTCAACTTTTTCACCATGACATGCTGTTTGTGTGTGTGTGTGTGTGTGTGTTTTCATGCAGAGACAGTTACCCTGCCACACTACAGTGTCACTCCCACCATATGTCAGGTACTCAGACAGACACACGAATCGCTGTCGTCTTGTCCTTGTCTGTATCAACAACAAATCCTTAATACAAAACAAAATGCCTTGTCAACACACACTGTAGCAACCTCTACACAGGCCAATGACAGTGAGGCAGCACAATGGCCTGCTTTCCCCTTCAAGCATGTGTTTATGATGACCCTGCAGAACAATGCTCCACTCAGTCCCCAGTGGCATCTGCACAAGGGGTGGCAGAGGGCACAATCTGAGCATTCCCCGTGTCATCGAGCCCCTCCTGGCAGCCACGGCACGGCAGGGGCACCCAGGGGGCCTGGGAAAGAGTTACGCCCCCCACCCCCCCCCAACCACACACACACACACACACACACACACACACACACATCCTTCAACATCTCCCAACACGCCCCCCCAACCCCACCCCACCCCAACACACACAGACACCCACACACCACACCTTCCACTGACTCTCTGACTCCCCACAGCTACCTTCCTATGGCCCCCTGGACGCCTGGTCCCTAAGCCCCTTGCTAACCCCACAACCTTTACAAACTCCACCACTTTGACTTGCCCCCACCCGCTCCCCTCTAACTCACCCACATCCCCACATCCCTGCTCCAGTATCTGTTACCCGGCTGGGTGTCATCCGATATCCACCACTGCACATCCGCCTACAAGCCACGGCTCTGAAGGGCACTCGACTGCCACGAGCCAGAAGGGGTTGGGGGGGGATGGGTATGAGGATGAGGGAGATGAGAGACTGATAGGGAGAGAAAGAGGGAAAATTGAGCAACACTGTCAAAGAGAGAAAAAGAGAGGGGGGGATGGAAAGGAAGATGTTGAGAGAGGGGGGGGCTTGAGGCGTGAATGCTATTAGTCAGGCTATGTAGAATGGGGGCGATTTGAGAAGAAAGAAAGAAACAAAGAAACAAAGAGAGAAAGAAAGAAAGAAAAGAAAAGAGAAGAGAAGACAGAAGGAAAAAAATATACAGAAAGAGCAGACAGAGATAGGCAGACAAAGAGGGAGGGAAAACAGAGACAGAAAGAGAGAGGAAAGGAGGAGAAGGATGAGGGGGGCATATATTGATTATTGTCCTCCTCAGTTGCCGTGATATATTTAACTGTGGAAATCCGATGGCCAATGAGACAAGTGTGTGTGTGTGTGTGTGTGTGTGTGTGTGTGTGTGTGTGCATCCCTCCCTTCCTCCCCCTCCCCTGGCGGCCACTGGAGTCAGCAGAGCCGGACCGGATGGATATTTCAGACAAGCCTCATCAAGCAAGGATCGGCGTTTTGACGGGCCTATAGGCTGCATATTGACAAGGCATTATGGGTATTGGCAAGGACTCCATGACAGTTGGCCAGATTTATATATTACTCCAACGACTCACAGAAACAGATAAATATACTCCCAACACTCTCTCTTTAATTGGCTTCACAGCCACATATCTCAAATATATGTTTGAGGACTAACAGCTTGCCGCTTGTTCTAATGTTGCAACACAAAAGTGTAACATGAAATCCTATGATCTTTACTTGTAGTAATAACTGTATGCTGTACAGAGGATGCATCTGTCAAACCAATCCCTGGTTGCTTACAACTGAGCATCAGCTGGCACTTGAAAACAACACAAACAGACCTTTATACTCCAGGAATATAATTGTGTGTGTGTGTGCGTGTGTGTGTGTGCGTACGTGCGTGTGTGTGTTTGTGTGTGCGTGTGTACATGCGTGTGTTTGTGTGTGCATGTGTATGAGACAGAATGAGAGAGTTTTTTTCCCAAATACTGAAAACAGACTAAAGTCAGGCGGAAAGGACAAGTCTCTCCCCCCCTCTGAATCCCCTGATGGATGGCCGTGCTGACTTCCAACAATGCGGCACACGTTAAAACCGCTCGGCAGCCGGGCAGACAATAAGCGATCCATCTAGGCCTTCCCACTGGCTTTATCACGTTACATTAGAGCCCACTTCATGACCCAATTACACACTTCTGAGAGGCACTCAGCATCCGTCCAGCCCCAACCGACCCCCCCCAACCCCTCTCTGCAGTGGACGGGTCTTCAGCTCAGCTCAAAAGCCTGTGGAGAAGCACCATTCAGTGAGTAGCCTGGATGAACTGGGCTTGTGCTTGTTTAGGCTGACTGTGTTGGTACAGCGTGGCACGGATAGAAATGCTAAGAGAAGGAGGGGAAGGGGAAGAGGAGGAGTAGCTGGGGGTGTAGGAGGAGGGGGAGCTGGGGGTGGGGGGGGGGGGGGGGGGGGGGGGGGGCAGGCTTGTCCCTTGTTGGCCATTGCTTTCACTGAAAATAAAACATTTCTTTTTTTGCTGATTCATTCACTGATCTGTAAGTCCATTCAGATAAAAATAAGCATTGAATCCAAAATGAATGGGTGGCAAGGGGTGTGTGAGGGAGAGCTGTGTATGTATGTATGCATGTGTGTGTGTGTGTGTGTGTGTATGTGTGTGGTAGTGTCTTCAGCTGCTCTGTCCACACTGCATCCGTGACTGAATGATCTGAATCACTGGTTTTCCTTCTCACATAGCAGCACGGGTATGTGAGTAACTTCTTTCACTTTTTCAGTCAGTATTCAAGGCACTTATGGTGGCCTACAGGGTGATAGATGGCTCTGCTCCCATCTACCTGAATACTCTCCTAAAGCCCTATGTCACCCACCGACTGCTTCGCTCCTCTAAGGAACGTTTTCTAGCACGGCCAACACCTTGTGCAGGTCAATCCAGACTCTTCTCATGTTTGGTTCCACGCTGGTGGAATGACCTTCCAAGTGCAACCAGATCAACTGATACCCTCTCCACCTTCAAGAAACTTGAAAACCCAGCTCTTCCAAGAATATCTCCTGGCATAAATTTTTCTTTTTTACTGCACTTTACTACACTATTGCACTTTCAACTTAAAATAGTGCAGTTTTATGTTAGCAATATGCACTCTTTGTTAGTTTCTTTCATTGTGTTGTAGCTTGAATGTTATCCTCTTTTGTAAGTCGCTTTGGATAAAAGCGTATGCTAAATGCTTAAATGAAAATGTAATGTCTTCACAGCGGTGCCAAAAACCATGAGGTCACTGGAATGTTTTTTTTGTTTTTTTTTCTGATAAGTTATGGTTCAGAAAACTGAGTGTCACATCAGAAATTACACACCACTTAGGCTATGGGTCACTTTTAACTGCCATTCCATCGTGCAATCCCACAGCCTGAGTCACATGACCATTGCACAAGAAAATAGTTCATATCATCACAGTTCCTATTTCTGGAGGACATGACAGGGCTGTGCACTAACTTACTGCACCAGGCACCCACCAAACCTATCATCTAACACACTTATCTAACCACAATTTGTGAATACGCAGTACTTAACATGCATTATTTTAACACTAACTGGGCGTTAACACACACTATTGAGTTAAGAGGAAGCTACAGCCAACCATTGACTATTTAATTTGAATGATTTAATTTGAATAGTCATTGAACACATCAAAGGGGTTAATATTTTTAAACAATTCCTTAGGATGGGCCAAATGAACTCATATATTTTCAAAGACTCAATTCCATCGGAAGAAGAAGAAACCACATTAGACATGAAAATACAAAGTGATTGATTTGCTCATTTGAAATCCAAAAGAGGAGATGAATAGAAAAATTGATTGCATTAGATTCTTCAACTTGCGGGCGCGCTAATCTAATTAGGCGGGCATTTATCTCTGCCGCTGAGGCAGCAGCTTTGTGAGCTGTCTAAGGACCCTTCACTCCTCCATGCCGGTCAGCCTCGCATGAGCTTGCATGAGGAACAGGCAGCCATGGCTGAGTCTTGACCACAGTCGTTCGAGACGAGCGACCGAGATGAGAGACCTTACATCAGGCTGACGTGAGATGACTGTGGCTGCGGGCAGAGAGGTGCATGCTGGTCTATATTTGAGTCTATTTGAGTGCAGTTTTGGGGTGTTTCTTTTTTTTTTTTACACTTCCCCTGGCCCCCTGTAAAAGTCATGTCAGGTTTTGGAGGCTGTCGGTGGAGGTAGCCGAGCCCAGGAATGAGTGGCAGATGAGCTGGGCAGATGTTTGCTCGACGAGGTGGAAGGCGTCCGCTGATCTGTTTTCCTCACAGTGGAGTGTTTTTCTCTCTCTCTCTCTCTCTCTCTCTCTCTCACATTCCCTCTCAATTGCTGACTTTTGCTCTCTTTTCTTCTTTCTCTTTTTTCTTTCACTCTCTCTCACTCTCACTCTAGCTTTCATTCTCCATATGTCTCTAACTACTTTCTGTCTCTCCCTCTCTCTCTAACACACACACTTGCACATGCACATAGGCCTACAGACATGCATAAACATACACACATACACACACACACACACACACACACACACACACACACACACACAGTGAAACAGGAGGCAACAGTGCAACAGTGGGATACCATATGTGCATCTGCATAGACAGCTGTGACAGCAGAGCACACGGTACACTTCAGACACACACACACACACACACACACACACACACACACACACACACACACAGGCCCACAATGAGAGCACAGCAACCTCACCTCCGCATACACGAGGCCTCAGAGCCACTCAAAAATGTCTCTCTCAACCTTTCACCTGCTGCACTAGAGGTAGCCTGAGAAGAACGTAGTCTCCAGCCACATACCAAATCAAATCTGTACCAGCTTTGTTATTAAGAAAAAAGCCTTAACTGAGGGGACTTTTTATTCCCCCGAGAGACTGAACAAATCCATTACTAGACAGATTTACTGAAGTAGGGGGATTGTGTAAAAAAGGTTGTGCCAAAGGGTAATTAGTACAAATACCTCTGATTCATGCTCGATAAAATCCCTAACCAATCAAGAAGCACCTTATTAGTTTGTATACGTGTGTGCGTTCAAGTCCTTGAGTCCCACTGGGACACAAGTGCATAAAGCAAGCTTTGGTGTTGATCTTGCGCCCTGTGTCTTCCACATGTGTGCCTGATCCAAAGGTGGTGCAGCCAGTAGGCTAGCATTTTAGAAGAGGAGTCTAGCATGTGAAAAACCACTGTGCACAGGGTGAACTCATTGCGAAAGGGTTATTTTTTTTTCGAGGAGAAATTGTGAAAGTAAGTTCTCCCACTCTAGGCCTATGCTTCCCCTGTCTCTCTCTTTCTATCTAACTCTATCTCTCTCTCTCTCTCTCTCTCTCCCTTTCAGCCTTCCTCCCTCTCACTCGCTGATCGTGTGCTTTCTTGACTGAACTCCCTTACTGCCCCTCTCTCTCTCTCTGAGGACTATCAACATTACTTTTCATCTGAAGCACAAATGAATACTAGCATGGAAGATGTTTTATTCAGTGGCCCCATCACGTCTATTTTTGAAAGGGAACGAACGAGGACGACATGGAAAGAGTAATGCCGAGTGCAGCTGACTGAAAACTTTTCAGATTTTTTTTGTTTTTGTTGTTGTTTATCTACTTTTTCTTCATCGCCGTGGTTACTCCATTAAGGAGCTGAGCTGAGCTGAGCTGAACTGAACCCACTCATGAATCTGCAAAAAAAAAAAATATGTGTGTGTTTTAACAGCCAAACAAAAATCTGATGGCTGAGAAAAGGAAACAACTTTCTTTCCCTTCTACCGACCTGCATTAAGTGAAAGTCAGTGGAGCGCACAGGCACACATTTGAAACACTCTAACGAATAAATTCTTTTGAAACGGCCGAGAGAGCACACGCACACAGGGAAAAAAGGGCAACATCAAACAACTCAAAAATGAAGGCTCACAGATACAGCAACAGTACATTTTTACCAATGGTAAAGAGATAAATCAAAAAGAACCATGTCAGAATCTTTCTATTCAAACTTGGAATTTCTATATCAATTGATCAAATCATCCTCTTCCCAAGCTACATATATAAACATGGAAGAGATAAGCCAATCCCAGTTCCCATTTAGCACTCGTGTTGCATGTAGCTCATGTGAGAAATTAATTGAATTCTATATTTGTAGTGCCACATGATCCACACTGCTGAGTGTAAGGCATGCTTACGAGTGAAATCCTTTGATTGGAGTCCAACACCGCCTTCATTAAAAATGACTTAATTCAGCATGACCAGATGCAGGGCAGGAAGCTCTAAAGCACTTGAAATGCACAGAGCAGCAGATGTGTCGAGCCACACATTGTGTGTGTTGATGCTAGTGCATCTTAATGAAGCTTTCAACTGTACAATTCAACAATTCCTACACAATTGAAAAAAAAAATTAAAACCTGACAAAAATATTTGACCATGCTTGTGTTGTTGTGTGAGCGGTTAATGACATTTTGGGAGTGCCGACTCAACTGAGACAGCTTTCTGAATGTTAATTCTATTACTTTACATATACTTTGTCAGAAAATTTTCAAAAAAATTCAACAAAAATTTCAACATTTGAGGAGTTTAATATCTAAAGGGTTAAGAAGATTCTGTGGGTAATAGGGCAAAAAAGGAAGTCAGAGTGTTTTGACAGTGCCTCGACCACAGGCGGTTAGGTTAGAATGGTCAGAGGTCACCATTGCTGGAAGCCAGAGAGCATCTGGCGTTTTTAAGCTTTGGGCTGCTATTGATTAGAGTGGCACTTAGGCCTCAGGCTTCACAGCTGCCAAAACCATCACGGACGGAGATGTGCTTGATATACTCTCCCAGTCACTCACACACACATACACACATACACACACACACACACACATTTGCAATACGCAGAATCACATTTATGACAAAAATGCACAATATTGTGATTCTCCCTTTCCTGCCTTGCATGAATGTCCAGGTACATGAACATAACCCAAGTCGCCCACACACGACTGTTTGCACATGTTCCGTGCACACACACACACACACTCACAAACTCACACACTCACTTCAGAGGACCTAGATTCACCACAAACAGCCGCTTCTCAAATTGCATCAAACAACAAGGAAGTCAAGCCTTCAAACCATGCATTTTGATGACATACAGGGCATCCAACATTTCCTTTTACAGCCATCAAAGTCACGTAGGCAACACACCTCCTGTCATCAAAGCAGTAAAGGTGACACACACACACACACATACACAAAGTCGCCTGGCACTTTCCACAGGTAGGGGCGGCGTATCAGCTCTGCTGTGCTCCACTGGATCTTAATTAAACCAACTGCAGACTATATTAAAATGACAGCAGGGTAAGCCTGAGAGGCCAGCTTCACACACACTGCACACAAGCAGTGCGGGTGGTGTGTGTGTGTGTGTGTGTGTGTGTGTGACGGTGGGGTTGTGTTCATCTATACACACATGATGACCGTATGATACAAAAAAGAAAAAAAGATAAAATTATGAAAGATCCAACATTTCTACCACCCAGGCTACATCCATTTCACAGTCAAGCCCCCTCAAATATTGAACATGAGACATGGGATTTTGCATGGCAACAGATACTGTATACTGCACAGGAATCTGACGCACTTTGTCGCCTACACTCTTCTCAGTATGCATATTAGCCTATAAGTGGGTCTAATTACTGTAGACCAAACTGCAGTCACATGGTCAGAGGGTTTCCAGCAACTTTCCAGTCATTGCACTGCAGATTTTGACGATGAATTGTTGATGAACATGTGGGTGTGCACCCACTACCCTGTGAATTATCAGTCTGGATCTCACCTTTCCAAAATCCCGCACATCAAACAGGTCAAAGGCCTCAAACAACTCGCTCTTCTTCATGCCGAAGATCTCGGAGCAGGCATTGAGGAACGTCCTGATGTTCTTCAAACAGAGGAACTGAAAGAAAACAAAATTCAACATTGGCTCGATTAGCTGTGTCCGTGCTATTACAAACTACAGTATAACCGAGCACGAAAAATTATACAAAGGGTTTAGATATAGTAATTACATACAGTGCATTAGGGAAACCTGAGATGAAGTGCAACATGGCAGGATAACCTCTGGAGAGACATTGAAAATA
This sequence comes from Tenualosa ilisha, assembly GCA_015244755.2. Lineage (NCBI taxonomy): Eukaryota > Metazoa > Chordata > Actinopteri > Clupeiformes > Clupeidae > Tenualosa > Tenualosa ilisha. Next base: position 5,500,149 of record PYXC01000045.1, read on the forward strand.
TAATTTATGAGTAATATCGACACATAAGAAGATTTAATATTCTTCAAAAGGATAGAAGCAGCCTGACAAGCCAGGCTATAACATCAAAACGTATAGTCTGGCCACAACTGATAGACCAGGCTCAATCCTAGAGGCAGAATCAGCAGTTATCTTTCAAACTGGATGCCACTAGGACCAATCAGAGTAACATCAGCAAAACAGCAAATACGTCCTTCTGTGAAACAACTGACTTTTGTGCCTTTTTCTGCTCATCTTTCAAAGAAAAGCCTAACTCTTCCAAAGTCGATGCCAAAGACGATTCAAATGACCGCTCTTCCTTGGCCACTTAGTTGATTTGCACCGTCACAGCCCTGTGGTTATTGTGCTAAGCCCGTCCAACGAGTCTCTAAAAAGATAAAGTGTTGTAATTGGTCTTACCAAGCCTTGGTAAGAGTAATGGCAGACCTATTAAGGCCCCAGTGGTACACGACAAGGCGTACCTGCTGAGCAAAACTATTTGCTAAAGCTAGGGTGCATCTAGATTTCTAGGCTATGAAAGAGGTACAAACATGATCCTTAATTTGCCTTGTGGGAGGGTTAGAGTGGGATGGGCACACAGAGAAAGGAGGCAGAGAAGTTTTGATTTTGTCTAGACCAGGATAGGAGGTGCCCAGCAGAAACAATCCCTTTATTTGGATAGAGCTTTCCCTCAAAAGAAACAGCTCATTTAATCACCCAGCATGGGCACATTCAGACGCCCCACTCTGTTATGACTGCATTGAGACGACTGGCCACAAGTGTGTGATGACATGGAGGGCCCAATTGCCTCAGCCTGAGCTCCAGAGGGGCCAATGAGGGTGAGGTCTGGTTTACTTACATGCACTCAAAACAATGAGTTAGGGCTGAATCTGACAGACCACCAGCTCTTTTTGATTTATGAGGAGACGACAGCTAGGTTAATTGGATGCGTTTCTCTGGCACTTCATTTTGAAAGGGATGAGGGGGCCTCTGGACCTCCACAGCCAAACTGCACTGACTGAAATTGAGAAAGGGCAGAGAGTCGGAAAAAATCAGTGAAGTATCATTCCCCCTTTTTTCAGGGACTTTCCAGCTCCGATGTTTCAGCACTAATGAGCCAAAGGAACTGGGTTCCATCCAGACACTTCCCTCCCTGGAGACCACTTACAAGAGCGTCAGCACAAGCCCCAGCCCCAGCTAAATTAAACAGGAAGATTTATTTCTTTAAAAAGGAGGAAAGTACAGAAATCAATGACAACAACCAGGATTAGGTCAACAAAAAAGAAAATCTGACTCTCACATTTACAATGAATGTTCTGATGAACAGCATTCTGTCTGGTAGAAGGACTGCAGGAACTAGGCAATAGGCTACAATGAACCAAGTCTTCAATATAACAATATAAGACATGACCACAAATGCATGCCATGCCAATGAAATGTCCTGAAGTGTCGTTTTGAAATGCAAGTGCTTTGTGTTATATTTGTACATTAATTTTGTGGTATATTTCAAAATTAATGTACAAATGTAAATGACTAAAATTGAAACTGAAAATAGTGAAAACGTTATGTCTTGATTAGTCCACACACCAAATAAACTTAGATGATCATCATAATGGAGTAAGTAAACCTGAATGTATTTAGGTTGAGGGAGGGGAAAATGACATGAAACAATTAATGATAGCCAAAAGAGCTGAAAACTAATTCAAATAATTGACAGTTATACCACTGCTTGATCAATTTCCAATTGTGATGCGTTATTTAGAACATCCATTATTTTCAGATAACCTCACACCTATGAAGAAGTTCCACTCTTCTGGCAATGTCAGGGCCTTATCACCACCTTGAACGTGTGACATAAGCTCGCCACGTTGTTCATTCTCCCTTGCTTATGTCAACACATTCCACTTTCTTATAACATTTTCTCTTTGCATCCTAATTCTACAACAGACAGTATATTATGGGATTATAATATAGTGGTAGTAATAATATTATAGTTTCAACACACCCCACACATACTGTAGCCATTTCATCTGGCCATTATCACACACCACATCTCTGATGATTAACAGCACTTCCCTCACACACATACATGGGCAAGAGGAGAGCCTGCAATAGTCTTTAACTGTGGGCTAGTCTTACTGCACCAGTGCTTCTGGACTAGCCTGGCTCTTTGGGGAATACCGTAGCCAAGTGGGCAGGCCGGCCCAAAAAGCCGGCGAGTGAGGGACTCAAAAGCAGGAAATAATCAGGCCTAAATGAGCAGTCGGGACTGCCTGTGGCCCTCTGGACGTCCGATGACTATCTTAATGGAGCTGTCCGGTCATGGCCGCCTCACTCTCTGATGCTCTCTTCCTTGAGAGCAGGTCTTATCCATCGAGGCCCTTGAAATAACATTGGTCTCCCTCCGACGTATACAGCGATTGCTGCTCTATCAACATGCATCTGCCAGGCTCCCTCTGGTCTCCTGCCAAACTGTTAAGCGTGTCACAGCAGCGCTTTAGTCAACTCTCTCTCTCTCTTGCTCTCTCTCTCTAAACGTTGCTCTTGACTTGTCTCGGAGAGAGGTTTCATAGGAAGTGGCTTCGCTCTGACAGTGTCAAGAATGAACCGAAAGGAAAAAAAAAAGACATAACCCGGCCTCTCTGTATGCATCTTCTGAGAAAGCACTGGTCTTATTCTGATGCTTAAAAAGGGACGCTCACAACACTGGTGCCAAACGTTACGGTTCTGTGCTCATGGCACCTCTGGTGTCATATATATTGAGGACTCATTTGACACAACGCAGTCCACGGAATCATTAATCCTTTTCCTTGTGAGACTTATAACATTTACACCAGACAGCTTCCTGTGCTTCAGCCTCACATGTCAAGGTTCCAGTGATAAACTGCTCAGCCACTGAGTTCCTATTCCACACATACGATGAGGCCAGAGTTCGGAGAAGAAGAAAAAAAAAAACATGAAAACACAGGGCCTTGGGAGTAACAGGAAGCTTCGTCAATGGCGAACACAAACCGAAGCTGACCTGCTTGGGGAATCTACTCAGCGTTTACACATGCATGTATTCTCTTTTGTTATCACAGTAGCCCATCTTCCTTTTGTGAGCTCCCATCAGAAAGAAAGAATTAGAAGAATGAGAGAGATAGAGAGACAGAGAGAGAGAGAGAGAAGGAAACAAGCCGTGCAAGGCATTTCAAACCCACTGTAATGTAAAAGTAGCTGGGGGGAAGTGAGGATACAGGGAGGCAAGGTGGAGAGAGATGAGACACAGAGAGGGGTTGGGGGTGGGAAGGTGTGCAGGGGACTGTGGTGCTGCCTAACAAGCACAACCAAGCCCCTTGCTGCCACAGCTCATTTCACTGAGCTGGTTTGTACATTAGGCCGCCTGCCTGCCTTCCTGCCTGCAGACCCCCAAGACTCAATTTGCAAACAGCGGCCCATTTGATGCAATGCTTAACGGTGGTATCTTTCCAAGCACGGGATGGCAGGAAGACCAGTGCAGTCAAGCTTTGTGTCTCTCCACAAGTCTCACGGATACCCACTCTGACTCAGCATGGTGACCACAGTCCCGTTTCACAAAACAGGGCGGGTTCCTCTGTCTTGGTCTCAGAGTCATGGAGGGGGCTGCAAAATGAGGCTTCATTTTTCAAAGCCACTCCACCACCGGCAGGCAGATAATAAAGAGCTGAGCATGTACAGTGGCTCTGGAAATAGCAATCCCACATTTTCGCTTTCAAAGTCACGTGCCCAGGCTATTACGCCAGCGGAGACGAGGTGTGCTTTGACTCCAAAATGAGGCCCAGCACCCGTGCTATTTGTATGCTTGCTGGTGCCATGGCAACACTGCGTCCACTCACTCCCTCGCTCTCGGACTAAAGGATATGCGTGTCACGGCTCCCAACCGAATCCTCGCCTTTCTGATCCAGGAGATCGGTATCGTCATTACGGTCGACCTGTCGCATTCATTACTTAATGAACGTCAATTAACAGCGGGGGCCTTGCCTCACTCAGCCTCAGGAGGAAATGACACAGAGAGTAGTAATTCGATTGTGGGCCTGAAGGAGTCCCTCATCGCTCATTCGTCTGAACAGAGATGAGCCAAACTGCAGCCCAAAGACTTCTGTTTGCCCTGATTATAAGATCTTTATCAGCCTAGATGCTGCTGTAATAGCATACAAGGTGGTAAATGATATTTGATAGGCTCTCGATCTTATTACAGAAACGACTTTTTAAAAATCTCAGAACTCGTCTTGTTAGAACATTTTGCAGTAGTTGGGTATGGAAAACGCATAAATGTCTTCGTTTGCTGAATGTAAATGTGTGTAACATAGGTTCATTTAAAAACTCAGGGTGTGCGTTGGATGTGTCTGCGCGATTGGGAAGTTGAAGAGTGGTGGGCGAACGTTCTGCTGACGGGGCAGAAACAGCGGCGCGCTCCCGCGTGACCCAACTCAGCTCAGCGTGGCTGACAGCGAAACAGCCAGGAACCCACTCAAAGACACCCACAACGCTCGTCTTGCGTCCATCACAATTCCCAGGTCGCTGTACTGAGTATCGCTTCAAGACCTCCGCATCTCGTCTGTCGTGATGAGACAGGATGGGAAGAACTTTTTTTTCCTAAAGTAAAGAAAGTAAGGATGGTCTGCGCGGAGTGAACACCGAAAGTGCTCAGTTTCGGGGAGTATTTCTCGGTGCTTAATACTGCATTCCCAAACCTTGCCTTAATTGGCATCCACTGAATGCATTCTGATGCTGGCCTTTAATAATAGTGCAGTAACTCAGACCTGAAGTACACTGAAGGGCTATAAAAACGAGAGATAATGCAAGTGTGCTTAATGAATCTCTGCCCTCAGACCCTTGTGATTTATGGTCCTCAATCTGCTAAAGCAGAGGAACTTTCCTCTAAGACAGAAGATATTTGATATTCAGACACACTGTGCCAGTCACCTTTCAATAATAATAATAATGATAATAACATTTTTAATGCATTCAGTCATAGATTTTGCAGTATATACATTTAGCACATCACTGCTCAAGGATCAGCAGATATTTTAAATGATGGTAACTGGGCTCCTCATTCATTTGGAAAATTCTGACTTCATTGCTTAATTGCTTGCTTGTTGCTAAGTGTGAATGTTCATCTGAGTTCCCTCCTCCGCTAGTCTGGGGGTCGTCATTTTGACATTCCCCATTGGGTCAGCACAGGTGGGCGATCCCTAAAAAATGAGTGGATGTGCCTGTTGTAAGTCTGCACGGATGAATCCACCGGCAGCTAAATGCCCTTCAGAAAAGCCTGTCCAGTGATGTGTTCAGCATTAGACATGAAAAAATGCCTCACTGCTCCCCATTACGCAAAGCTGTTTTTTTTCTCTCTCTCTCTAGCTTTGCCTGCTTTCATTTGGCCGGACTCTTGAGGACCGAACGCAGAACTGCTCTGCTCTCAGTGAAGCGTGAATGCAGACGGTCTCCTTCACTCCTTCTTCCCCTCTTACCCCCCTCTCTTGCCCTCTTACTCTCTCCTCCTTCTCCTCCTCTATCAGTTCCTCCCTCCATGCTTTTGGCCCTCTGAAGCCTCTGTGAATAATCATAAATCTGATCATAGCTGCAGAAAGACAGAGAGGACAAGTCTGGTGTGTCTACACACACACACACACATACACACACACACACACATACACACACACACTCATATAATGACCACAGTCACACCCATGATTTAAACTGACTGTATAGATAGCCTTTTGACACACACCATAATGATTTCCTGCTTGGAGAATCATTCTTTCTTAATTCTAACATGATTCACTTTCTTACACATCATCACAACTAACTAACGTTTTCAAATACAGAATATCGCATTCAACCTTTTCCGAAAAATAATAGCTTGTGTTCTTTGTTCTGAATCAAATGTATCACCTGAAGCACAGTCTTTGTGAGATTAAATGCAACACATACAGTACACACGCATTAGCATCACTGCTATTAGAAGGCTATTTTTATCTTAGTTTAGACAGTGCCATGTCCATTTAATTTGGCACTATGCTTTCTATGCTCCGCTGGAGATCTGCAGTGGAGGTTTCCAAGGCTGCCAGAGGCTGCAGAGCATCTAACATCACAATAAAAGTCCTCGTGCAATGCTCACGGGTCACCACCTTTACAACCATTCACCAGATCCCTTTTGACTCCCGTCAACAAGCACTGGAGAGAAGAGGAGAGGACAGTGACCATGGAAGACTATATGAGTCAAGTGAAAACATCAAGGACAGAGAAGTCATTTATTAAAAAAAAAGAGGGAGAGAGACCTGGCTTAGTTTTCTTTGCGTCCCCTTAAATGGGGTTTAGAATTGGACCAAAATACAATTACGCACAAACACAATTAAGCCTCATCATTAGTAATCCACGTTTGTTCTCTTCTTGTACTCGGCGAGCACAGACAGTGAGCTTTTACGGAGATCACAATACAATACAAATCGCATGAGCCGGCCTGGAGCAGCTTTGCTGAAACACAATAAAGAAAGATTCGTGAAACGCGAGAACCATCTCACCGAGACACATACAATTGCACTTGGTAACAAATGGCTTTGGCCAATACATCCAACTGCACTTTCATCCTATTTCTACGAACACAATCTCCCTTTAGCTCCCCTATTCAAGACGCATTGCGCCCACTGATTTTCATGATGGTCAGCATGACTGTGATCAGAGACAAAATACAAATGACATTAAAAGGTTAGCCATCCTAATATGGATACAATGAGGTTGCATGGAAACACATCAAGGTAGAGTTCTCATTAAGGCAGATCAGCAGGATGGGGAAATGGGCTTGCTTTGGAACTGACCCCAGTGGCCTAAGTGTAAATGTTGAATCTGCACAGGCTCTAATTGCAAGCCCTGGATCTGGCGTACTGTTGCAAGGCCTTTCCTCCCTCAGTCCCTTGAGGCTTACAGTCCAGCCAGTTACCTTGGCGACCGAAAGAAAGGTCAGTGCTCGAGTGTGTGTGTGTGTGTGTGTGTGTGTGTGTGGGCACGCATGTGTGCACGTGTGTGTGTGTGTGTGCACGCATGTGTGCGTGTGTGTGTGTATGTGTGAGAGAGAGAGAGAGAGAGCGGGAGAGAGAGTGGTGAAAAGGCTTTGCTGGACCAGGCAAACATTTGTGCAGATCTCATCATGAAACCTGCTTAAATTTTCATGTCATACTGATGACATATGCTAGAGTCAAAGTCAAAACACACCACCACCAACCTATACACATTTGTCCATACATAAATACACACACACACACACTTCCACAAACACACATACACACTGACAAACACACATGCCACCACAGTTTAAAGTCAAGATAGGCAGAAACATTTACTCAGACAAATTTACCCACAGAGAAAATTCTAAAAAAAAAGCAAATATCTTAATACGTAGCAAATATGGCAGCATCTTATTATCAGGAGAAAAAAACAACACAAAAAAAAACATTAAGAGGTCGAAACTGATTGTACACCGGTTTTTTGATGAAGAGCAGACATAATGCTAACCACTGGAACTGATAAGTTGGGCAGGGTTCCGCCATCCAATTTCACAACCCCTGTGGCATCCATCTACTCTGACTACTGAGACACCCTGCTGACACTAGCCCCCCAGGACCCAGACATCAGACAGGAAGTGAGGTCTCTCAGCCTGTCCACACAGCTCCTCCCCTGCTACATGCTTCTCATAATGTGGAGGGCAAATGTGGTGAGGAGCGGAATAAGATTGGATAACTCAGTGAGCATGTAATACGTGTGGATGCCTAATTTAGCGATGATTATATTTAACTATCTGGGTTGTATGTCGGACAGTCAGTAAAACTCTACCAATGGTGAAAATACAGCATCAAGCTGCACCGTGGCTTTGTGATATGTCTTCTCGCAGGCCACAGTGCGCACAGTTACTGTGCTCTGTAAAGAGAGAGCGGACGGAAATACAGACATTTGCTCATTCATTTCCCATGGCCCACAGCAAGCCAGTCGAGGAAACTGTACCGTTTTATCTGATATCATGACAAACGTGACAGAGGTTGACCTTAAATGAATATTTGTTTTTGATTTTTGGAGGTTTTGTGGAGAAGATGTCTACTTTAAACAAATACATGAACTCAAAATGTTTATGTCTGCATCGATCCAATGGGTCGTACATCAAGTGTTGTGTTGCAATGTGTTAAGTTAGAAAAATGTTTTGTATATTTAATCTAATCAGCATTAACATGTTATCTTACACATACTGTGTTAAGCAAATGAAAGCCTTAGGAGTTGCACTCCTTAGGAGTTGGACTTCAACTAAAAGATAGACTTCAGTGCCCTCAAATATCCCTGCTGGTTGGTAAAGGTGCTGGTTGAAATGGACTAAAGCAGCATGGTTGTCTCACTGCCCTCATTCGTTGAAGAATTGTCTTTCATCACGTTGTGACTGGGTCAAAACAATAAATACACATTGGCCGATAGGCTATGCTGCACCAATAAATCATGTAGACCTGTCTAGGTAGCACAGGACACAATATAACTAACTTCAAACCTTGTTTTTTAAGTTTGTCATGTTGATATATTATCAACATAAAAAAAACAACAGCATGCCAGGACAGTAGTTGCTAACATGCCATTCGAGGACCTGGTCCAGGTCAGCCAAATCTGTTTATTCAATTCAGTTCACAGAAAAAAGGTTTCCTATAGCCTACTGTACAGACAGGAAAGAACATAGGCTAAGGGTGAGGGAAAATATATGAGATGCAGCATTGTTAAGGTAGGTGTGAGTTATAAAGTGCCTGTGACAAAGGGCCTGTACAGCTTCTCTCTCTCCCTCTCTCTCTCACATGCACACACACGTACACACACACACACACACACACAGCATCTTAATGCTGAGGTGAAAGGAGAGGGGAGCCCTACAGTGTGTTGTGCGATATCTAAGCCCAGCAGAATGGGGTTAGTGTGGGGAATGTTTAGTTTCACTTCCTTCCTTGATCCTGTTTCCTCATTTCCAGGGTGCGACTCGGGCAGCCAGTAAGAACTGTGTGTCTGTAGAGCAGGCTAGTCTTTTTGGTTTGGCCAGTGCTTAGTACGGCGTGTGGAGGATTACAGTGCTGACCAAAAAACCCTGACAAAAAGAAATATGAGCACTCAATGTGGCTGACGCTTACACTGAGTTTACTGAAAGCTGGCCATCCATTGTAACACACACTAGTGTGTGTGTGTGTGTGTGTGTATACGTGCTATGCCCCCCGCACTCCGATGTACTGTTAGAGAGCACTGAGCTTCCTGCAGAAGTGGGTTTGAAGAACTCTGCTCACCATCTAAGAGCATATATTAGCCAAATTAAAGCCTATTTATTTGTTTATGTGAATCACCAAGACTTAGGGTTAAATAGTCATTAAACACAGAAATGATGAATGCTTTCTGGATGGAAAACATCTTACTGAGAGCTAAAGGCCATCGTTTACTGAACAATCAAATCCCTACACAGCCAAGCAAGCCCTGCCTTTTATCCTAGCTTACAAATTACATGCTTATCTACATTTTTAATATTTACAGTTCCTGCAGCACTACAGTGGTAAAGCTGATAAATATAGGTCAGGTGTGTGTTTCATCTGCTCTTGCTGGTAACTTCTGCTGTCTGTTGCACCTGTTGTCATTTCCTCTCGCCACATCCCCATGAGACACGATGACATGAGAAAGCAAAGTTGAAAAACGACAGATTTCACTTGTTTAAAATTCACACCAACGGCAAATCATAAAATGGAGCGCAATAATACTACAAGATTTGCAAAATATGTCTGCAATGGAGAACAGCTTTCCCATTAAAAGAAAATCAAAAACCTGAGTGAGAATTCATAAGGATTACGTAACTAAAAAAAACTATTTGTCTCTTGCTCATGAGATTATTTTTAGGCTTCCCCAGAAAACGTCTCCCTATTTCATTGCCACACCACTTCCTAAATATATCACAAGCAGGGTCCAACGTGGGAGTGGGGATCATGGGTGATTCAATGACGCGTCAACCACAGATTCACACCCATGGTGACAACCCCCGGATAAATCATCCACCGAGGAAGCTTTTGTGTGTTAATTACACGCCGGGTGCCACCACGAGGGCCCCATTATGCTCGGTGGAGTTGAGGAGATGGGACTGGGACTGGGACTGGGACGGGGTGGATGGGGGGGGGTGAGAGAAGCATCCTCGGCTGGGGCGAGTTGGGGGTGGGGATGGGGAGGAGGACTGCTCCTCGCTGCCTTTGTCTGAGGCAGTCCCCTGGGTTGCAGGCCGCCTGCGTCCCATGTGTGGAAATGAGCTGGTGATAAACTAGCTGCCACAATTTCATAAATTATTCACCCCCGCCAGCCGCTACCCTCTCAGTTATGGAAATTTCACCTTCCGCAATGCAAAGTTGTTGGACGTTTCATGACCCATTGTGTGTGCGTGCGTGTGTGTGTGTGTGTGTGTATGCATACATGCATGAGTGTGTATGCTTGCATGTGGTATGTGTGTGTGTGTGTGTATGTGTATGCCTTTGTTGGGTAGTGACACCTCTTATAATGGACACCCTCAAAAGAGTATTTGAATGTGTATGATTTCTATATAGAGAGAGCGTAAAAAAGTGATCTCTACAAAAGTGTTTTTTTTCCAAAATCCTTTTCATATTTTAATTGGAAGATTAAAGATAATGTTTTATTAATATTTCTGAACGTATTAGCATTGTTAATTCATTAAATGATGACTAATGCTATCTGACACCAGCATAAATGGAGCCCTTTTGGAACTGCTCGGCCAAGTCGCTGGGGGAAAAAAAAAACTCAGCAGCCCAAGGCCTTTACAGCTTATCCTGTCACTTGCGCTAAGGCAGCGTGGTGCCAAAGGATGGCTTCTTATTCCCAGACTGGAGACTACATGCCCTACTCTGCTTCCAGCACTACACTTTAAAGTTTATCTTTTAAAAACACATATCACACACACACAAACACACACAAAGAAACACACACACATACAAACACTTATTGCGCACACATTTGTCACTTTTGTGCTCATTGTCAGTCAACCATTTCTAAACATGTACAACTGAGTGCATCCATCAATTCCAAACCAGGGCCAAAGTGATAAAAATGTCAATACCAATAAGCATTTTACTTTCGGCATACACTCAACTTGAGTGGTGTTCAGAGTCTGTTAAAAACAACAACAATAAAAACTCAATTACTGTGCCAAAAGCCAATCCTATTGACATCATGATGGCTTTTAAAATTGTTTAGGCCCTTCCAAATCACTTCTATCAAAAAGGATTGATGGAATGTTGGCTTTTATGGAGTTCAGTATGTCACTGCTGAGTTCAAGAGATTGTCAGAACACATAACGCAATCTTTAATAGGCTAATAGTATTAGCCTATCTGTCTCACTTTCTCTCTCAGACTTAGAACTGCACTGTTAGGCTTGTTATTGGTCAAGGGTCATTCAGAATAGGCTATCTGTCCCCAATGAGTTTTCAGAGCACACATTTTGAACAGATTTGGTCCGTTGCGCAGGAGCAACTTAACGTGGTCCAGACCTGCAGCAGATGGTATTTGAAAACGTGGAGAGAGAAACGTGGCAGCGGCCTCTGTTTTCAACAATGTGTGTAACCCGCTGACACTAGAGAGCTGAGCCTGGGCACACAAACTGATATGACAGAGATGTCTCAAATATCAACCCCTTGAGATAAATTGACATTGCATCTGTATTATTTAAGATTGGAATGCTTACATAATCTAGCTCGCTATTAACAACTGCTTCATGATGTTTCGTTACTTGATTGGGCCCTACATTTTCAGTCTGCATTACATTTTCAATTTCAAGTTTCTTTAAAAGAAACAACAGCTGATTTATGTAGGCTGTGTCAGTGTTCTCAACAGACTATTTGATTTCACCACTTGCAATAGTAGCCTAAATTAAATTAAATAGAGAATATGGAAATATTTATGTCGCCAGGCTTCAGGCTTTTACCCCAACCTTACATGGACCCCATCACCTATAGAGGGCAGAATTCATTCTGAGTTCAGATAACGGTACAGCTTCTTACCGACACAAAATTCCTAGACAAACAAATCAAAGACCAAAGCATAGTTGTGCCCGAATTTTCCTTAACAGAGATTGAATCCATATCTCATCCTTGACAGTTTAGTTAACTTTCACACTGTTGCGCATGTTGAAACGCATAGTTTACAGAATAGATAGCCCAGAGGATATGTAACCATGGTGGTATCAGGCTACTAAAGATCGCCTCATATGATTTTTTACCTGTGACATCTGTGGCCTGAGATTGATCTCCTTCAGGTTGATAGACTGCGGTCTCAGATTGTTGAGAAGCTGACACAGGAGAACACCATCCCGGAGTGTTTGGGCCAGATCGAACACCTGGGCAGACTCCCATGTAACCCGGTGGGTCGGTGGAAGCACCTTGCAGTTGATCAACCAAGCCGCGCATTGCCGCCAGTGCTCCATCATATTTCGGAAAGAAAGTCTTGGTCTTTGGGCTGTTTGGCTTGTCTAAACTGTTTAATCTATGACGAGTTAGGTTATTCTAGTGACAGGTTCCTCTGTTTTGCAGCTCACGCTGAGAGCGAAACTCGGAAGCAAGCTTTGTATCCACTCCTCGCTTTAACATCGCAGGAAAATACGCGTTTTCATCGATAAATGTTGTTTCTGTTACCGATGACGGAGTCGTTCCGAGAAAACCACAAGCTATCCTGCTACGTTCTCCCTCTTCTCTCTCACACTCCGTCTCTCTCTCTCTTGATCGTAAACCTCCCCTCCCTCCCCTTCTATAGCCTACTGCCACTGCGTTAGGTCTGTCCTCCGTTGTCTTCCGCCTGCCACTCAAATGTTCCGTGTAGATTAGGGTACAGCACTGTCGCCGTGAGCCGCTCGACCAGTGCCGTGGAAAAGGAAGCTGTGCATAGGCAATGCTTTTGGACGTGTGAAAGTCTGCTAAATCGTTTGACGTCTGTTAACACTCACTGTAACTGTAATCGCCCAAACGTGCCTTCGTGTTTTGTGTACATTTGTCGGGTTTTTGTTTGTTTATTTGTTTTTTTGTCAAATAAAATTGGTTTCAGAATTTTTCACTCGGCTGTGGAGACTTGGATAGTCTACATAGTAGGTGGTGGAGACCGGACAGATTAGGTGGAGCCTTGGATACATAAGCTTCACATTTCACATCGTGTTTTAATTAGGTTTGGAAACAAACCCTTGCGATGTTTCATCCATCTTTGTTTTTTAATTACTGAAGGATAGACATGGTGTAAACTTTATGATCTGTGCTGACTTGTTTCTGGAAGAGGTAAAAGTCTGTTGTTTTGCATCTCTCATTGGAGTGTTCTAGCTGTGTGGTCCAAAGAATTTAGAACTGAAGCGACAGTGAGACAGGGGGTGAACATGCTGCTCTCTTGCTTTCAAGGGGAGAAACAACAGAGCTCACTGTCATGGATATCCTGTTTCTGATGCTGTTCCTGTCAAAGCGAACTATGGGAGTCTGTCAAAACATTACAGGCAGTTCCTATCGCTTCCTGCTGAATCACCCCCTGGCAAAGTGAAACACAAAACGCCAGCATCTATCTTATACTGAAAGAATATTTATAGTGGGTGAGGAGTTTCTGCCATGACGATGATGAAATGTTGCCATTCTATATACTGTGGCACAAGGGCAATCAATTACTTGAGACAAGTGATATACCAGACATGGAATGGAATGTTTCGAGATTCCTGTCCCTATCCCCACTAGATATCAGGTCAAATATTTTGTGTAGAGAGTAAAATAGTACCTGATGGTAACTATGTAGTACACTGCTTAGGTTAATACTTTGGCACTGATCTTAGTGAGGCAAGAATATGAAATTTGCTGACAATATAATTTGCAGTAAGTATGCCTTACACATTGTCATATAATGGGCTCTACTGAAGAGAAGAGTAAAATGTAAAAGTCAAAAGAGGAAGAGTGTGAGTGACCAGAAAAAGGAAGGGTGAGGAGAAAAAGTAGACCGCCCAAATCCAGACGGAGGGTGCGAGTTGGCTCATCGGCTTGCCTTGAACCCTGAAGGGTGAGCAAGGTTTGTGTCCAGGATCAGTCACCCTGCCCCCAGATTTGATCCACCCCGCCCACCCGGCTACACCCACACACACACACACACATACACACACACTCTGTCTCAGGAGGCAGGGTTAACGGAAGAGTGAGGCCAAAAGTACAAAGGGTAGAGCAGAAAGGGGATCTACCTCTCACATTATCACCATTACTTCCTCCATTTCTCCACACAGATAGCTTTATGAGAGACGCAGGTTACACGGGGCACTGCCATAATAATGTTCCCACCACTGATTTGACTACCTGAGTATTTTAAAGCCTGTTATAGATGGAATAGACTATGATTGTCCAGTTGGTAAACAGTCCCAGTTCAGTCTATGCCATAATGTCTGGCTGAGCAAAAGAACACAAACAGACACAAAATAAACTGGGCTTTCGTAAAGCGCCAGGATATTAGGCGATGTCCATGATGACGACTGCCCTATTTGGCTCGTCTTCACAATGATGTGGTCAGTCGGCGGACGGCGGACAGTATAAAGGAAGGAAGTGAAGAGCAGAGCCTGCTCTATGTGCACAGGAGTCAGCGTCGAACTCGGCTTCCCTCCACGAACGCTATTTTGGAGCCTTGGCACAGGGAGGCCCGCTCCCACAGGGCGAGCAGATGATCAAAGCCCCTTGCATTCGAAAAGTGCCAAGAGCCACGGTCTGTGCTGCATTGCCTGCATTCCGCCATCCACAATCTCTGTCACGCCACTGTGGCGTGTGTGCAATTTATGCCAGTGGCCACTCTGACCATGGCAATCCGACGTGGTGACAGGGCCTGATATCTTTACACTTGTAAAATGAGGCCATTCAATGCACGCCATATCACATTTACAAATCTTGTTCACACTTTTTAGTGCAATTAATTTTTTTCATCAGTCTCTTCACAAAAGATGCTCTTCCTGCTTAAGTATCTTATTTTAAGTCAGTGGTTATTCTCATGGTGACATGGTGAGATATTACTCTATGGGTGTAGTGGCACTTGACTTATCCTAAGAGCTTCATTTATGGTGCATTAAAGATTTAAATCACATTTAAGGCTGTAAAAGCGAAGATCTTTAAGCTGGTATCATGATACAATAGATTTGCACTAATCCTCTCTGTGGTGGTATTGATCAGGAGGGCGAAACACGCCTCTATGCTCTATCCAGACCCAGCTCCCCATTTTGGGTCTGAGCTAAGGGGATGGTGTGGGGAATCAATAAGGCAGGAGACTCAGGAGTGGATCATTGTGAACAGCAGTGGCTATCAGCCTGGCCTCTTTGACAGCAGGCCATGGAGGGGAGCGTAGGTTATGGGTTGGTGGGGAGTACTGACTGAAGAGATAGCAGAGTGCTTTGGAGAGAGAGAGAGAGAGAGGAGAGAGAGAGTCAGCGGACCCCAGACTTGTGAAATAAACAGACAGGGGAAGAAATGTAAGAGCCCGAGGGAAAAAAAAATACTCAGACAATGCATTTCCAAACTTCAATTTCCTTTGTCAGTCAATTTCCTATGTCAAGAGAGAAAGAAAGAGAAAGAGCTGTATGCTTTACATGTGTTACTGAAGAATGTTTACTATGGACAGAGAAGGCTATGACAAAAAAGTTCCCTAAAAGAAAATGTGAATGTGCCACAATGGGTATATAAATTCAAATGTTATAAAATGGGTATATACATAAATGTAATATATGTATATATCTAAATGCGTATGTGTGTATATATGAAATCTTCTTTTATATATTCATACAAAACTTGTACACCTTACTTGCAACCTATATATGTAGAAAAATTGCCCTCCAAATACACTTCCAAAAAGTAAACTGTACTGTTTGTATCATGAATCTGTTTGTATAACACCAGGGAAAGTTATTAAACAGTTGAACAGCTGTATTATGACAGGACAGTGTTGAACGTTTGTTATGAAACCTCAAGGGTGTGTCAGCTTAGTGTAGCGTTAAGATGATTGGGTTTTAGGCAGAAGGAGTGTCCAGTTTAGGCGCCGGTTATCTCATTCCTCAGGCACAAAGTCACTCAAAGTCACAAAGTTTTCAAAATAATCAACTGTACCAAATATTACAACTGTGAGGGTCTTTAGTCAGGTCATCAAAAGGTACGTGTCAAGGTGGGTAACAAAATACTGCAGGTATATCTTAGGCATAAGAAAACATAGATGTGTATAAATGCATTTATAAAATTAAATTCAAATAGCAAAGTAGATTTCATTCATACATTCAAACTAAATGCATTTACCATTTGCAACGCAGTCAGTGTTCATTCTGTACAACACGACTGTTTCAGTATTTAATTTTTCTACATTAATGACAGAAAGAAATAGCTTTAAAAAATACAAAACTAAGAATCAAGGAATTGGGAGGAATTATAGTCTCACTGCTACTTCAGTCTTTCATTGATACTGTAGGCCTAGATCCATTTTTATTTAGAACATAAAAAACAACATTCACTTTTAAACCTTTCATATCGGTCTATCCTGGCCAGGGTGTATGTTAAGGGTCTTTGTGCTGTTTCAGATGGCCTTGACACTTGCTGACAGAGCAATTGGAGCCATCCTTGGAGCTGCTGTTGCTGATGCAGCAGGTATTGAATACATGTAATTTGTTTCAGATGCAAATTATTTGAGGAACCGTGTCACAATTTGTTTTAAATGCCAGAGCAGAGACGTTCTGCTCTTGTTTTCAATGTAGCAGCTAGTGGAGCATTATCAGTCCAAGTCATCTGTTCACATTCACTTCTGATAAGTATGGCCATCTGGTGGAGGCTTTGTTATGTAACTGTAGTTTTGTAATGTCCAAAAATGTTAAACCTAAGCCTAATTAAACACCTTTTTTTCTCTAAGCAGTTATGGGCTCTGTTAAGCTATATCTGTAGACTGTCTAAACAGGTACACTGAAAGGACATCTCCCATTCTTCCAACAGTGAAAATTCCCCACTCTTTTTTTGCTGAGGCTACCGGGAAATTCTTTTTTCCAGTGATGGACTTCCTCTTTAACTCGTTTGTTTTTCTGTACCAGCCCAGCCCCTGCACTGGAACTACAGGCCCGAGAGGCTGAAGGCCCTCCTCGATGAGCTGGAGCCGTCTCCTGAGTTTCGCCCTGAGTCCGCCAACCCTTTCTACCAAAGGAAGACAGGGGAACAGTCGTGCTACGGAGACCAGGCCTACGTGTTGCTGGAGTCCCTGACCGAATGTGGGGGTGAGAGGGTCTCAGTCATGCTTCATTCTTAAAATCAGGATCTTCTCTTGCATGCATATAGCCTGTTGTATTTGAACCCAAGTAAAGTTCCCCATCCATTTTGAAACTAGGTCTAAATGTGGATGACCTGACAAAGCGCATGTACAAGTTTTTTGGCCCAGGGACAGTGTACGACCTCCCACTCAACAACCCCTACAGGCCTAAAGGAGGTGAGCGTTTGAACGGGTAATCTGAACTACAGTACCTTTCAGAAAAGTCGCTCATGGCTCCCAGAAACAAGGCCAGAGGATGAGCTGAGCGCAGGCACTTGACATCTGATCTCACCGTAGGGTGCCCTGGCTCCTGCTGGCCTCTCAGCACAACAAATTGTCTGCTCTCCCAGCATGCTCTGTGCTGTTGTCTCTTTCTGGATAAAAAAAAAAAAAAGTCGCCAGCTCCTATGGTGTTGCTTATTAATAGTAATCATATGTGCAGTCACGTGTGTGTGTGTGTGTGTGTTTAGACAATGTGCATGTGTGCCATACATCATCATTAATGACAATGAAAATGTCTGCCTCTGTTGCCACTTTATGTGTACTGTAGGTCCCAGGGCCATCCTTCCTATTCCAGGACCATGGAGGAATGGAAGCCTCAAAGCTTTCATGAGGAATGTGGACTCAGGGAAGGAAGCCACTGGTAATGAAAGCTAATAATCATTATTCTAATGAAACTGTAAAACACCAATTTTAATATGGAGATATAGAGTATAGAGTGGAATACATTGAAAGATTCAGAAATAATGATGCAAATACAAAGACTTAGTACAAAAACTCAGAAAGTCATTAGTCTAGAGCTCCAAGATCTTCTGCACTGGTAATTGAGAATGTAGCACACTTTAAAAAACTGACTTTAGGCTAAGCCTGGAGGACATTTCTAACAAGTTCTAACAATAAACTGAAATTCTGCTCCTCGAACCAAATGTGCTGTTTGTCAGAGTCTCTAGGATTTTTTTAGGTAAGTTCATTGCTAATAAAGCATTTTTGGAAGCAAACATTATCTGATTATAATTGGTATCATATAAAAATATCACTCAAATGCCATTCCAATATACTATGTTACTTTTTCTAATATACAAAACACAATTTTCTGCAAATAACTGTTTTACAGCCTGAATGAAACGTGTTTATCTGAAGTGCGTGTTCCTTTGTGCTCTGAAAGGCAGCGCAGAAGACAATCAGATGGATGGGGTGACCAAGCTGCCACCGGTGGTTGCCATTTACGCTGGGCGTCCTGAGATGCTGGAAAAGGTGGAGGCGGCTGTGCGTGTCACTCAGAACAATGATGCTTGTGTGGCCGTCACTCTGGCTGCAGCCAGGTACATGACTTCCAGGATGGCCTGAATGCCTCCTTTATGTTGCACGTGTCAATAATTCACCGGCCCAGAAACTGTGGTTAGTTGTACTGATTACAACTGTAAACTTTAAACACATCACTGAGAGTTTTCTTATGAATAAGGGATGTGTTTTAACAGCCCAAAAGTGTAGACATGTGTAGATGACTCTCTTGACATCATTGTTGCCATGGCAAAAAAAATAAGTATCCTCATGCATGCAAATGATTTTAATGCTCATGTTTTTAGTCTTTTACACTCAAGCAAAACAAATAGCTAATCAGCTTATAATTTCATGTGGCTAGTGATGATTGTCTGTTTTTGCTGGAAATAAAGTAGAAGTCTGCAGTTGATTGAGGTCCTTGAATTGAAGTGCCATTTTTAGCAATGTTACATCTTTGTTGGATGACGAGTGAGCATCTTTGGAATACTTTCAGCCTTGTTACTGGAATTTGTGTAAGAGCATCCTGTCTTTGAATAGCCGTCAGCCAGGAAATGATGTTGTCTGCATGCTGGGGTCATTTGTAGTTTAGACAATAATCTCACATTTTTGTGAGCCTAAACAGCCGTTACCACTGATTCTTTTTTTTTTTTAAAGATTAGTTATTGGTTGTTTTACCATACATTAGGTATCTACAGCAGACATTAATATACTGTGCATGCATAACTTTTATGCTATTTACTATTTCTACTATTTGTCCCTCAGGATCCTGGAGCATTATATTCTCAATGGCCCTGATCCTAAAGCACTGGATATTGTTTTGGAGCAGCTGAATGACCCAGACAGAAAGAACCCACAAGATCTAGATGAAGGTGTTGCAGGTACAAGAACAGTCTAAGTACTCTCTAAGCTATGTCTCTTTGATGTTAACAAACCATCTGTTCTCCTTAGTCGACACTGATGTCTAAAACTACTGTCACCATTAATTCTCAACTTTTGAGTTAACCCTGTACTGCACTTATGGGCTAATATACCGAGCCTCTTTGCCTGTGACTGAGGTAATAGTGGACCAATTTGTTAATATTTTATGACATGGTGGAAAATGCAGGAAATGCAGCCTCTGATCCTGCTTTTATGGTCCATGTGGAACATTAAACAACAGCAAAATGTCTCACCTTTCCCTCCTCCTCTCATCACTGCAGCGCACATCCATCAGGTCAAGCAGAATCTGTCCAAGACTACTGAGGAGCTGATCCCTGCCGTGTTCTCAAACACATGAGGTAGGCCTAATCACCAGCACCCCACACTGGCCTCAGCAGGAGCCGGTCTGTTCTGCCTGGAACTGTGTCATTATTGTCAGCACCGGGCTACCAGCTCAGTTCCGGGAGAAGGGGGCTCTCGCCTTTGATCCCACAATTAATGAATCAGCCGTTTTAACTGCTCCCCGAATCTGTGTTTTGCTGTTTATTGTCAGGAAGTTGCCATGAGGGAATTTATACGCTTACTGCCTCTTCTCAGCAAGGATAATACACTGTTTGATTATACCCACAAGGGTGCCTTGCTTTTTTAGAGGAAAATGTACTTCAGACATATTTATGTGTTACATAAGTGTAATGATTAATTTTTGTTTATTCTAAAACGTTCAATTTGATAAAATCAGGTGTTTCAAGCCCTTCGAAAAGAACACTAGATGCAGCTCATATGGTCCTGTTTAACACAGATGGGTTCTGTAAATGGGTTGTGTGTGGGGCATCTGTGATTTTAGTACCGTCTCCTCTCTCTCACATACACTCTCCACTAGGTTTGCCAGGTGCATTCCAGGGCGCACTGCATGGAGTTCTGACCTCTAGCCAGCTGGACGAGGCAGTCCGGACCACCATGCGGTGTGGGGGATGCACCTGCAGCCGTTCCTCCTTCATCGGAGCTTGCTTTGGGGCTCAGGTACAACAGAACTTCCCCTTTCACTCTCACATGCCAGTGCTTTACTTTGCCCCTAAGCTGGGCTAGCAAAATGGTTTGAGGGTAATGGCTGGAGAACAGAGGCGTCATAAAAGTGAAAAAAAAGTTTAAAAAAAGTAAAAAAAAACAAACAAACAAAAAAAAAAAAACAGGGTGCACAGAGTGTTTTCCTCAGTGGCAGCCTACTTAAGACCATTAGCCAATTACTAGAAGAATTACCTAAAATTACTGAGTTCCAGTTTGCAGCACCCCCATGGGCATTCAGCTGGTAGTGCAAGGCAGGCTGAAAACTGGTGTAGCCTGTTATCCTGAATCTGCCCTCAAATAACACAAGCTACTGTGAGTGAGCCAATGCACTCACGCATAATATAGTTAAATTCTTGACCTGTTTTTATTTTATCATCACACTTATCTTGACTTATAACAGAGAGGCCTTTTCTTTAGCTTGATAATGCATTGAGAACAGATTCTGTGTGTGTGTGTGTGTGTGTGTGTGTGTGTGTGTGTGTGTGTGTGAGTAACCCCCTCTGACTGTTTTATTGCTTCAAGGCTCATTGTTCTAGCCTTCTTAATGGGTCTGACCTTGGATCCAGTCGTCTGGAGCTCATCACCTCCAGTGGCATCATCTGTTCTGCCTTTGTATGCTTCACAGATGGGGCCTCAGGGGATCCCAGAGTCGTGGAAGATCAGGACCATCAGGTATCCTCTGCTGCTTGAGCTGGCAACCAAACTTGTGAACCTGCGGAAGCCTTAACGTTGTATGCCACATTGTTATTTTAGTTTATGGTTTACTGAAAAAACAAAAAACAAAAAAGAACATGGATTTGCTTGAGTGTTAAATCACTGGAGAAATTGCATCGCATACATTGCATAATAATATTAACAGTAGGCCAGGATCAACCTTTTTCTCTAGTTTCCAAAGGATTTTATGAAAGGACACAGTAGCACTGCAACACAACAGCGCATGAGAGTTTTGTCTTAAAGTCTTGATGGATAAAACTTGATCCCTCTTGTTTGGTTTCATGTGCAATGTGTTCTACAGAGTGATTTCACAGACAGTACCAGTATGCAAGACTTTGATCCACAGGAGGTCTTTTAATGTATTTTGGCTCAGAATACAGTGTGTGTGAAACTAATAAAATCTACATGAAACACTTTAACGTTGTCTTAATCATGTCAATCCATTTGTTTCTCTTAAGACGACAGGACTGAGTAAGCTGTATATTTAAGTAACCTCCTGTGAGGTTGTTGCCGATCAGGGTTTGAATTAAGCTGAAGAACAGAAACTTTTTGGCTAAAGGGGAAGTGGATCTCAACACGTTTGAATGTTCTTGCTGTTTGGCACTTGTTCTGTAGAAGTGAAATAACAGAACCACGATTTACAGTCTGCAGGCAACCGACAAGACAACAACTTATCTGCTCCTCAAAGGAGCTGAACTGTTATTTCAAAAGTTAATGTGACTTCCACATTACCATGTTTTCAATGGGTGCTCTGATGCCGTCGCTACTTGAGCAAAGATGAAAACTAAAATTCTGCACCATCAAAACAAAAACGAAACCCTGCTGACTGTGGCACCCTGGCAAATGACATGGCACTGGTTATTGAGGTCAGCAGCTGAAAAATAAGTCACTGGTTTGTGGAGTCATGGCCTGTATCACCACATATGACAGAGAACAGAACAGTAGCTGGCAGGCATAAACTGTCTCTCTTGAGGCGTAAGGCGTAGTCTTTCTAAGCTGCAGTTTGTTGAAACGCCACAACGTGTGTGTGTGTGTTGGGGGGGGGGGGGGGGTTATTAGTCTTAATGCTTACAAATGATTGGTTTACTCATGTTAACAAATTAAATGACCAAATAGACATGAATAATAAAACACATACAGTATTTAAATACTTAAGCATACTGAGGTCCATGTGAATTAACACAGTGCAATGAACGAGAGACTCCTAAGTGTTACACTTACATATTTCAGCACAGAGGAACACAGATATCCAGTGCTGATAAATGTCAGCAACATGGGTCTTAGAGTGGGGAAAGTAGGTCTTCAGAGCCGGGGGGTGGGGGGCGGTGTTGTAGACATGTCAGTTCATTAGCAATGAGAACAGTCATCTGATACTGCAGACAGCTCCATCCGCACAGCAGGTAACGCACAGTGCATGTACGTCCCAACTAACAAGATATTTCCTATTTTTCCCACCAACTTTCCCATTAATTCATTACGCATTAACTAATCGTTAATTTCCTCTGAAATTTCAAACAGATACACCTCAATATGTGAGAACAAATGGGGGCTACCAGTAGAAGCACAAAGTGACTGCATCATTTTCAGAATCAAATAATTTTAAAGCATATCTTTTAATTGGAAAGCTAGTTCCTTGTGGCAAAACTGAGTATGTCCATAGCCCTTCAACCCATGACAGTATTTCAAATGAAAACTGTTCTACAAAAGCTGTCTGTCTCAAAATAATGTTAAAAGCTTCTGTTAGTTTTAAAATCCATTTAGAGCAAAGTATTGAATCATTTAAAGCATTTTAAAAGCACATGTATTTGAAGTCAACTGTTGAAAGTTGAAGTCAACTCTCTCCCCAGGTCAAGAAAATGCGATTCGTTCAGAAACTAAAGCTATGACCAATAAGTCTATAACAAATGGTTTTTTGTTTCATTTTGTAAAAATTGTAAAATAAATAGAAGCTGAATTATGACTCCCCCATCTTCCCTACCATTTATATATTTTTCTTATACAATCTTGATTTAACATTGAGTTTTATTAAGTATTTATGATTACAATGCAGAGAACATTTCTTTTCCTCTGCTTTTAGAACATTCCTGTTCCTGGGAACATTCCTCTCCACGTGCTACTGGGTCAGAATGGTCCACTTCTCCTAGTGGGCAGATAAGGCCATCTATCTTTGGCAAGACAATTTTTTCAACTGCTATCTTACTGCTCCTTCCTCAATTATGGCAGATGCACAGATGAACAAGATTTCACCAAACATAAACAGACAGGGGTACAGAGGAGGTTGGGGGGAGAAACAGTGACATTTTAGGTTTTTTGAAAAATAAAAAAAAGATTCCTCTCCAGTACACAGGAATGACTCTAAAGGAAAACTGCTACCATCTTCCCAGCGTGGAATTTTTTTGCTCATGAATTGCTGTGCATGTTTGTTCAGTGGTGCACTCAGTGGATTCTAAAGGGCTACTGTGGAGGGGAAGGTGCAGTGCCTGGACCCATGCCACGGGCAGTGCCCAAGTCTTGCTTCTATTCAGGTCTCTGACCATCGGGATGAAATGGCCTGTTTGTGTGTGTTTGTGTGTGTGTGTGTACATGTAGGGCTTCAGGTCACTGCACTCTGTGTGTAATGAGGATTACTCAGCTGCTGTGAATCACAGGGCCCTCTCTCTACAGTACTGCTGCGAACCACATCTATTGTACGAAAAGTTTGGGGTCGTTCCAGACCATTGTGCTGAGAACATAGTGAGAAAGAGGAGGCGAGAGTAGAGTACAGCAGAGTCTAGTTGGTTGAACGATAAGCTGTTTGTTTTGTTTGTATGTCCATGTTTGTATGCCTGGAGCTCAGACATGAACACAGTCACATCTGCTGAAGAGCTTGTGCAAGAGTGAATGAGAGCCAGAGAAGGGGGTGGGAGAGGTAGTGCTGATCAGTTTTTCCATGCCCACTGACATGAGTCAGGTTTCCTACCTGCTCCAGTGGGTCCATAAACTTCACCATGGCCTGGGGCACGATGCCCCAAATGCTCTGGGCTCCCACCTCATCTGTGCGCCTGTAGCCACCCCACCCACGCGGTTTTGTGCGGTTCACAGCTGCTTTCCTCACACACCTGCAATACCCATCTCACAGCGCGAGTCTCCGAGATATAATGCTGAGTGAGCAGAGAGAGGCAAAGGGACTTCAGATTGAGGTCCAAATACGGTAATACCGATTTCTGTTTCGGTCAAACCCTCAATGGGGACTTGCAGTTGGTTTCATCTGCAACTAACAAATTGTTGCCTTGTCATGGCCATTAAACACCCTCAAAAATAATAGCTACTCATCATAAAAATAAAACCCTTCAGAGGAGAAGACATCATCTCAGGCACATTGGTAGTCAAAAATGCAAAGTGGTATGTGGTCAGAGCAAGGTGGCATTTCTGTACATTCCATCACATGGTCTGTTCTCATTGTTTGTTAACATATCCCCCAAAGATAATATAAACAAGCAACTTAGACTAAACAAAAGCATAGTGGATAACTGGAGCATACTATATTTCAACGCTCTTTAATTTTGCAAGATCTCTGTTTTATGTCTGGGCTAGAAGTAGTCTGCGAGCAACTGCAAACCACTACTGTGGCTTATAACTAGGCCATTACTTCCCACTGAAGGAAAGATTGCTACTGAGCAATCTACATGGGTTGTTCTGTCCTAACTGATTAAAACTTATGAGGGGATGCTGTTGCAACACACTGAAACTTTAACCACACGCTGATGTAAAAGCAACTGAGAGGAGATGCTGCCATCTGGTGCACACAGTGTCTTTCAACAATGCATTTTAGAGAGACAAACACTGTGTGGACAATGCCACTTCACAAATTCTTCTAGTTTTATGGAATCAAAACAAATTGGAGTCATAATGCTTAAACTGCCCTCGTGAGAGCTGTCCTAAGTGCAATTCACATCCAATCTTTTGCAACATTATTTTGTGATCTGATATGGATGAATAGAGATTTCCCAGTAGCCTAAATGCTGTCTATTAGCAGAAGTCATATCATCCTAATTATTCGGATCACATAGTAGTCTAGATGTTGTAGGTTGTAGTTGGTGTGTAGGCCTGCCATAACATGTATGATGTCATAATAAGGTAGCCTATAAAAGGTCAAAGGTTAAAAATAATAGACCCATGAGCACTGAACTAGAATGCTGTCATCAAGGTGTACATTTTCTATTTTTGTAAGGCAAAGGTCATCTGGATCAAGGCCAAAGGTGAATCCTCAACCCTGCCTTCTTTTAGCCCCTTCATTTAATTGCTGCACCTTTGCGAGTTCTTTTACAAAAAGTACAAACACAACAAAAACTGTACCATATAGGCTAGGCCTGGTTTTTATTTTCAATGGGCCTGAGCTAGATTTATCTTATTCGTTAAACTAGGCAAACTTGGCCGAGTTGATGATCCTAAGTAAATGAACTCGTTTTGCCAAAGCCTAATTGTAAGGCATGGCCTATGCCAGGCCTAACATGTACCTGTTGAGGATAAACAGGACAAATCCTGTTTGTAATTCCAAAGAATTTCTTTTATAAAACGTGCCTTCAGTCAACAGTCCTGCGGAAAGGAATCGACGCAGCTGGTCTGATAGCAAGTCTGATATGGGTAGGAATTCCCCTTGCTAACGTCATTTTAAGATGGTTTGTAGATAGGTCTTTAAAGATGTAACCTAATGTAGAAACAGTTAAAGTTTACTTTAGAAGCTTGACATTCTTCTTCTCTAGTTGCTCTTCTCTAGCAGAGAAGGCTAAAACTGTCTTCGTGGCAAGAACCTCAGACAGCCTAGAGAAAAATACGCACTTCCCTCATGCAGTTTCAGACAGGCCCTCCCTTCTGCCTCCGACGTACCGAACGACTGTAATCCCACATACAGTGAGACGACTGTGGGAGGGCTTGCCCTGTCTACTCTAAACTGTGAGAAACAAAATATCACTCTGTATCCAACGAAAATATTAATGTCATTGTATCCCTTACACTGTATGGACAGGTTTTCGCCCGATAGCTGACTTTAAAAACAGGAAAAACAATGGATTTTAACGTCAAAAGATTTGCAGCGGACGCCGGCACTTTCCTCAGTCGCGCAGTTCAGGTAAATAAATGCAAGCCGATGGTCTCTTGAAACTGCAGTTGTATATTGAAGTGTTACTGATACTTTTCCATCAAGTGAAGTGTCGCATGTAATGTTGATTTTACTTAAGACCCGATTATGAACGTCACCAGGGCCTTTCACGTTAAGGAAGTGTTTGACAACTTTGCTAACGTTAGCTAATTTACCATTAAAAAAGTTGAAATTATCATCGCTAGTGTGTTAGCCATCTTGCTACATAGGTGGTATATTTGGAACTGCTACATAGGTGGTATATTCACTCCCATTCCTAAATGACAACTAATTAAGCCTCAAATCATGAACTTTGGTCACATGTAATAATTGTTATTAGTTTCAAAAAGGGTACAATAGCCTCAACAAAAAGTCCTGTATAGCAAACTCAGCACATCCGGTCTCTTTGAGCAAGCTGTGATTGTAAAGTTAGCCCTAATGACACAACGCAGAAGGCTAATAACAGGCTAATTTTACTAGTTTCCTCGACAAACCTGACCGCTTTGGTTTGATAAATGATTTCTACACCGTAACGATGAACGCCACCACTCTTTATGTTGCTCTATACCAATTTGAACGTGTAAACAAACTTCACGTCAAACTACCTCAGTTAGCTACCTAGCTGGCAAGCTAATTAGCATAGCTTTCCATAGGAAGCAGTGTATCGCAAAGGTATTTCAGCTACCGGCTTGTGAAGTAATACTCAACCCACTGCAAGTAAAGCTACTTGAGATAAACATTCAGGCAACCACAAGATATTGTTTGTTGAACACAAGCAACTTAAAAATTACAGCTGTAGCTTTGGCTACGGTATTACTATAACTACTCAAAGAATTTCTTTAACGCGTTTAAATATTATGCTCTTCATTCGAGATTAGACTAACCCCACCAACACCTTTTCTGTAACTGTTTCAACACCTACAGTTTACCGAAGAAAAACTGGGGCAAGCAGAGAAAACAGAATTGGACGCGCATTTGGAGAATCTTCTTGCTAGAGCTGAATGCACGAAGCACTGGACAGAGCGGATAATGAAGCAAACAGAAGTCTTACTACAGCCAAATCCAAGTGAGAAATTTTACACTGCACCTAGGAAGCCAATATGCTAATGATTCATGATTCACGTGTCATGTGCTGTTATGCAGATGTACAAGCCAATAAAAACCTTGAGTGTAGGCTATTGTGCTTTTGAAATGAACAGGCCTAACATTATTTGTGAATACAATTGATTTGTAGCAGCGTGTCATTTGTTGTACAGGGAATTTTATTTTGCTTACCCAAAGAGGCCCACAAATAACTCATGTAATGTTAGCCTGTCACTAAAGTGTCGTTGTAAACACCCTTGCTCCATTAATTTGGACTATCCACAACCTGAGACTTATTGAGCAGAGTTTGACCAACTTCAGATGGCCCAAGCAGCAGTGGCCACAGCTGCCTCCTTTCCCCCGAACTCACACAGAGCCGCCACACTTTGACGGCTGCACTTTAAGACAGCAACTGGGGGCCCATCCAGCATGCTGACTGAACAGCTGATCTATACACAAAAGCATCTCTGACACCTGCCTACTATTTGTTTAGCCAGTCCAGTGAGAATTCATTATCAAGTTACCAATTGAAGCCAGTCCCATCTGTGTCGTTTTTTTCTATAGAAACAAGAAAAAACAATAAATGGTTATCTTATGTTCTTATTATGCTGTGCAAAGGTGGCTATTTCCTGCAGCCTTGGTCATACAGCCCAGGAAGCTTTGTCTGTCTTGTGACCCGCTTTCACCTAATTGAATTTCTCTCTCCAACTACACCCCACAGATGTGAGGATAGAGGAATTCTTGTATGAGAAACTTGATAAGAAATTACCAACCCGGGTAAATAACCATGAGCTCCTCGGCCAGTCTATGATTGATTCTGGGAATGAGTTTGGACCAGGAACAGCCTATGGTAATCAAAAAAGCCTTTACCACAAGTGTTTGAAACTGCAGCAAATTCATTTTAACTGTCCTATATTTCCAAGGCTTAAAGTTGTAAGCTGCTGTGTTAGAATTTAGGCGTGAGACATTTGAGATTTGAAGATGGATAATTATTACATTAAATGTCCTGATTAAGCACGTAAATCAGACAAAGAATTCTTCTTTACTTAAAGCCCTGCATTTCCCAAAGCCAGTTACAGTTACATGATCCAAGATCTACAAGATTGTTCTAAGATCATTTTATTTAACAATGTAATCACTGTTATGACTGTTTTGTCCCTTTGACCTTGTTACTATAGGCAACGCTCTAATTAAATGTGGAGAAACCGAGAAACAGATTGGTGGAGCTGAGAAAGAGTTTATTCAAAGCTCTGCCATAAACTTTCTGACACCTTTTCGTAATTTTCTTGAGGGGGATTTTAAGACTATCTTGGTGAGTAACTGATCTTAGCACTCTGGCCCAAGGACAAAATTATATGAATGCATTTGGACTAAGTACATGATTAGATAAGTAGAAGTTGTAAAGGAAAAAGATCTTAGCCAAATACAAATAGTTTATTTTTTAGTAAATAATACATTTTAAAGGCAGCACCTTTAAAGAGACAGTTTTCGACTTGCTTTTGTGCCTAAGGTAGGTCCCAAGACCTTGTGTTAAATGTTTTTCATGCAATTTATAAGCCTAATTATCTCTGAACAGAGCAGTAATGAGACGTGTGTGTCATGAGTGTGGGTCAGTCACCAGACGGAGTTCCCATCCTGTAACCCAGTGAATACATGAGCTTGTCATTGTTTAACATACACAGAAGAAAGCATGAGACCTCTGTTTGTTTAACCTTGCTTATCTTCAGAAAGAGCGCAAACTCCTGCAGAATAAGCGGCTGGATTTGGATGCAGCCAAGACGAGGCTAAAGAAGGCCCGGATGGCCGATGCCAGAGCTGTGGTGAGTGATGATGTCCGTGAAGCTGTTTTAAAGAAAAAAAAAAGTCAGTCAGCGGCAGCCCACAGGAACTCGCCCGTAATCAGGAAGGAGTGAAAGCGATTTTCTTATGCCTGTAATTTGTGTCACGTTCAGCTGATGTCACAAGCCACAAGACCCCAAACTGCTGCTCTGTAACAGCCAGGGTGCAGTGGGTCGGTATTTTCCCGAAACTGCTGCCGTTTGGTTTGCTCTGTAGTGTGGGTTTGATGTGGCAGTGTCATTTTTTTGTCCACCTCTGTTTTGTTCTCTGTCTCTCTCCTTCTCTCTTTCTTTAGTCTCATGGCTTCAGCCCTCCACCAGGGGATGTTGGCTACATAGCCAATTTCTGTTACATGGTGGACTTCCTTCATGTCAGATGGGAGAAGGTTTGTCTTGGTGTAGATGGTTTTAGACGCCAGCGTTTTGACCACAAGCGCTGCCTACTCGTGCAAGAAGATAACTTTCATTTTCAGTCCTCGTTTCATAGAGTAAAACTAACCCTCTGCCAACGTGTAACCTTGACATGTAGGGTGATGATTATCAAGAAGCTTTTTTGTTTTGCCTCAAAGGCTTTTCAGAGGTTTAACACTGTTTGCCTAACAGACCCTGTGACATTACAAAATTGTGCACCACCCTTTGTTCTACTGAGTAAAAAAAAAAGAGAAGTAGGCATTTTGCAAGAAGAAGGAAAAAAACAGCACTCATCACAATCTTTCTGAACATTTTAAAGGTCATGCGTAGAACTGAAAGAAATTCTCTCCACAGAGGCAAGACAAGCAGGTTTTTAATTACGCAAATGCCAAAGATACGTTTATACCCATAATTGGACCTCCTGGCACATAGCATTATCGCATCAAGTTCACGGCCATCCCGCAATCTTGTGTGAGGCACAGTGTGGGTCTCGGTTATTGCAGCATCATATGTCTATGTTTGCTCGCAGTTTTCCACTTGCTGGATAACTTTCAGATCCAACACAGCAGGAGAAGGCAGTTGGTGTTTGTGTTGGTGAAAATGTGGCATATTAGTGGTTTATAAAAGAGTTGTGTTGTGTTGTGTCCTTATGTAGCTAGTTCTGAGGTGTGTGTGCGAGTGTGAGTGTGTGATGCCGTGGTAAGGTAACTGTTAAGCACATGTTGGTGACCGTGTGTGGCTTTTTCCCTGGCAGTTGGTGACAACAACTGCTGCTTTAATCTCTCTCTCTCCCTCCCTCCCTCTCTCCCTCTCTCTCTCTTTCTCTCTTCTCTGTCTCTGTCTCTTACCCCCCCCCCCCCCCACACACACACACTGGTTTCAAACGCTGAGCAGATGTGGGCAGAGGAAGTGACAAAGGTAAGAGGAATGCTCTTGGCCTTGCTGGAAGGGCCTGCGCTGCGCCTCTTGGCAGTTAGCCGTAGCCCCTGTAGCATGAGCTCAGCCCCGCGCAGCCACAGGCCAGCCCTCAAGCACCCACTTTAGTGGTGCTCGCTTGGCCCCAGAACAATAGTGAAAAGCTGGAAGGAACCGGCCGGCGAACCAGCCCTACTATTGTGCAGCACTCCAGCTGCTGTCAGCCATTGCTTACTAGCTCTTTCCTGCGTTCGATCCGATGGGCAGTTATTATACTGCTAGCACAGGGTTGGATGAGGTATAAGTGGTTAGGCTAAGTAGGCTACTGGAACTCTTCAGTGGACCAGTTGTCATCTTTATGTGTGAAATGGATTGGTTCATCCCTCCTTGTTCAGTCACTTGTTGCTTTGTTCATGTCTGTGTTGTTACTTGAGTTTTTTTTTTTTTATCATACAGTGCACGTATCACTGATGCATCTCATGTGACAGGACATTTTTCCCATCATGACTGTCATGAGTGTGTGGCCTTCTGTCTCACTACTAGCCCCAGCTCATCTCTCTCTCTCTCTCTCTCTCTCTCTCTCTCTCTCTCTCTCTCTCTCTCTCTCTCTCTCCTCTCTCTCTCTCTCTCTCTCTCTCTCTCTCTCTCTCTCTCTCTCTCTCTCTCTCTCTCTCTCAGGCAGAGCAAGACTTGAGAATGACTCAGAGTGAGTTTGACCGACAAGCGGAGATCACCAGGCTCCTCCTAGAGGGAATCAGCAGCACTCATGTAAGCAAAGTACACTTACCTTAACATCCCATAACTTAGCTCACCACCCCAACAGCTAAACACCAAAGGTTAACCCTCTGTCTTGTTTAACCCACATTTGGTCTTCTCCCATAGGCACACCATTTGCGCTGCTTGAATGACTTTGTGGAAGCTCAGACCACATATTATGCACAGTGTTACCAGTACATGGTGGACCTGCAGAAGCAACTAGGAAGGTACATGACTCAACACAGTTCCCTTTGACAGTTTGCCTGTATGTTACCTAGTTTTGCATTGTCATTTGCTCTGAATGTGTATTTTGGTTGAACAAAGACAGTTAGTAACCGTCATGGTTACATGGTTTCATAATTGTGGTCAAAAAAAAAGGAAAAAAGAGACACGTCAACACAGTGAATATTTTGTTTCACTTCATCTAATGATCGTCACTATATGCTGCACTCATTCAGGAAATTTCCAGATAACCAGTTACTACCAGACACTAATATGCTGCAGAGTAGCCCAGATCAAGCCTGTCACATTATTTGGGGAGGGTTGAGTTAAACAAAAGACAAAAAAAAAACTTAAATGCATGTGGAAAAGTCAATATACATGTTACAACACTGGAATGTACAGTCTCTTGTCATGTCAATCTAGATGACTCAAGAGCTCATACATGTGCTTGTACTATAGGCCCAATGGGTGACCTGCAAATTTTGATGAAATGGGTGAAAAATATTACTTGTTGAATACGGGTTCAGGTCGGGTTGAACGCAGGGAGAACGCGGGTCTAATTAATTTCTTCAAACCGTCACGTCACATGCAACAAAAATATTTGTACCCTTATTTAGACACATTCACAATAAAATATGCTTGCATTTCAAGGTGATGATTATAGCATTTCTAGCATATAGCAAATCCTACCTGCGCACG